>CM054136.1:41259376-41279376 GCA_028751875.1 Rapana venosa
ATTTGGAGGCGTAAGAAGGGATGACAGAATTTTAAATCCTCCCCCCCCCCCTCAAAAAAAAAGACGGACGTGCTTTGATGACGTGCTTTGTCGTCATTCCCGCAGTGGAAATGCCGCTACCTTATCGTAAACCTTGGATCGGTGGTCTACAGGTAACGCGCCTGTCTAGAAAGCGAAAAGTCCGGGTCGGAAGTGTGCGGTGGTTCCAATCCCGTTTGGGCCCGAAACTCCCCCCCCCCCCCCTTCATCCATTAGACCATGATTGGTGGGCTGGGCGCTAGTCTTTCGGATAAGACAATAAACCGAGGTGCCGTGTGTTACACAAAATTTATTCAGCGCACGTAAAAGAACCCACGGCAAGAGAGTTGTCCCTGGCAAAATTCTTAGAAAAAAGCCACTCTGATAGGGAAACAAATACAGTTGCAGACTGTCCCGTATGACCTTTAGAACACAAGGGCATTTATGATTATAATATAATGCTTTGAGAATATTATAGTCTTTAAAACGCGCCGGCATGATACTCGTATTATTCTAAATGTCAGAATGTTGTGCACAGCGAATGTTTTTTCTTTCTTCTTCTTCTCTCTTCTTCTTCTTCTTCTTCTCTTCTTCTTCTTCTTCTTCTTCTTGCTGCAAGAAATGGTATGGTGTCCAGTTTTTGTGAAACATTTTCAAAACTAAGATGGGCGTTTTTGTTTGGGTTTTCTTTTGGTATTAACATTTTCTTTTTATTAATAACCTCTTCTGATGCTTTCTAAGGCTGCATCGGATCTATGCATTGGAAAAAACAGTCGCATGCAAGCAATCGCTCTCTGTTTCTCTCTGTCTGTCTGTCTGTCTGTCTGTATGTCTGTCTTCTCTCTCTCTCCTCTCTCTCCTCTCTCTCTCTCTCTCTCTCTCTCTCTCTCTCTCTCTCTCAGCAATTTATTTTGATTATGGACATTCAAAATAATCTTTGGTTAACTAAAGATGGTTTTCGAATTGGTCATCTTAACATCAACCATGCAATACACAAAATGTCTGAAATATCTTCTATATTGTCAAATTCAGGAACAAATTTCCATGTATTTGGCTTCACAGAAACCCATCTATCACCCCATATTTCAGACAATGACATTTCAGTACCAGGCTACAATACCATTCGCAGAGACTCCCGTAATCATAAAGAAACTGGTATAGTTGTTTATATTCATCACTCAGTACAGTTCAAAAGAGTTACAAGTTTAGAGCAACTTCATGTAGAAACAATTTGGATTGAAATTAAACTAAGACATTCCAGACCAATTCTTTTATTTTTTCTTTACAGAAATCCCAAAGAAAAAGCAGAATGGATTGATCACTATATTTCAATGATGGATAGCATAGATAAAGATTATGATGATATAATTATATTAGGTGATTTCAATATTGATTTATTAAAACCTAATAATCATTGGATACAGACATTTGAATCTTTCAACTTAAAGCAATTGATAACTATTCCAACTCGTGTCACACATATTTCAAAAACTTTAATAGATCATATATATGTTGTAAATAAAGAGACTATTGTAGAGGTAAATGTTCCACTTTCTGGCTGTAGTGATCACTTTCCTATATGTATAACGTGGTCGAAAAAAGGAGTAAAAATTCCAAAAGTTAGCCATAAAACTATAACTTACAGAAATTTCTCAAACTTTAATAGTCACGTTTTTCTACAGGACCTTCTAAATTCGCATTTGAGTGATGTTTATCAAATTACTGATCCCAATATAGCTACTGAACATTGGTATTCTATCTTTTATAGTGTTTACAACAAACATGGTCCGTTACAAACTAAAAGAGTTAAATACAAAACCAAACCACCATGGCTTACTAACGAAATACAGAAACATATATCACAGGGATTACCTATTAAAGAAAGGTTCCCGAGAAGATTATAAAAAACAGAGAAATTATGTAACTTCCCTTTTACGAGCTGAGAAAAAAAAGCATTTTGAAGAGCTTCTTAAAAACAACAGGGACAGTAAATCTATTTGGAAAACTATAAACCAGCTCACCAACAAAAGTTATAATAAAAATTCAAACGTTGACTGTGATATATCTGCTGATACATTAAATCTTCATTTCTCAACTGTTGCAGACCAGTTAATCTCTAAGGACAAATCAGAAGACAATGACTTAAAAAACTTGAAAGCTTTTTGCGACAGCAAGAACATTCAATCGAAAATTGAGATAGCATTTATTACAGTTAACGAGGTGTTCACTGCTTTAAATCGTCTGAAACAATCATCAACACGTGGTCTTGATGGATTGGATGGGAAAATTCTTAAATTATCTGCACCTGTTATAGCAGAAACACTTACATATATTTACAATCCTTGCATAAGTAAGAATACTTTCCCTAAAATCTTAAAACAAGCAAAAATTATTCCTTTACATAAATCTGGAAATACCTCAGAACCATCAAACTACAGACCAATTTCAATATTGTCCACTCTTTCAAAACCATTAGAGCAGCACATTTATAAATGTTTATTAGCCCACTTAAATAAATATAATCTGTTACACCCAAACCAGTCTGGATTTAGAGCAAACCATTCCTGCCACACTACTCTTGTAAACATGACAGATAGATGGTTGTTTAATATGAATAAAAAAGAATTTACAGGTATACTTTTTATTGATTTTGCTAAAGCCTTTGATATTATAGACCACAGACTTCTACTACGAAAGCTTGCAGTCTACAAACTATCTCCTAGTACCCTCACACTTATTTTGTCATTCTTATCTGAGAGACAGCAAAAGGTACATCTAAACAACACGTCTTCAAGTTTTCTTCTTAACAGGTTTGGTGTTCCACAAGGATCAGTACTTGGTCCCTTGTTGTTTATTATGTATATAAATGACCTGCCTTTGAGTATAACTATACAAAATGAACTATTTGCAGATGATACAACTCTTTAAAGCTTTATACTAGCCACAAAAACCCTCTCCATGTATGTCAACGTTTACAAGAGAATATAAACATAATTGTCAACTGGACACAAATGAACCACATGGCCCTTCATCCAGGTAAAACAAAATTTATGCTGTTATCAACAAGACAAAAACGTCAAAATCTTAACATAAGCTTGCCTTCTATTTACGTCAACAGTGTCAAAATTGAAGAAGTTTCTAGTCATAAAATTTTGGGGATAACCATCGATAATAATTTGTCTTGGTCTGTACATATACGTAATCTAACAAAGAAAATTGCCTCCAAAACCTACCAGTTAAATAAGATTAAACACTTTGTAAATCTGCATGCGAGAAAAATATTTTTTTTATTCATGTATTCAGTCTTCTGTGGATTATGCATATACACTATGGGATTTAGCCAGTAATAACTTATTCAAACCATTAATCAGTATACATAAACGAGCTGTCAAAATAGTATTAGATAAGACATCTTCATTAACATTTTCAGATTACAAAAATGTTAATATTCTTCCTCTCAAAACAAGATTGCTGTTTAATAAAGGTATACCAATGCATAGAATTCTTCATGGTAGTGCCCCATCTTCCATGAGCAGTATGTTCAGCGAAAACAATTTTCGACATTCACATAAAATTAACCTCCCTTTACCAGCTATTACTCTGTTTAAATCAAGCTTAGTATATTCTGGAAGCTGGTTTTGGAATAGACTCCCAACCTTTCTAAAAGATGAAACAGTATTTTCAAGATTTAAGAGTCTGTTCTATGATTTTCTAATGACCTATGAAAATGTCACATTTCTTTCACCACAAATGTTTTAATCAAACCGTTAGTAGTTTCAGTTACACAGATTGTCTCCGCGCATGGTATAATTAGTTATTGCTAATATCCATTCCTATTCAATTTTTGTTTGTTTGTTTGTTTTTAATTATTTCTGAGTATATTTAAGCACTTTCTCTGATGTTCTCTATATCTTGCTTGCCTTCCAGTATGTGTGTGTGTGTCTGTGTGTGTATTGTTTTCCATGCTATCTATGTCAATATGCATATTTTCGTTTCTTATTCATTTATTTATTTATTTATTATTTTGAGGGCTGGATGTAAAAAAGCATGTAATGCTTAATCTACTACCCTCTGAAAAATAAAAATGTTCAAAAAATTGTTCAAAAATTGTTCAAAATTGTTCTCTCTCTCTCTCTCTCTCTCTCTCTCTCTCTCTCTCTCTCTCTCTCTCTCTCTCTCTCTCTCTCCCTCTCCTCTCTCCTCTCTCTCTCTCTCTCTCTCTTCTCTCTCTCTCTTCCCTCTCTCTCTTCTACTCTCCCCAACACCCAAACATTAATAAGCAAGCAAGGACTGACAGACACACATGAACAAAGAATAAAATAGAAAAAAAATGAAGACAGTAAGAAAGAGAAGACAAAAGAAAAGAGAAGAAAGAAAAGGAAGAGCACAGAAAAAGAAATTCAAAAGAAAACAGAGAAAGGAAGAAAGGAAAAATTAAGGATGAAAAATACAATAGATTGAAAATAAGACAGTTAAAAGAAAGAAATAAAAGAGAAAGAAAGACAAAATACATCCTAGAAGAGACCCAAAAAGGAAATGATAAAGACAAATGAGTGAAACAGACAGACAGAAAGAAAAAGAATCAAACGGAAAGAAAAAAAAATCAAACATACAAACATAATATTCTCTTTTGTTTTGGTCGTTCTTCGGCTAGATCCCCGAGGTTCATCAATGGTGAGAATTTGCGTATGCCACCGCTTTTGTTGTACCCACCATTAAGGTAACCACATTCCGAATTCGGAGATAATAATGCTAATTCAAAACCCATGTTTTGATTTGTCTTTGCAAGATATAGCGCTATATAAGTTCTATTTATTATTATTATTATTATTATTATTATTATTATTATTATTATTATATTATTATTATTATATTATATTATTATTATTATTATTATTATTATTATTATTATTAATTCAAAACCCATGTTGTGGATGACTCTTATGACCCAGACACAAGATGCCTGGATAGATTTTCAGATACGTTGACAGCTGCTAACAGTTACGACTCCCCACCCCCACCCCTACCCCTTCCCCGTGTAAGAGACAGGCTTTTTTGTCATTGCATATGCAAATTAGTGTCTGTCTGTAACATTGGTATGCTTGAGACATTTATTTTCTGCCATAGCAATTTCTTCTTCCCCCAAGAATTTTCCGAAGACAAAAAAAAAATCCGGAGATATACGCGAAAATAAATTCTGTCTGCCTCTTGTGTGTGTGTGTGTGTGTGTGTGTGTGTGTGTGTGTGTGTGTGTGTGTGTGTGTGTGTGTGTGTGTTTGTGTGTGTGTGTGTGTGTCTTTCTCTTACAGAGGCCTTAGCTCGAGAATATATTCAGGCTTATGTGTAGAAAAGCGAACATCCAATGACCATGTTTACGGTGAAACGAACCGTCACCCTATTTATATAGTTTCTCCTGTTAATTGGATTCGCATCAAGTTTAAACTAGTGCACATGAACGAGTAACATTAGGATATCCAGCAAAGTATGATTATGATATGCTGAATCATGTATAATAGCTAGAGGTATAAATGAGATAATAGGGTAACAAGGGTGTGTTTATGTTTGAATATGGGTTGTGGTTTTGTTTGGTTGAGTCACAGCTTTGCCTGTGTTGACATTTTTTGTACGAGATATTCATCAACGTTTAGTCGACTGTTCTCTGCAGAAATGGTTTGATTAAAATGAGTCAGAATAGTGACAGATTTGAGGTCTATAGACATCTGCGTAACATCTTTGATCTGAAGCTATAGGTAAGGCTGGATATAGCTAAGCATTCATTTGATGTAACAACAAGATTCAGATTACGTGATTCAGAATTAGCTGTTTATCATTATAGATGTAGAAATGGTAATGGTAAAGATTTGATTTGTACAAAGTCAGAAAAAAACGAAGCTCATTTACTATTTTTTTTATGTTGTCCCGTTTTATAAACTGTTCGAGAACGATTCATCAAGCCTTAAAATATTATAGAGAGCCATCATTGCTCGTGTCATCGTCCACTGCGGAAGTAGTTTCTAGTGTTGCCTTGTACTTGCACAAAGCATTTTCCACCCGTGGGGATGCCAGTGACTCTTTCAGTATAAATATCGTCCCTACTTTCTGGAAATTCTGTGACAGAGAATATCTCTCTCTCACTTTTGGCGTGAAGTTGAAAAAGCATGGGATTTGGAAACTCTGAGAGAGTATACAATAGCATTAGTACTGACAATTGGTTCTCTCTCTCTCTCTCTCTCTCTTTGTCTCTCTCTCTCTCTCTTTGTCTCTCTCTCTCTCTCTCTCTCTCTCTCTCTCTCTCTCTCTCTCTCTCTCTCTCTCTCTCTCTCTCTCTCTCTCTCTCTCTCTCTGTCTGTCTTTTGCTGTCGCAGTCCATTCTTCAGCCTTTTTCTTGCAAATCTGACGACACTTTTCTGGCTTTTCTTGAACTGTTCTTCCTAACGAGCTGCCCAGATGTCAGAATCTGTCATCTGAAGCCAGGGAGCAGACCACCTGCAGATTTACGAGCATAGGAGAAGACCCGGCACTGCACATTCCACCCAAAATAACCAATATGGCCGTACAAAGCATTTCAGCTCAGATAGCTGGCTATGTGGTGAAAACTCTTCATTCTTTCCCTGCTCTCTGTGTGTTGTGCTTCCCAGGGCGTTTGTTCGATTCCTCGTATCATGTTCGCATACATCTTCATAAAGAGCCTTGGCCTTTAAATGACTAAAGCCTCTTTTCATACTCTCTCTCTATCTTTTCATCTCTCCCTGTCTGTCTGTTTTATTGTCTCTGTGTGTGTCTGTCTCACACACACACACACAGACACACACACAGACACACACATATACTCACACACACACACACACACACACACACACACACACACACACACACCACACACACACACACACACACAAGGTCAAACAAAAAGCGAAAAAAAAACACCCATCCCAGCTATTACGTCTCGGATTATGTTGCTGAAATAAAAGAACACAAAATAAACTGTCTTTCATGATGCATTATCGAATAACCAAGCGATTTTAAATTTACTCCTGCTAGGTGTGGAATTTGGTATTGATGCATCGCAAACACATGCCGCCATGTTTGAAATTAATCACGTGACTGGTTTAACAAGTCGGGGCAAACAAAATGACCGCAACAAATGGAGGACCGCTTCTCTGTCGGCGGTTTAACAACAACACTGACAAAGAAATAATTAATGGGGAAACGTGAGGTTAGGGTGCCCAATATGGAGTAATATGGTTGACTTTTAGACACTACAAACGCAGTGCAAACAGACTTAAGAAATTATGTAGTTATCGTATTTTCCATCGATAGAGTATGTGTGTGTGTGTTTGTGTGTGTGTGTGTGTGTGTGTGTGTGTGTGTGTGTGTGTGTGTGTGTGTATGTATGTGTGTGTGTGTGTGTGCGTGGGTGTTTTTGTGCGTGCATGTTTGGGTGCATGAATGTTGAGCAAGGTGCATGCATGCGTGCGAGCATGTTCACGAGTGAGAATGCGTTTTCAAGTGACCGTGGTTCTTATCGTTTATTATTGCTTTTTTCCCCCCAGTGTTTGTTTTCCAGAGCAATTAACACATGAAAGATAACTGTCACGCGTAACTGCTAACATGTGTTGGATCTCATGTTTCCTTCTTTATGCGTTTATCTCTGCTCAACCAGTGCCTATGCCACCCTGCACTGTGGTTGTCTGCATGTAGTATCAGTGCCACTGCGACTCGTGCTTAGTGACCTTAAGAACAAGCGGATATGGACAAACACACTTTAACAAGAAACACTTGGAACCGGATATCATTATAATGTCGAGGCCAAAGAAACAGGGCAGACACACGTGTGTGCGTGCGATGGGCTAGCACGCACGGTCACACATTCAGAGAGAACATGTACAAACGTGCACAAACGTATGTACAAGTACAGAAACATACACACACACACACACACACACACACACACACACACACAAACACACACACACGTACGTAGGCAGACACACACACATATAAATAATCCACACACGGACACATACATGCTTCTAACATGCATCCACAAATTTTGACAAACGATCCTGTCATTATGCAAATTAAATTTCTAAAGGTTTATGGAAATTTGCGTGTTTTGTCTTCCTTCATCCCTCTCCCCCCTGTCATTTATTTATACTAATCAGAAAAGATGTATATATATATATATTATATATATATATATATATATATATATATATATATATATATATATATATTATATATATATATATATATACATATTGTCTGTTATAAGCGTGTGCGCCTTCTGATGTTGTTAAAGCTACTTTGGAGTGTCTTGTTTTTGTGTTTTTTGATAGCTAAAAATGTAAAATGAACATGTCTGGAAAATATTTATATTTCTCGCAACAGGTGTGGTGGAACAACCAGTATCAAAATAAAAAGATATGTATATGTTACTTTAGATCTTGAGAGAGAGGGGGTGGGGATAGCGTGGTGGTTAGAACATTGAGCTCATAATCTGATAGCCCGATTCAAACCACCGCTGAGACGCCCGTTTGAGGAGATTGTCCCTTATAGAGCTACCATCACTACCAACTTCACTCACCCGAAAGTCCTTTGGATGAGACTATAAAACGAGATCCCGCGCGTGAATGCTCGCAGAACATCTTACACAACCGTTTAAAAACCCGTTCTGCGTTTCAGAAGAGCCGGCCATTTGGAGGCGTAAGAAGGGATGACAGAATTTTAAATCCTCCCCCCCCCCCTCAAAAAAAAGACGGACGTGCTTTGATGACGTGCTTTGTCGTCATTCCCGCAGTGGAAATGCCGCTACCTTATCGTAAACCTTGGATCGGTGGTCTACAGGTAACGCGCCTGTCTAGAAAGCGAAAAGTCCGGGTCGGAAGTGTGCGGTGGTTCCAATCCCGTTTGGGCCCGAAACTCCCCCCACCCCCCTTCATCCATTAGACCATGATTGGTGGGCTGGGCGCTAGTCTTTCGGATAAGACAATAAACCGAGGTGCCGTGTGTTACACAAAATTTATTCAGCGCACGTAAAAGAACCCACGGCAAGAGAGTTGTCCCTGGCAAAATTCTTAGAAAAAAGCCACTCTGATAGGGAAACAAATACAGTTGCAGACTGTCCCGTATGACCTTTAGAACACAAGGGCATTTATGATTATAATATAATGCTTTGAGAATATTATAGTCTTTAAAACGCGCCGGCATGATACTCGTATTATTCTAAATGTCAGAATGTTGTGCACAGCGAATGTTTTTTCTTTCTTCTTCTTCTTCTTCTTCTTCTTCTTCTTCTTCTTCTTCTTCTTCTTCTTGCTGCAAGAAATGTATGGTGTCCAGTTTTTGTGAAACATTTTCAAAACTAAGATGGGCGTTTTTGTTTGGGTTTCTTTGGTATAACATTTTCTTTTTATTAATAACCTCTTCTGATGCTTTCTAAGGCTGCATCGGATCTATGCATTGGAAAAAACAGTCGCATGCAAGCAATCGCTCTCTGTTTCTCTCTGTCTGTCTGTCTGTCTGTCTGTATGTCTTTCGTCTCTCTCTCTCTCTCTCTCTCTCTCTCTCTCTCTCTCTCTCTCTCTCTCTCTCAGCAATTTATTTTGATTATGGACATTCAAAATAATCTTTGGTTAACTAAAGATGGTTTTCGAATTGGTCATCTTAACATCAACCATGCAATACACAAAATGTCTGAAATATCTTCTATATTGTCAAATTCAGGAACAAATTTCCATGTATTTGGCTTCACAGAAACCCATCTATCACCCCATATTTCAGACAATGACATTTCAGTACCAGGCTACAATACCATTCGCAGAGACTCCCGTAATCATAAAGAAACTGGTATAGTTGTTTATATTCATCACTCAGTACAGTTCAAAAGAGTTACAAGTTTAGAGCAGCTTCATGTAGAAACAATTTGGATTGAAATTAAACTAAGACATTCCAGACCAATTCTTTTATCTTTTCTTTACAGAAATCCCAAAGAAAAAGCAGAATGAATTGATCACTATATTTCAATGATGGATAGCATAGATAAAGATTATGATGATATAATTATATTAGGTGATTTCAATATTGATTTATTAAAACCTAATAATCATTGGATACAGACATTTGAATCTTTCAACTTAAAGCAATTGATAACTATTCCAACTCGTGTCACACATATTTCAAAAACTTTAATAGATCATATATATGTTGTAAATAAAGAGACTATTGTAGAGGTAAATGTTCCACTTTCTGGCTGTAGTGATCACTTTCTATATGTATAACGTGGTCGAAAAAAGGAGTAAAAATTCCAAAAGTTAGCCATAAAACTATAACTTACAGAAATTTCTCAAACTTTAATAGTCACGTTTTTTCTACAGGACCTTCTAAATTCGCATTTGAGTGATGTTTATCAAATTACTGATCCCAATATAGCTACTGAACATTGGTATTCTATCTTTTATAGTGTTTACAACAAACATGGTCCGTTACAAACTAAAAGAGTTAAATACAAAACCAAACCACCATGGCTTACTAACGAAATACAGAAACATATATCACAGGGATTACCTATTAAAGAAAGGTTCCCGAGAAGATTATAAAAAACAGAGAAATTATGTAACTTCCCTTTTACGAGCTGAGAAAAAAAAGCATTTTGAAGAGCTTCTTAAAAACAACAGGGACAGTAAATCTATTTGGAAAACTATAAACCAGCTCACCAACAAAAGTTATAATAAAAATTCAAACGTTGACTGTGATATATCTGCTGATACATTAAATCTTCATTTCTCAACTGTTGCAGACCAGTTAATCTCTAAGGACAAATCAGAAGACAATGACTTAAAAAACTTGAAAGCTTTTTGCGACAGCAAGAACATTCAATCGAAAATTGAGATAGCATTTATTACAGTTAACGAGGTGTTCACTGCTTTAAATCGTCTGAAACAATCATCAACACGTGGTCTTGATGGATTGGATGGGAAAATTCTTAAATTATCTGCACCTGTTATAGCAGAAACACTTACATATATTTACAATCCTTGCATAAGTAAGAATACTTTCCCTAAAATCTTAAAACAAGCAAAAATTATTCCTTTACATTAAATCTGGAAATACCTCAGAACCATCAAACTACAGACCAATTTCAATATTGTCCACTCTTATCAAAACCATTAGAGCAGCACATTTATAAATGTTTATTAGCCCACTTAAATAAATATAATCTGTTACACCCAAACCAGTCTGGATTTAGAGCAAACCATTCCTGCCACACTACTCTTGTAAACATGCGATAGATGGTTGTTTAATATGAATAAAAAAGAATTTACAGGTATACTTTTTATTGATTTGCTAAAGCCTTTGATTTATAGACCACAGACTTCTACTACGAAAGCTTGCAGTCTACAAACTATCTCCTAGTACCCTCACACTTATTTTGTCATTCTTATCTGAGAGACAGCAAAAGTAATCTAAACAACACGTCTTCAAGTTTTCTTCTTAACAGGTTTTGGTGTTCCACAAGATCATACTTGGTCCCTTGTTGTTTATTATGTATATAAATGACCTGCCTTTGAGTATAACTATACAAAATGAACTATTTGCAGATGATACAACTCTTTAAAGCTTTATACTAGCCACAAAAACCCTCTCCATGTATGTCAACGTTTACAAGAGAATATAAACATAATTGTCAACTGGACACAAATGAACCACATGGCCCTTCATCCAGGTAAACAAAATTTATGTGTTATCAACAAGACAAAAACGTCAAAATCTTAACATAAGCTTGCCTTCTATTTACGTCAAACAGTGTCAAAATTGAAAGAAGTTTCTAGTCATAAAATTTTGGGATAACCATCGTTTAATAATTTGTCTTGGTCTGTACATATACGTAATCTAACAAAGAAAATTGCCTCCAAAACCTACCAGTTAAATAAGATTAAACACTTTGTAAATCTGCATGCGAGAAAAATATTTTTTATTCATTTATTCAGTCTTCTCTGGCTTATGCATCTACACTATGGGATTTAGCCAGTAATAACTTATTCAAACCATTAATCAGTACACATAAAGAAGCTGTCAAAATAGTATTAGATAAGTCATCTTCATTAACATTTTCAGATTACAAAATGTTAATATTCTTCCTCTAAAAACAAGATTGCTATTTAATAAAGGTGTACTAATGCATAAAATTCTTCATGGTAGTGCCCATCTTCCATTGAGCAGTATGTTCAGCGAAACAATTTTCGACATTCACATAAAATTAACCTCCCTTTACCAGCTATTACTCTGTTTAAATCAAGCTTAGTATATTCTGGAAGCTGGTTTTGGAATAGACTCCCAACCTTTCTAAAAGATGAAACAGTATTTTCAAGATTTAGAGTCTGTTCTATGATTTTTCTAATGACCTATGAAAATGTCACATTTCTTCACCACAAATGTTTTAATCAAACCGTTAGTAGTTTCAGTTACACAGATTGTCTCCGCGCATGTATAATTAGTTATTGCTAATATCCATTCCTATTCAATTTTTGTTTGTTTGTTTGTTTTTAATTATTTCTGAGTATATTTAAGCACTTTCTCTGATGTTCTCTATATCTTGCTTGCCTTCCAGTATGTGGTGTGTGTCTGTGTGTGTATTGTTTTCCATGCTATCTATGTCAATATGCATATTTTCGTTCTTATTCATTTATTTATTTATTTATTATTTTGAGGGCTGGATGTAAAAAAGACATGTAATGCTTAATCTACTACCCTCTGAAAAATAAAAATGGTTCAAAAAATTGTTCAAAATTGTTCAAAATTGTTCTCTCTCTCTCTCTCTCTCTCTCTCTCTCTCTTCTCTCTCTCTCTCTCTCTCTCTCTCATCTCTCTCTCTCTCTCTCTCTCTCTCTCTCTCTCTCTCTCTCTCTTCTCTCTTCCCTCTCTCTCTTCTACTCTCCCCAACACCCAAACATTAATAAGCAAGCAAGGACTGACAGACACACATGAACAAAGAATAAAATAGAAAAAAAATGAAGACAGTAAGAAAGAGAAGACAAAAGAAAAGAGAGAAAGAAAAGGAAGAGCACAGAAAAAGAAATTCAAAAGAAAACAGAGAAAGGAAGAAAGGAAAAATTAAGGATGAAAAATACAATAGATTGAAAATAAGACAGTTAAAAGAAAGAAATAAAAGAGAAAGAAAGACAAAATACATCCTAGAAGAGACCCAAAAAGGAAATGATAAAGACAAATGAGTGAAACAGACAGACAGAAAGAAAAAGAATCAAACGGAAAGAAAAAAAAATCAAACATACAAACATAATATTCTCTTTTGTTTTGGTCGTTCTTCGGCTAGATCCCCGAGGTTCATCAATGGTGAGAATTTGCGTATGCCACCGCTTTTGTTGTACCCACCATTAAGGTAACCACATTCCGAATTCGGAGATAATAATGCTAATTCAAAACCCATGTTTTGATTTGTCTTTGCAAGATATAGCGCTATATAAGTTCTTTTTATTATTTTTATTATTATTATTATTATTATTATTATTATTATTATTATTTTATTATATTATATTATTATTATTATTATTATTATTATTATTATTATTAATTCAAAACCCATGTTGTGGATGACTCTTATGACCCAGACACAAGATGCCTGGATAGATTTTCAGATACGTTGACAGCTGCTAACAGTTACGACTCCCCACCCCCACCCCTACCCCTTCCCCGTGTAAGAGACAGGCTTTTTTGTCATTGCATATGCAAATTAGTGTCTGTCTGTAACATTGGTATGCTTGAGACATTTATTTTCTGCCATAGCAATTTCTTCTTCCCCAAGAATTTTCCGAAGACAAAAAAAAAATCCGGAGATATACGCGAAAATAAATTCTGTCTGCCTCTTGTGTGTGTGTGTGTGTGTGTGTGTGTGTGTGTGTGTGTGTGTGTGTGTGTGTGTGTGTGTGTGTGTGTTTGTGTGTGTGTGTGTGTGTCTTTCTCTTACAGAGGCCTTAGCTCGAAAATATATTCAGGCTTATGTGTAGAAAAGCGAACATCCAATGACCATGTTTACGGTGAAACGAACCGTCACCCTATTTATATAGTTTCTCCTGTTAATTGGATTCGCATCAAGTTTAAACTAGTGCACATGAACGAGTAACATTAGGATATCCAGCAAAGTATGATTATGATATGCTGAATCATGTATAATAGCTAGAGGTATAAATGAGATAATAGGGTAACAAGGGTGTGTTTATGTTTGAATATGGGTTGTGGTTTTGTTTGGTTGAGTCACAGCTTTGCCTGTGTTGACATTTTTTGTACGAGATATTCATCAACGTTTAGTCGACTGTTCTCTGCAGAAATGGTTTGATTAAAATGAGTCAGAATAGTGACAGATTTGAGGTCTATAGACATCTGCGTAACATCTTTGATCTGAAGCTATAGGTAAGGCTGGATATAGCTAAGCATTCATTTGATGTAACAACAAGATTCAGATTACGTGATTCAGAATTAGCTGTTTATCATTATAGATGTAGAAATGGTAATGGTAAAGATTTGATTTGTACAAAGTCAGAAAAAAACGAAGCTCATTTACTATTTTTTTTATGTTGTCCCGTTTTATAAACTGTTCGAGAACGATTCATCAAGCCTAAAATATTATAGAAGCCATCATTGCTCGTGTCATCGTCCACTGCGGAAGTAGTTTCTAGTGTTGCCTTGTACTTGCACAAAGCATTTTCCACCCGTGGGATGCCAGTGACTCTTTCAGTATAAATATCGTCCCTACTTTCTGGAAATTCTGTGACAGAGAATATCTCTCTCTCACCTTTTGGCGTGAAGTTGAAAAAGCATGGGATTTGGAAACTCCCGAGAGAGTATACAATAGCATTAGTACTGACAATTGGTTCTCTCTCTCTCATCTCTTTTGTCTCTCTCTCTCTCTCTTGTCTCTCTCTCTCTCTCTCTCTCTCTCTCTCCCTTTTCTCTCTCTCTCTCTCTCTCTCTCTCTCCTCTCTCTCTCTCTCTTCTGTCTGTCGTCTTTTGCTGTCGCAGTCCATTCTTCAGCCTTTTCTTGCAAATCTGACGACACTTTTCTGGCTTTTCTTGAACTGTTCTTCTAACGAGCTGCCCAGATGTCAGAATCTGTCATCTGAAGCCAGGGAGCAGACCACCTGCAGATTTACGAGCATAGGAGAAGACCCGGCACTGCACATTCCACCCAAAATAACCAATATGGCCGTACAAAGCATTTCAGCTCAGATAGCTGGCTATGTGGTGAAAACTCTTCATTCTTTCCCTGCTCTCTGTGTGTTGTGCTTCCCAGGGCGTTTGTTCGATTCCTCGTATCATGTTCGCATACATCTTCATAAAGAGCCTTGGCCTTTAAATGACTAAAGCCTCTTTTCATACTCTCTCTCTATCTTTTCATCTCTCCCTGTCTGTCTGTTTTATTGTCTCTGTGTGTGTCTGTCTCACACACACACACACAGACACACACACAGACACACACATATACTCACACACACACACACACACACACACACACACACACACACACACACACACACACACAACACACACACACACAAGGTCAAACAAAAAGCGAAAAAAAACACCCCATCCCAGCTATTACGTCTCGGATTATGTTGCTGAAATAAAAGAACACAAAATAAACTGTCTTTCATGATGCATTATCGAATAACCAAGCGATTTTAAATTTACTCCTGCTAGGTGTGGAATTTGGTATTGATGCATCGCAAACACATGCCGCCATGTTTGAAATTAATCACGTGACTGGTTTAACAAGTCTGGGGCAAACAAAATGACCGCAACAAATGGAGGACCGCTTCTCTGTCGGCGGTTTAACAACAACACTGACAAAGAAATAAATTAATGGGGAAACGTGAGGTTAGGGTGCCCAATATGGAGTAATATGGTTGACTTTTAGACACTACAAACGCAGTGCAAACAGACTTAAGAAATTATGTAGTTATCGTATTTTCCATCGATAGAGTATGTGTGTGTGTGTTTGTGTGTGTGTGTGTGTGTGTGTGTGTGTGTGTGTGTGTGTGTGTGTGTGTATGTATGTGTGTGTGTGTGTGTGCGTGGGTGTTTTTGTGCGTGCATGTTTGGGTGCATGAATGTTGAGCAAGGTGCATGCATGCGTGCGAGCATGTTCACGAGTGAGAATGCGTTTTCAAGTGACCGTGGTTCTTATCGTTTATTATTGCTTTTTCCCCCAGTGTTTGTTTTCCAGAGCAATTAAACACATGAAAGATAACTGTCACGCGTAACTGCTAACATGTGTTGGATCTCATGTTTCCTTCTTTATGCGTTTATCTCTGCTCAACCAGTGCCTATGCCACCCTGCACTGTGGTTGTCTGCATGTAGTATCAGTGCCACTGCGACTCGTGCTTAGTGACCTTAAGAACAAGCGGATATGGACAAACACACTTTAACAAGAAACACTTGGAACCGGATATCATTATAATGTCGAGGCCAAAGAAACAGGGCAGACACACGTGTGTGCGTGCGATGGGCTAGCACGCACGGTCACACATTCAGAGAGAACATGTACAAACGTGCACAAACGTATGTACAAGTACAGAAACATACACACACACACACACACACACACACACACACACACAAACACACACACACGTACGTAGGCAGACACACACACATATAAATAATCACACACACGGACACATACATGCTTCTAACATGCATCCACAAATTTTGACAAACGATCCTGTCATTATGCAAATAATTGCTAAAGGTTTATGGAAATTTGCGTGTTTTGTCTTCCTTCATCCCTCTCCCACTGTCACTTTTTTTATTCTCTCTTTCAGGGACTCTCTCTCTCTCTCTCTCTCTCTCTCTCTCTCTCTCTGTGTTATTGCCGTCAGAGAAAATAGAAAGGATCTAGCAAAATCATTTACTTCTTGTGATTGGCTCCGGGTCGGCTTCCGGTCTGGGAGGAAATGACGTAAATGTAATACACCTGTGTATAGAAATAGCAGCGAAATTCGGACAACACCTTGTGCCTACAGTAATACCCAGACAGGGCTGGTTCAGTCTTCATAGAAATCTGGTTAGGTCTGACGTTACTGACATTACCCTACGGAGAAAAAACCCAATGTAAACTGTTTTTTCCCCATTTCCACTGAACACCCCCCCCCCCTCCCAGATGACATGCATAAAGTCAACCTTTCTACCAGAACAGTGGTCCAATTGTTTATAGACAGGGAGTCGGGGTAGGGATGGGGGGGGGGGGGGGGGGTGGAAGGGGGGGGGGCGAGAAGGGGGTTGGTATTACCAGGCAGCACCGACTTTAGCAAGTGGCGACTAGGAAGGTGAAGGAGATGTTTGTGCGTGCGTGTAAGCGAACTGGTGCTTTGGTTTGTAACTGGGAGACTGTTTGGAAGGTGGACATGGTGTGGCGGGTCGTGAGAGGTGGAGGGGTGGGTTTTTGGCCACAAGGGAAGTGGGAGTATGCTGCTGGGAAAACACGGTTACCAACAAGAATTGAACAGTTGGGCGTTTTACAGACACCTACTTTGAAGATTGCATCGAACGATTGAGGGTCGGTAAAGCTCTGTAGGAGTACAGCGTCACACATGAGACTTTCGGGATAACGGAGGGAAGGGATGTTTTACTGTATACCATTGTGGGTATCAGTAAAGAGATGGCAGGTCGTTGTATAGCACAGCCGTGCTTAGAAAGCTAGTAGGATGGGAGAAGTTTTCTTATAGTACTATCAAAGTGATTATTTTTCTAAACAGTTTTTGTTGTTTCTTCGTTCCGTTGGCTAGATCTCTAGAATTTTCGATAGTAAGATTTTTTTGGGTATGCGACGCTTTTGACAATTACAGATAGCCAGCATCGACCTTGGGATGAGATGAACACGCACGATGTTCATCGTATTAAACGAATGGCCCTATCTTCAAAGGGAACAGGTTTTTAGTGTGTGCAAGATCTTCTGGGCGTTGTTAACGCAGTGGGCAGCTGTTATTTCTCAACCAAAGGATTGCTTTGTATATGAAGTGATGTGTTCTTATCCTTCCCGTACCTTCGCTCCCTAAATTATTCAAAAAAAAATTGTCATCTGATTGTGATGTATCTTACCCCTATAACGTTCCTCTGTGTTGAAAACCACGAAACGCTGCAAATAAAAATGCTTAGTCTTTTCCTGCAAAGATTGCTAATTTGCCACTCTTCTTGTTTCATCAAACGTCAAGATCGGAAGTTATTGTGTCTTTTAACTCGATATAAAAAAGATCCAGGGTTTTTTGAAAACTATGACATGACTGGGGATTGAATGCTGTCTTGACAGATGCATGTGCACTTGATATTTTATCCCCTATGTTGATAATGTTGAATTGTTGTTATTGCTTTTTCGATGTGATTGACTTGTCTGACTGAAAATCCTTCTTTTTTTTGCACCACTTCAAAGCGTCTCAATCTGACAGCACCTAACACAGTAATAAAGATAAAGGTGTTCCCATAACCTATGTGGTCGTAGAGGAGCGAGGCATCAGAGACCTCAACTTCTCAAGGGGCCAGCATCTTGAGGGCGGCGCCCATCTCCTCTCCCTCGCTGCTTTACCTACCCTGACCCTAAACAGGCAGGCAACCATTTACAGGTGGGTGAACTCGGAGACTGTGCTGAAGCCAAGGCGCGCAAACGGTCACCAATCCAAGTGTTAACCACGCTCGATGCTGCTTACGCAGTCATAACAGAGGACTAAAAACGAACAAACAAACACACTACACTAGAGAAAAAAAGCAACTTCACTTCTTTCTTTTTCCCAAAGAAGAATTGCTAATTTGTTATCTTTATTTGTTTTTGTGTTTTTAGCTGTCCATTACAAATCAGGATTGTTTGTGTCGTTTGTTTCGATATCAGCGAAGGCTGGGTCATTCAAGCCATATGGTGTGGCAGACTGGGAGGCTGGGCTTCTCTTTGACAGCTAGCTGCAGTGCAAACCAATATTTGTTAACTTCGTGTTAAAAACATTGAAACTGCTGTTGTTGCTGTTGCTGCAAAAGGAAGGAAGCCCGTGTTTTGTGTGTGTGTGTGTGTGTGTGTGTGTGTGTGTGTGTGTGTGTGTGTGTGTGTTGTGTGTGTGTGTGTGTGTGTGTGTGTGTGTGTGTGTGTGTGTGTGTTGGAGGGGGTCGTGTGTGTGTGTGTGTGTGTGTGTGTGTGTTGGAGGGGGTCGTGTGTGTGTGTGTGTGTGTGTGTGTTATTTTAGTTATTTTATTCTTTTATATCGAGGATAATGGAATAAGCAGTTATGTGCTTTTTACATCCAGTCCCCGTGTGTTTGCGGTTTTGTGAATTCTTTCATCTGTTCCCACCGGCACACAATGGCCTACTCTTACGAAAAGCGGAACAGGATTTAACGTGTGCGCAAGATGTTCTGCGTGCGTTTGCACACGTGGCCTCGGTTTATAGTATCATCCGAAGGACTGTGTGTGTGTGTGTGTGTGTGTGTTGTTGTGTGTGTGTGTGTGTGTGTGTGTGTGTGTGTGTGTGTGGTGTGTGTGTGTGTGTGTGCGTGCGTGTGTGTGTGTCAAAGTCAAACTTTTATTTTCAGATGGTACATTGAACAAGCAGTGCATTTGATTTTTTCGTGTGTGTGTGTGTGTGTGTGTGTGTGTGTGTGTTTTTGTGTGTGTGGTGTGTTTTGTGTGTATGTGTGTGATTTTTTTCATTCTTTCATTTTGAGGATAATGGTGCTGTTTTACATCCAGTTTTTGCATTTATGCGACTTTGTAAATGTTGTCATCTTTTCTCAATTACAAAAATGGCCTACTCTTCCGAAAAGCGAAACAGGCTTTTATATGTGTGCAAGATGTTCTGCGTGCGATCTCACATGGGGCATTGGTTTATAGTCCCATCCACACACACACACACACTGTGTGTGTCTGTGTGTAAGCGAGCGCGTGTGCGCGCGCTCGTGTGTGCATGTGGAATACTATCTGTAGATAC
>CM054136.1:41284376-41295644 GCA_028751875.1 Rapana venosa
TTATTAACCTCAGGGGGGGGGGGTCCCATAAAAAAGTTTACCACTACAGAGCTTTAATCCTGCCCTCTCAGCTTACCATCTGTTCATGGGTTAGTGACCGCTTGGCTACTGTGCCCTCTCCTCCCACCTTGCTCCCTCTCCCCCTACCCCATCCCAGATAAGATGTGAGGGCTTAGTACAAGCGGTTTGCAGTGCTCATGGATTATTCAACACACAGGCTCCTCGTTTGGAGACTGCAAATAAACTTAAGTGCAAAGTAGGCTGTGTAACTTGTTCTTGTTGTTGTCTTTGTTGTTGGTGGTGGTGGTGCTGTTGTTCTTGTTGTTGTTTTTGTTGTTGTTGTTGTTGTTGTTGTTGTTCTTCTTGTTTTTGTTCTTGTTCTTGTTCTTGTTCTTCTTCTTCTTCTTCTCTCTTCTTCTTTTCTATTTAGCACGCTCAACTCCCTACTTATAAACCTGAAAATAAAAATTGGGTACAAAGCAAATTGTAAAACGTCTTCTTCATTGGGTTATTTTTCTTGGTTCTTGTTCTTGTTCTTGTTATTGTTTTGTTTCTTCTGTGCTTGTTCTTAATCTCCTTGTTGTTCTAGTTTTTTTCTTCCCATTCTCCTTCTTCGCATTCTTCTTCGCATTATGCTTCTTTGCATTGTTCTTCGCAATCTTCGCAGTCTTCTTCCTGGGCTTTTTCTTCTGATTTTTTTTTCTGTTATTGTCCTTGTTCTTCTTCTCACTCTCATTTTCTTCTTTTTTTTCTTTTTCTTTGTCCTCTTCCACTTCTGCTTGTCTTTTTTTCCGGGCCCCCGTCTTTACCCTCTCTTCTTCTTCTTCTTCTTCTTCTTCTTCTTCTTCTTTTTTCTTCTTCTTCTTTCTTCTTCTTCTTCTTCTTTTTCTTCTTCTTCTTCTTAATTTGCTTCCCCATGTCACCTTTTCGAATTCAAGAAATGTGAGATTCTCTCCACATCAATATTCAGGAGTCATTAGAAGCGAGAGCAAGACAGAGAAGCAGTTTGTAAAAGCCATTTTCTCTCTTCGGCATACGGCATCTTATTTTGTTTGTTTGGTTGGTTGTTTTTCTTCTTCTCCTTTTGATTCTGTTTACCGATTGGTGCAAACTCCAGTTTCTTGTACCTCAATCACGCGAATCTACCACTGACCTACTCTTCTCCAAATTGTACACCTTGGATGGTTGATAAGAGAGGGGCTGGCTGTGTGTACCCTTCCCAACTCTCTGTCTGTCTGTCTGTCTCTCTCTCTCTGTGTCTCTCTGTCTGTCTGTGTCTCTCTATGTCCCTGCCTCCGTCAGTCTGTCTGTCAGTCTGTCTGTCTCTGTCTCTTCTGTGTCTATCTGTCTGTCTGTCTCTGTCTGTTTCTCTCTCTGTCTCTGTCTGCGTGCATCAGTCGTCTGTCTGCTATTTTGTCTGTCGTCTGCCCTCTCTCTCTCTCTCTTTCTTTCTTTTTCTTTCTTTTTTCTTTCTTTCTTTCTTTCTTTCTCTCACTTTCTCTCTCTTTCTTTCTTTCTTTCTTCTTTTTCTCTCTCTTCTCTCTTCTCTCTCTCTCTCTTCTCTCTCTCTCTCTCTCTCCTCTCTCTCTCTTCTCTTTCTTTCTTTTTCTTTCTTTCTCTCTTTCTCTTCACAATGTCATGCTGTCCGTCTGCCCTCCAAAAAGGGGCACTGCTGCCAGAGAGTCAAAGGCGCTGCCGTGCTGTTACCCTCCTGTAGCCCTGCTGTCCCACCTCATCACATTACGATCACTCCATACTGCATCCCCGACACAACTGTTGCAAAGTCCAAAATGCTGTTTTGTCCAGGGAGGCCTTGTCAGACGTGCACTCGGTCTGATATCGCAGAGACAGGTCTGGAAACCCATAAGAAAGCCACTTTCCCCCCCCAGAGAATAATGAATTTGTCTGGCAGGAAGAATCTCACCGAAAAGTCAACATGATTACTTACTTACTTAGGCCCATCACTCCCCCTGGAGCATAGGCCGCCGACAACAGTCCGCCAGAGTCCTCTGACCTGGGCTATTCTCTCCAGCTGTCTCCAGGTATATCCCATCTTTTTGGTTTCTGCCTCAAGGTCGCGTCGCCAGGTGTTTCTTGGCCTTCCTCTTTTTCTTTTTCCTGGGGTTCCATGATAGTGCCTGCCTTGTGATTTTGCGGCTGGCTTTTCAGGGTGTGCCCGATCCATTTTCCCCTCTCCTGCGCCGGATTTCATTTTCGGCTGGCAGCTGGTTGGTACGTTGCCACAGGTCTGCGTTGCTGGATGGTGTCTGGCCAGTGGATCTGGAGGATTGTCTCAGGCAGCTGTTGATGAAGGTCCCGCACTTTCTTGATGGTGGTCTTTGTTGTCCTCACTGTCTCCGCTCCATATAGTAGGACTGACTTGATTGGGGTTGAACAGCCCCGATCTTTGTGCGGGTCGACACCACCTTGGAGCTCCAGATGTTCTTCAGCTGCAAGTACGCTGCCCTCGCCTTGCCAATTCTTGCTCTGACGTCTGCGTCTGTGCCGCCCTGCATGTTAATGATGCTACCCAGGTACGTGAATGTCTCCACTTCTTCCAGCTCCTTCCCATTTAGTGTGACTGGGTCCTCACTCACTGCGTTGATCTTGAGAATCTTGGTTTTGCCTTCATGGATTACTGTGTTATATAAAAGAAGAGTAAAAAAAAGAAGAAAAATGTTTCAAGTGTAGCAATGTTCTGTGTATTATCGTTCATCGTTATTGTATATTTCGTTTTCGTGTTTTTTAAAATCAGTTTTTCATACATAGAATAAGTAGATTTTGGATACTAAATTTGCATCCATCCAGACAGCAAAGTCGTCTTTAGAAACGACACGGAAAATACATACAAATGCAGTATATAGCTTTCGTTCATAAATATATTATTTACCTATTTGCCTAACAAGCTATAGTAAAGTTTATTGTCCGGGCAACCTGTGGCAATTCTAATCAGCCATTTATTTCATGAAGTCTTTGTGCCAGGTAGTGTTACGGTGTGATTGAAATACACAGAGAGAGGATATGTATTATTATAATTCAGATCTGGGACAAAGCCTTTTTGTTATATTCTAAAAGGGGAAAACTGTGTACCTATCATGAGTTGACGTCTCCATTAGCCCTGTCTGCAGACAAAGATATACTTTTATTTTAATTTTATTTATTCATTTTATTCTTTTATATCGAGGATAATGGAATGAGCAGGTATGTGCTTTTTTACATCCTGTCCCCGTGTGTATGCGGTGTTGTAAATTCTGTCATCTATTCCCACCGGCACACAATAGCCTACTCTTACGAAAAGCGGAACAGGATTTAACGTGTGCGCAAGATGTTCTGCGTGTGTTTGCACACCGGGCCTCAGTTTATAGTTTAATCAAAGGGAACTACAGCTCCTTACACAAAACAAGCATGTAACGCTGCAATGGATCCCTGCCCAGAGTGGTATACCTGGCAACGAACAGGCTGAGGAACTTGCGAAACAGGGGGCACAGAAAGAGCTGTGCGAAAGAAGCCTCACCTTCCACGAAAAGAAGACAATCATCAAATCAATGGCCCGACCCAGAGTAGAGAAGGACGACTACCACTATCTCAAAAGGGAAGAACAAGTCATAATTCTAAGACTCCGCACTGGGCACAACAGACTAGATCACCACATGTCCACAAAGCTGAAACTCATCCCCTCTCTCTTGTGTGCCTGTGGCAAAAAAACCCAGACTGGCGAACACATCCTTCAGAGGTGCACGCTATTCAGCGACCTGAGGAAGATTGTGTGGCCGACGAAGATGGCCCTGCAAACCAAGCTGTACGGCCCACGAGAGGAGCTGGAAAGGACATGCCACTATTTCTCCCAAACACATCTGACGGTGTAAAAAGCAAACGAGAGAAGAAGAAGAAGTCTCCATTAGCTTCATGAAGAGTCATTAGTGTACAGCACTGATTTTAGTTTAGGCAGGGCGTCATACCTAAGGGGTTGAACCTTAAAGAGACCATTGATGTGAAAACAGACGCAACATCTAAACTCGTGGCATCTCTCATTCTTTCATGTCTGGACTATTGCAATTCTCTTTTGGCTGGTCTGCCAGCATCATCTATCCACTCCCTTCAACGTATTCAAAACTCTGCAGCTCGACTAGTCCTCAGAAAGAAAAAATCTGAGCGCATTACTCCTCTCTTGCGATCTCTCCACTGGCTGGCTGTGCCACAAAGAATAAACTATAAGATCTGTACCCTCTGTTACAAATGTCTCCACAAAACAGCACCCTCCTACCTCTGTGAATGTCTTCACCTGTACACCCCTTCTCGTTCCCTTCGCTCTGCTGCAGACTCCTTGTGCTTTCGAATACCTAGATTCAGCCAGTCCACCGTGGGCCGTCGCTCTTTCTCTGTTTCTGGTCCATCGATTTGGAATGGCCTCCCTATCTCTCTTCGCCAAAGGCCCTTTTTGTGACACTTTTAAATCCGGCCTCAAGACATATTTGTTTCAAACCTAAGAAATTTTTCCCCTCCTGTTTCATTTTTATAGCTCTTCCCCGCTTTTCAATAGCCAAAAGACTCCATCACCCTGCCAGGGTGTGTGGCCTGTGTGTGGTTTTTGTGTGTGTTGTGGTGGTGTGTGTGTTTTGTGTGTGTGTGTGTGGTGTGTGTGTGTGTGTGTGTGTGTGTGTGTGTGTGTGCATTTGGATTGTTGGAACTGTTACTTGCTGTTGGTTGTATGACTGTGTAAGAATGAGTTGAGTGCAAGCGCTTTGATTTTTATGTGCAAGATACAGCGCTATATAAATTCCATTTATTATTATTATTATTATTAAAAGGGGTGCATGCTGGGTATGTTGGAGTTCTTCATCTCACTGAGCATGGCTGGTTCACTGCACTCTTTCACAAAAGGGATGGAGGTATTTGTGTTCCTCAGCTAGGACTGTAAGATTCACCACTAGTGAGAATTTTGCGCATGCAAACTTTATTACACATCATTAAGGTAGCTGCATTCCGACTTCGGGGATGGTGTTTGAACACGACAACTGTGTGCGTGCATATTTTACCTTTG
Source organism: Rapana venosa (assembly GCA_028751875.1). Lineage (NCBI taxonomy): Eukaryota > Metazoa > Mollusca > Gastropoda > Neogastropoda > Muricidae > Rapana > Rapana venosa. The sequence continues at coordinate 41,289,418 of CM054136.1, forward strand.
AATTTGTCATCTGCTTCTTCTGGTACAGAATGGTCTACTCTTTCGAAAGGCAGAACGCGTTTTAACGTGTATGCAAGAGGTTTTGCGTGCGTTCGCCCACAAGACCTCGGTGTATAGTCTTTTCAGAGAGACTTTCGGGTGAGTGGAGTCGGTACTGATGTTGGCTCAATGGGAAGATGGGGTGTTGATATCTTTGCATGACGTTTTGTATGCATCTACACACGGAGCCTTCGTTTATAGTCGCATCCGAAGGAATTTTGAAGATAAGGAGTAAGTTTCAATCTTAACTCCAAGGGAAAATCCCCAAACCGATATCTGAGCAACTCAAACCCCACTATTTCAGTACTATCAGAACACGGATTTGGCACTCTGACTGCTTTATTTAGACATGTTTATTTTTGAGAATCCCATAACAAAGCTACACAACTCATCCCCGTGAACAACAACAACCATAGAGCTGATAGATTTCTAATGGAAATGGGGTAGCTTACCAAAAAAAACAATGAGAATGCAATACCTTGCTACCAAAACAGGACACATGAGACAATTGTGCGGTACTCTCTTTCTTTGGCTGCGAGGTCTGACTCCTCCCTCTGTCACTTCGCCATCACGTTATATTGTAACATTTCTTACAGCTTTTTTTGGTTGGATAATAGAAGCCACACTTCCTACTGTTCTGATCATACTCCGCAGTTCGGAGCCCGTTCCAGAGGCGTGTGATGATTTATTCCCGCTCTGCTATAGTTGGCGCTGCGAGCAGGAGTGTTGTATACTGATCTTCGGTAGGGGAGCGTTGGAAGGTAGCGGGGTATTGGCGCCTAGTAGTCTTTAGAGGCAGGCTGCTGGCTTGAGCATCACATATACATGCAGCCAGTCAGCCTACTGCCATATTTCGGGAAAAAAGGATGATTACAGCGGTGGTGGGTGTGATAAGGTGGTCACAATTGTCTCCCTTGTGGACGGTGTAAAAGTGCAACGCCTTGTTACCAAACTGGGACACAGCAGTGAATTGTGCCACGCTGTGTATCCTAGGGTGCTCAGCTCTGCCTTCCTCCAATCACTAATGTCCTTCATCAGGAGTTTTTTATCTCTCGCCCGTCCACAGACGCCACGACCACTACGGTTTTGATCATACTCCACAGTTAAGCTACATTTCTTCAGATCAGCGAGTTAACAAACTGCCATCTTCCTCAAAGTCAGCATGGAAACAAACGGTCGCAGACGCCAAAATCTCACAAATGGTGACCCTCAGACCTACTTCCAATAACTTTTTTTTTTAAAAAGCTCACCTGAATACTCCGTTCCCAAAACGAGTTGTGGAGGACACAACATATTTTTGTTAATAGTGTACGAGTGCTATTTTTCAGTTTACTCCTCCAAACAAGCAGAGCTCAGGCGTTTTCCACTAGACTCAAACTCTCCGAATAGTCTCTGACATGGAGCCCATTGATCAAACAACAGCAGACAGTGGAGGGAGGAAAATAACAGGAGTAGAAGTTCTCTTTTTTGGGGGGAACTAGAAAATGATAGTGGTACAAAGTTCTGTTATTTGGAACTCTGCCACGAGACGGTCTTGTGATTTTAGGGCCAGGGCTGCCTCACTCTGTTTGTCTGTCAAAGCAATGTTTTAGCTTCAAACAAACTGTCTCTGTCGGCTGTGGGCTTTTAAAACAAATTGTTGTGCTGGTTTTATTTTTCATATTCTGAACGAAATGGGACTTCACACAACTTCTACCTCTCTCTCTCTGTCACACACACACACATTCACTCACTCAAATACACAGATACTTTTCTTTTCCAATACTCTCAATAACAACGAAAAACTGTATTGATAAGACTGTCGAGAAAGTTGTCCAGTAATCACGCCATTTCACAAACAGATAGAAGTTTTCTTTGACAGAATCAAAGACACAAGTCATAAAGGCAGGGCTGATAACTTGGTTACATAGCTTGTTACTGAGAAGAAAATCAATTCTTTAGCAGACTTCGACAGATAGAGGTTAGTAGTAGTAGAAGTGATAGACCGTACTCCTTTTTTTCTGGAAAGATGCCACGAGAGTTTTCCTGATGGTTCCCTCACAGTTCTAACGTGTCTGATCTGCGTTTGAATTCAAAGCAGCTATCTCTTATTCTCACACACACACATATCTATCTATCTATCTATCTATCTATCTATCTAAACACTACTATCTATCTATCTATCTATCTATCTATCTATCTATCTATTACTATCTATCTATCAATACCTATCTATCTATTATCTATCCTCTCTTCTATATATATATATGTATATGTATTACGTATATATATATATATGCATATACAATGCTTGAAAAAAACATATATATATATACATATATACATATAGATAGATATAGATATAGATGGATGGATGGGAACACACACACACACCACAACACACACAACACACACACACACACACACACACACACACACACACACACACACCACACACACACACGCAGGCACGCACGCACTACTTTTTTTCAATATCCGCAACAGAAACTATCAAAAAGAATGTCAAAAAAGTTGTCCTGTGCTCACATCACTTCATACAACATTTTTCTACAAGTAGAGAGAAGGGTTTTTTGCGTGCGACAGGAGCAAACACAGATCCTGGAAAAGATAGTAAGTTGTGTGTGTGTGTGTGTGTGTGCGTGCGTGCGTGCGCGCGAGTGTGTGTGCGTGTGGTGTGTGTGTTGTGTGCGTGTGTGTGCGTGCGTGTGTGTGTAAGAGAGAGGGAGAGAGGGGGGTGGAAAAGTGTGAAATAGATTAAGAGAGAGACAAAAAGAAACAAAAACAAAAAAAAACTGAAAGACAGCTACACAAACAGAAAAACAATCAAATGAACATAGTTGAAACGGAAAAGAGCAAAGACAGGAACAAAACAAAAAGAAAAACAAACAGAGCAAAAAGAAAGAGAAGACAAAGGGAAAAAAAAGAAAACAAGGAAAAAACAGAGACATGATGCACAAAAGAAGAGAGAGAGAGAGAGGAGAGGGGAAGAGAGAGAGAGGGAGAGAGAGAGAGAGAGAGAGAGAGAGAGAAGAGGAGAGAGGGGAGAGAGAGAGAGAAGAAAAGAAGACAGACAGACGACAGAAGCCAGAAAAACAAAAAGACAGACAAAATGCGTGCAGAAAAAATAGATAGCCTACCGAAGTTCAAACCACGAGTAATCAAAGAAATTCAGTTCAACTCGAGCCCAAATAAAGGTTAAAAACGTAAGGTGTAAAAATTGTACGCGGGGGCGAGGCTCGGATCGTTTAAAGGGGAGGGTTTTTAAACAGCCCTTCCTCCCTCGCTGCTTTATTTTTTGACCCAAGGGGGGGTTTCCCATTTCGCTGGGGGAACTGGGAAACTGTGTGAAACCAAGGGTTTAAAAAGGTCACCCCTCCCAAATGGGAACCCCGCCGAGCTGCTTAACCCTTTTTGGGGGAAAACGACGCTTCATGGGAGTACAGTTTTAAGCACCCCATTTACAGGAGACAACAGACAGGATTGGGTTGAAAGGGGTGGGGGGAAAGACAGTTGGTAGGTACACACATTTCCCCAAATTATGGCTTTCTTGTAGATAAGGATGGGGTAGGGTAATCCAGTGTGACCGCTTCCTAGGTTAATCATCAAGACATTAACTTCGCCTTTTCGTCACACATAGGTTTTCTTCGTGATGTTTTTCTGGAAAATGCAAATAAAATGTTTGGGTTTCCCGATGATTTTTACTATAGAAAAAATTGGTGGTGGTGGGGGTGTAGTGGTGGTGGTGGTGGGGGTGGGGAATGCAAAACTACTGCTGAAAGAGGCAAGAAACATTGAAAACTAACACTAACCGACTCTTAAAACCCCTTAAATTGTTGAAATTTTTTCTAAACACCCTGTTTACTTATTGTTTTTTTCCGTATTGTGAATTTTTTTTTTTATTAAATATCCCAACCGTGCTCTTATTTTTAATGGATTGTGCTAGAGTATTTTTACACGCCCGCATCTTCAAATTAAGGTTTTGTTCAATTTCATGTGCCTCTTGGGGGGTGGGTTGGAAAGGTTTCTTGAAAAAAAATCTTTGAATCTTGAGTTTGAATTTGAATTATCAGCAACCTGTGAAAAATCATCAACCATTGATAGACATTAGAGAGAGAAAAATAAAATATCAGATTGAGCATTGAGGATGTTAAAACTGAATGATAAACCGAGAGCATAATTATTATTTAAGTCCATTGATTCTTTCTACCATTTCTCTTTCACCCTAGCAGTAAAAGCGGGTATTACAAAAATCAAATTAAGGAGCTCATGCCATGCTCGCGCCTAACAAAAGCAAAGAAGAAATTATGGCACTGTAGAGGAGAATGCTCAGTGGTCAGACACTCGCTTTCCCCAGCAAGGGTTAAGAAAGCATTGAGCGTTTACCAAAGGGATGGGGGACCGTTTGCGCCCTTAGTTCAGTACAATCCCCTTCACCCAATGTAAATGGGTACCCGCCCTCTTTAGGGTCAGGGAAGGTAAAGCAGCGAAGGAGAGATGGGCGCCCCCCTCAATATGCGGGCCCCCTTTGGAAAAGCTGAGGTCTCTGATGCCTCACTCCCTACGACCACTTAGGTTATGGGACACTTTAAACCTTTAGCTTTTAGAGGAGAAGGAAAATTTCCCCCTCCAAGAGATTCAACTGATCATTACACACACTGCCTGCAAAACCCCAGTGCAAGGAGGAAAGGAACACGTTAGATCGTTTCACCTTCAGCTAGCTGCGTTGAAACAAACATAAATGCGGAAACAGTGTTTGAACAACTTTCGTTAACTCAGCATTATTCAAGATTAAACATCTTTTACCGGCTCCTGTTTTTGTCTATGAGAAAGGGAAAAAATAGAATCAGCAAATAGGCTCCAGTTTCTGAAACAAAAATATCATGATTTTATTGAAATACTTTTTTAAAGTTGTAAATCTTGTTTAAAATGTGTCCATCAGTATTGAGTCATAAGGTAATTTGAAGATTTTTTTTAAAAATTAAAAAACAGTAAGATAGAGATGTTTGTTTTTGTGCTTGTATTTTTTCTTTCAGTCTTTCTTTCTTTCTTCATTTCTTTCTTTCTTTCCGTCTTTTTTTCTTTCAGTCTTTCTTTCTTCTATTCATACCTTCTTTCTGTTTTCTTTCCTTCCTTCCTTCCTTCATGCATTCATTCATTCTTTTTTTCTTCTTTTTTTTCTTTCTCTTCCCTTTCCCTTTCTTCCTTTCTTTTATCCATCCCTTTCCCTTTATTCCTTTCTGTCTATTCTATGTCTTTTCTTTCTTTCCACTTGTTCCCTCTTCTTCGTTATAATTAATGTTCTCTTGTGATAAAAGTATTCGAACAAATTGCATCGAGATTGCTTTCTCTTCTATCACCCCATATCAAGTGCATTCCCATTCCCGGGAAAATATTTCTACACCAAGTCGCAGTCATAAAGAAAAAAGTGAGAGAGAAAAACCCCGCCCCCAAAAAAGGAAAAGAAAAAGTAATAATAAGTTATAATCCCCTATCATTCTGCCTGTCTAACTGTCAGTCTGGTTGTCTGTCTGTCTGTCTGTCGTCTGTCTGTCTATTTTTATGATGTAAATAAATATAATATATATATATATATTATATATAATATATATATTTATTATATTATATTTATTAATTTATTTTATATATATATTTATATATATGATGGTGTGTGTGTGTGTGTGTTATGGGTGTGTGTGGGGTGTGGTTGTGTTGTGGTGTTTTACGTGGGTTTTTTTCCTTTTACCGAGGCCTGGATATAAAAACTATTGGGTTTATTCTATTACCTCAGAAATTTAAAATTTCGAACCTTATCCTTATCTGATCCGATATCGTTCTCTCTCTCTGTCTCCTCTCTTCTCCTCTCTCTCTCTCTCTCTCCCCTTCCTCTCCCCCCCCCCCTTTTCTCTCATCTTCTCATCATCATTCAGATTTATGTGGGGATCAAATGATCCCACAAGGAAAGGGTTTAAAGGGTTAAATTAATGAAATGGGACATTCTCAATCATGATAGTCATGGAGCCGTGTAAAATGAATTCAGAAGGCGTAAGCGTTGATGTGTGTGTTTGCGTCGTTTTTCGTGCGTGGGGGGTTTTTTGGTGTGGGGTTTGGGGTTTTTGGGTGGTTTTTGGGGGGTTTTTAAAGCGGGCCCCTTTGGGGGAAAACTTACCCGGGGGCCCGAAATCAAACCC
>CM054136.1:41296144-41298644 GCA_028751875.1 Rapana venosa
AAAACAAGGAAAGACAGAGACAATGATGCACAACAGAAGAGAGAGAGAGAGAGAGAGAGAGAGAGAGAGAGAGAGAGAGAGAGAGAGAGAGAGAGAGAGAGAGAGAGAGAGAGAGAGAGAGAGAGAGAGACAGACAGACAGACAGACAGACAGACAGACAGACAGACAAACAAACAGACAGACAAATGCGCTGACAGAAGAAAATAGATAGCCATACCGAAGTTCAACCACGAGTACATCAAAGCAATCTACAGTTCAACTCGATGCCAACATAAAGGTAAAAACGTAAAGGTGTCCCATAACCTATGTGATCGCAGGGGAGCGAGGCATCAGAGACCTCAGCTTCTCTAGGGGCCAGCATGTTGAGAGCAGCGCCCATCTCCTCTCCTTCGCTGCTTTACCTTCCCTGACCCTAAGGAGAGCAGGTACCCATTTACAGCTGGGGGAACTGGGAAACTGTGCTGAAGCCAAGGCGTGTAAACGGTCACCCATCCAAGTGGTAACCTCGCTCGATGCTGCTTAACCTTTACTGGGGGAAAGCGAGCGCTTCATGGCAGTACAGTATACAGCACCACACTTGACAAGAGAGACAGACAGACAGGATCTGGATTGCAAGGAGGGTAGGGGGCACGATCAGTTAGGTAGGTACACACATTTCTCCCCAAGTGTAGTGGCTTTCTTGTCAGATAAGGAGATGGATAGGGTAATCACAGTAGTGACGCCAGCTTCCTAGGTTAATCTATCAAGACATTAATCTTCGCCTTTTACGATCACACATCAGGTTTGCTTCGTGATGTTAATCTGGAAGTGCAAATAAAATGTTCAGGTCTCCAGAGTGACTTTATTACCTACTACGAGAAAAATTGGTGGTGGTGGTGGTGGTAGTGGTGGTGGTGGTGGTGGTGGTAATGCAAAACTACTGCTGAAGAGAGGCAAGAGAACATTGAAAACTAACACTAACCACGACTCTTAAGACACCATTAATGATTGTTGATATATCTAAACACCATGTTGACTTATTGTTCTTTTCCTGTATTGTGAATGCTCTTTTTTTATTAACATATCCACAACCTGTGCTCTTCATTTTGGAATGGAGTTGTGCTATGAGTATTTTTACACGCCCGCATCTTCAAATTAAGGTTTTGTTCAATTTCATGTGCCTCTTGGGGGGTGGGTTGGAAAGGTTTCTTGAAATAAAATCTTGAATCTTGAGTTTTGAATTTGAATTTATCAGCAACCTGTGATAATCATTACACATTGATAGACATTAGAGAGAGAAAAATAAAATATCAGATTGAGCATTGAGGATGTTAAAACTGAATGATAAACCGAGCATGCATAATTATTATTTAAGTCATTGATTCTTTCTACCATTTCTCTTTCACCCTAGCAGTAATCAAGCAGTATTACAACATCAAATTAAGGAGCTCATGCCATGCTCGCGCCTAACAAAAAGCAAAGAAGAAATTATGGCACTGTAGAGGAGAATAGCTCAGTGGTCAGACCACTCGCTTTCCCCAGCTAAGGTTAAGCAGCATTGAGCGTGTTACCGAAAGGATGGGTGACCGTTTGCGCGCCTTAGCTTCAGTACAATCCCCCAGTTCACCCAACTGTAAATGGGTACCCGCCCTCTTTAGGGTCAGGGAAGGTAAAGCAGCGCAGGAGAGATGGGCGCCGCCCTCAATATGCTGGCCCCTTGAAAAGCTGAGGTCTCTGATGCCTCACTCCCCTACGACCACATAGGTTATGGGACACTTTAACCTTTAGCTTTTAGAGGAGAAGGAGAGATTCCCCTCCAAGAGATTCAACTTATTACACACACAATGCCTGCAGAACCCAGTGCAAGGAGGAAAGGAACACGTTAGATCGATCACCTTCAGCTAGCTGCGTTGAAACAACACATAAATGCGGAAACAGTGTTTGAACAACTTTCGTTAACTCAGCATTATTCAAGATTAAACATCTTTTACCGGCTCCTGTTTTTGTCTATGAGAAAGGAACAAATAGAATCAGCAAATAGGCTCCAGGTTTCCTGAAACAAACACTATCATGATTTTATTGAAATACTTTTTTTTAAAGTTGTAAATCTTAGTTTAAAATGTGTCCATACAGTATTTGAGTCATAAGGTAATTTGAAGATTTTTTAAAATTAAAAAACAGTAATGATAGAGATGTTTGTTTGTGTGCTTGTATTTTTTCTTTCAGTCTTTCTTTCTTTCTTTCAGTCTTTCTTTCTTTCTTTCAGTCTTTCTTTCTTTCAGTCTTTCTTTCTTCTATTCATACTTTCTTTCTGTATTTCTTTCCTTCCTTCCTTCCTTCATGCATTCATTCATTCATTCTTTCTTTCTTTCTTTCTTTCTCTTCCTTCCTTACTTCCTTTCTTTATCCATCCTTCCTTCATTCCTTTCTGTCTATTCTATGTCTTTTCTTTCTTTCCACTTGTTCCCATCTTCTTCTGTTATAATATAATGTTCTCTTGTGATAAACAAGTATTCGAACA
>CM054136.1:41303644-41306144 GCA_028751875.1 Rapana venosa
CTGCAGGGCTTGGCTGACAGCAGGCTGTCTGTCCGGATGCTGCAGCCTCGTGTGTTGTTGGCACGCCTCGCCTGTATAAGTACCATTGCCATCGTAAAGAAAACAACCTTAGCTACCTACCTATCTAGCTACCCACCTACCTGCCTACCTATCTACCTACCTACCTACCTATCTACCTACCTAACTTCCAGTCTACCTTCTTACCCACCTAAATTCCATCCTTCCTACCTACTTACCTGTCTATCTATCTACCTGCCTACCTACCGACCCTCCTACCTATCAATCAACCTACCTATCTACCTACCTATCTATCTACTTACCTATCTATCTACCTACCTACCTTCCAACGTACCTACCATCCATCCAACTCACCTACCTACCTAACTTTCATCCTACCTCCCTATCTACCAACATACCTACCTTCCTAACGTTCATCCTACCCACCTACCTACCTACCTACCTATCAACCTATCTACCTACCTACCTTCCTACCTTCCTACCTACCTAGCTTCCTACATACCTACCTAGCTTCCAACCTACCTACCTACCTACCCACCTACCTACCCACCTACCTAACTACCCACCTACCTACCTACTTACCTGCCGACCTTTACCTACCTAGCTTCCATCCTACGTAAGAACATACATACCTATCTACCGGCCTACCTAATGTCCAACCTACCTTCCTACCCTTCTAACTTCCATTCTACCTACCTACCTACCATCCAACCTACGTACCTTCCTGTCTACATATCTTCCTATCCACCAAACTACCTACCACCTCCCTCCCTCCCTACCTACGTGTGAATTGCATGTGTGTGTTTCTATGTCTATCTTTGATTCTTCGTCTTCGACTGGGTGTTTTTGGGTCTACATGCCTGTCTATCTGTATCTGTATTTGATTTGTCTGCTTATCTGCCCGTCTCTGTGTTTACAAGTCTGACAGCGTGTCTATCAAAATATGCATGTATCTGTGCATGTATCTTAAGAGATGTATGTTAGCTTATGTTACCACCACCACCTCCTCCCCCCGAAAAAATAAATAAAAACATAAAGCAAAAAAAATTATTGTCTGGCTAAGCTCTAGCACTCCTGGCAGCAAATCTACTTTTACCCATGAACGATTTTGACTCACGAACTTAACTTCAAAAACAACACCTGTAAGACTGACTTTTAAGGAAGATGAAAAAAGTACGGGACAGCAGAAAGGGGTGTGGGGGTGGGGGTGGGGGAGGTGGTTAAAGCATAGCAACAACAAACAAAACACACACACACACTCAGAGGAGGGGGTATAGAGAGTAAGATGGGTAAAAAAACAAAACAACCAAACTAGAAACATCTAAATCAAATCACACTGATACGTACATATCTGATAGAATGCTATACCCCCTCATCCGATGTGAAGAGAATGTCAGTTACAGTGTTACTGATATGCTAGTTCGGGCAAGAAACTGTGTTTAGTGTAAGTTATTTTATTTATATTTATTTATTTATTATTTTATGTCGAGGATAATGGAATAAGCACTCATGTGCTTTTTTACATTTAGTCCCCGTGTGTATGCGGTTTTGTAAATTTTGTCATCTGTTCCCACCGGCACACAATGGCATACTTTTACAAAAAGCGGAACAGGTTTTAACGTGCGCGCAAGATGTTCTGTGTGCGTTCGCACACGGGGCCTCGGTTTATAGTCTCATCAGAAGGACTTTTGGGTAGTTATTTATTTATTTATATTGTTCTTTTATATCGAGGATAATGGAATATGCACTTATGTGATTTTTTACATCTAGTCCCCGCGTGTATGCTGACTGTATGTCAGACTGCTGTAGCCCTACAGGAACAATTAAATGACAGAAACAACTCTCCAAGACTTGAAATCAACGATGCGGATAGCAACTATCGCACGCATGAACGTATGTATGTTTCTCAAAGAGAGAAAGAACTTGGTCACTCATACAGAGGAGACGTTTTCTCTTCCAGAGAGGTCGTATAGCATCGGTGTGTGTGTGTGTGTGTGTGTGTGTGTGTGTGTGTGTGTGTGTGTGTGTGTGTGTGTGTGTGTGTGTGTGTGTGTGTGTGTGTGTGTGTGTGTGTGTGTGTGTGTGTGTGTGAGTGTATGTGTGTGTGTAAGAGAGGGGTATGTATGGTCGAGCATCCAAAAGATGTTTTCACTATTCTGTCTTTCTTATGCACATATACACACATAGTCACCTACACACACACACACACACATACAAACACGCACACACGCACGCACACGCACGCACGCATGCACGCACGTACAGAAGAGAGAGAGAGAGAGAGAGAGAGAGAGAGAGAGAGAGAGAGAGAGAGAGAGATTTTTTTTTTTTGGATTCTTTTATATCGAGGATAATGGAATAAGCACTTAGTGCACTTAGAGAGAGCGAGAGCGAGAGAGAGCGAGCGAGCGAGCGAGCGAGAGAGAGAGAGAGAGAGAGAGAGAGAGAGAGAGAGAGAGAGAGAGAGAGAGAGAGAGAGAGA
>CM054136.1:41311144-41326144 GCA_028751875.1 Rapana venosa
GTTTTTTTTAAAAGCTCAGAATTAAGTTGCAGGATATTTTATTTACAGTCCAGTTGTTTTTTGTTTTTGTTTTTGTGATGAAGTTGATTTTTACAAAAATCCTATAGCAAGTCATTAAAAAAAATTATATGAATGTTTGTTTAGTTATATTTTTTGTACTTTATTGCATTTCTAAATAATTCATTTTTTTCTTTTATTGGATCCTTGTCTGCAACTTTCTTTCCAATTTTATCAAACGTTTTATTTTTCTATTATTAGGGATGGGGTGGTGCCTGCATTTTTCTGTTATTCTATTCACCATCTTTTTCTTTCATTCCCTCCTGCATTGCCTTCCATGGGATGATTAAAGTGTTTTTGACTTCACTACGAGGTCACGGCAACCGGGGCGCCACCGAGGAAGCGACAGTTTTTCTGTTAGTGCATGATGATCAGAGGTGATGAGGATGATGGAATGACATTGCTATGGAAATGCACATTCTATTCTTTGAGACTACTTGAAACGGCGGTACTCTACGCTTCCTAACATACATGCATATCTCGGTGTGAACCAGGCCCGAGAGATATAGATATCTGCAGTGTTGGTCGGGTAGTTTGATTTATCATCGTCATTGCTCATCAAGGCATTATCCTCGATATAAAAGAATAAAATAAATAAATAAAATAAAATAAAATTGTCTCTAATTCGGTGGTTCCGGTTGCTTTAGTCTCATAGTGACGTCTGTCTTGGTTTCCTCTTACACTTCTGTGCCTGTGGTGAGTGTGTGCCGATGACTTCTGGGTCGGGAGTTTATGGGAAAAAGCAGTTGGAGGGGGGAGGGGGGGGGGAGAGGAGAATGCTGTGGTGGTCGCTACCCCGGGTGGGCGTATATCTCAGTCACGCGCCCCGACTTCACCATTATTGCCGTCAATAGGGGGCTTGGTAATTGGTGTCCCGTGCATGTCAGCTCAGAGCAGGAACTACTGAATACCACCAAAGTGACCCAGCAGCAGTGCAGGGCTACTCTGGCTGGTGGCCCCATTGTGGTCTGACATTGATAGGCCCCCTGCGGACTTTTAGTCCCGAGGATACGACAGGGCGAATCTGGATATGGCTGGTAAGGGACAGGCATTGGAGTAAACAGCATGGGAACAGCAGGACAGAAACATCACAGAAAATGAGGCAGCACACCCCCCTCCCCACCTCCAAGAAAAAAATACAACCAAATAAACAACAACAAAACAAAACAAACAAATGTAAACAACAACAAAAAACAAACAACAAAAACCCCCAACAAACAAGCAAAAAAAATACCCCAAGCAAACAAAAACCAACAACAAGAAAGGTCAAGTAGTTCATAAATATAATTTACAAGTGCCAGAACACTCTGCTTTATTTATTTATCTGTATAGTCGCTTTCAATTTGGTGTGGTTCCTCTTCTTTAAACTTTCTGTACACCATTGCTCGAGATAACGTGAAGCACCAGCTGCAGATATTCTTGTTCAGTGGGGGATCCCTTAACTCTACTGATCAGAGTGTTTGCATCCCGTGGAACTTGAGATAAAGTCTGACAGCTACCAAGAGTGTACCGAAGGAGAAAAAAAAAGAAAAGGACCAAGCACTGATCCCTGAGGAACATCACGGAGAATAGAAGTATTTACACAGACATGTCTTCTGGTCTGAACATGCTGGCATCTCTTCTTCAGACGGGGAAAGAAGTATTTGAGTATATTTTTCTCTTTTGGGGTTTGGAATGATAACACACACACACACACACACACACACACACACACACACACACACACACACACACACACACACACACACACACACACACACACACACACACACACAATCTCTCTCTCTCTTCTCTCTCTCTCTCTCTCTCCCTCCCTCTCTCCCTCCCTCCCTCGCGCTTGCTCTCTCTCTCCCTCCCCCCCCCTCTCTCTCAGTGATTAAGTTTATTTTTAGCTTTCTTGTATGTATATGTTATAGGTTTTTCATGTTTGTTTCCCCCTTTTTGCTCATGAGGGCCTTGTGTAAAATTAAAAAGTCTATGGCTTAGTCATTTACCCTCAATAAAACATTCGAGTTGGAGTTCTCTCTCCTTTATGGAAATGTAGAATATTTGTCTCTTTATACCTATTAATTTAAACATGTATATTCAATAGAATCTGAATTTCTAAAAAAAGTTTAAGCAAAGTGTTTAAGGGTAAGATATCATGTAGAATCAAATAAAGGTAAAGGTGTCTCATAACCTATTAGGTCGTAGTGGAGCGAGGCGTCAGAGACCTCACTTCTCTAGGGCCAGCATATTGAGGGCGGCGCCCATCTCCTCTCTCTCGCTGCTTTACCTTTCCTGACCCTAAAGAGGGCAGGTGCCCATTTACAACTGGGTGAACTGGGGGATTGTACTGAAGCCAAGGCACGCAAACGGTCACCCATCCAAGTGGTAACCGCGCTCGACACTGCTTAACACTGGCTGTGGGAAAGTAAGTGCTCCGACCACTGAGCTATCCTGTCCCCTAAGAATCAAATGCAGAATACAAATAAAGACATTTTTTTTTGGGGGGGGGGGGGGGAGTGTTATGATACAAATACTTGCAGAAAACAGATAACTGACAAAACGAATGATAAGTGTCCTGACAAATCCAATAATAAATGAATTAATTAAGCAATTATTTAACCAATCAATATATCATTCCTTCATTCCTTAACAACTTACTTTTTTTCAAATTTTTACCGGACTTAATAGCAACGGTCCGCTCAAAAAGCCCATGTATAAATGTTGGAGATTAGACAAAGGGAAACAAATATTCCAAAATGGATTTCGGCTTAAACAATTATCTTCCAAGAACATTAAAGGCTTTTTGAATGATTGATACAGGCTATCAGATGAAAGCTTGAAAGGGTTATGTTTTCCGAAAACACACAACAACAAAATAAGAAGAAACTTAAGCGCAAACTTTCAGGAGCAGGATTTAAATTTGACGATCTCGGATGGTTGAAAAAAAAATGAAACAGAAAAACATTTAGATACGGGCGTATAACATATATCACAAAACAAAATGAAAACAGCAATACTTCAGGAACAAAGATAATAATAATGATAATTGTACTAATACTTCTACTACTACTAATAATACAATAACAACAATGATAATGATGATGACATAAGAACAATGATTATATAATAATACACATTATACTTGTTATAATAATAATCAAGAAAAATAATAAGGATTTTGATAATTGTGATAATAAAATATTAGTAATATGAACATAATAATAATAACAATTTTGATGATGATGATGATGATGATGATGATGCTACTGCTGCTGCTGCTGTTGCTGATGGTGGTGGTGGTGATGATAGTTATGAATCAGTCCTATCCAAACGCAGTTACAATCAAGTCACTTCAACGGGTGAATTTAGATTGCAATCTTATTGCAAAATTATTTGGCATTTTCTCATATCTTTTTCAGAAAATCTCAGAAAAAAAATCTACTTTCAGATTATGTTGATTGTTCTGTGTTCTCCTCTCGCTATTTCCCCATGAGGTAGCTGGGAGCCTGTCAGTATAGAATGGCAGAGAAACAGACAGACAGAAAGACAGACATAGAGAGGCACACACAGAGAGACAGACAAACAGACACACGCACACATATACAGACAGACAAACAGTGAGGCAAGGATAGAGAGAAAGAGTCAGCACGTCATAGAAAGAGTACCTAAAATGCATTATCCAAACTTCAGTAAATCACCCGGGCCTCCACATAAAAAACCCCAATCAATTCTGGAGGACTGAAAACAAACAACACAGGTTACCAAGTTGACGACAAAACAAGTTATCAAGTTTGTGTCTGACCAGATCAAGAAATAATGATTATCCAAGACATTCTGCAGAAGTCGAGTTTTCAAAGCCTGATATGACATTTTTTGTTTTCTTATGGGAAAAGTTTGGCAAGAAATGGCTACCCTCACTGTCACCTTTCCGGGGCGTTTCGTGTTTTCCAATGGCGAATGTCGGGAAAGCTCTGTCAAGCAACAAAGAGATATTTTCTTTTCCAGAAAGGTCGGACCACGTTGGTGATATTGTTAACAGAATAATATTATGTTTGATGTCATTGTTGTAGAAACGTCATAGTGTTACCGAGGGGAAAGGAAACCAGAATGAATGGTGTGTGTGTGTGTGTGTGTGTGTGTGTGTGTGGTGTGTGGAGGGGTTTAGTGTGTTAGTGTGTGTGTGTGTTTGTGGGTGTGGGTGTGTGTGTGGTGTGTGTGAGTATGTGTGAGTATGTGTGAGGGGTGTGTGTGTACATGTGTGAGGGAGAGAGTGAGAAAGAGAGAGAGAGAGAGAGAGAGAGAGAGAGAGAGAGAGAGAGAGACAGAGAGAGAGACAGAAAGACAGACAGACAGACAGACAGACAGAGTCAACACATAATAAAAAGAGTACCTAAACTGCATTGATCCCAACTTCAGATTGCTTGACTGATTTTCATATTTTCTGCAACTCTTCCACATAAGAAAGCAATCCATTCTGGGGGACTGACAAAAAAACAGGTGATCAAGTTTGTGTCTGACCACATCAAGAAATAACAATTATCCAAGACATTCTGCAGAAGTCGAGTTTTCAAAACCTGATAATATGACATTTTTTGTTTTCTTGTGGGAAAAGTTTGGCAAGAAATGGCTCCCCTTACTGTCAGCTTTCCGGGGCGTTTCGTGTTTTACAATGGCGAATGTCGGGAAAACCTCTGTCAAGCAACAAAGAGATATTTTCTTTTCCAGAAAGGTCGGACCACGTTGGTGATATTGTTAACAGAATAATATTATGTTTGATGTCACTGTTGTAGAAACGTCATAGTGTTACCGAGGGGAAAGGAAACCAGAATGACTGGTGTGTGTGTGTGTGTGTGTGTGTGGAGGGGTTTAGTGTGTTAGCGTGTGTGTGTGTTTGTGGGTGTGGGTGTGGTGTGTGTGAGTATGTGTGAGTATGTGTGAGGGGTGTGTGTGCATGTGGGAGAGACTGAGAAAGAAAGAGAGAGAGAGAGAGAGAGAGAGAGAGAGAGAGAGAGAGAGAGAGAGAGAGACAGACAGACAGACAGACAGACAGACAGACAGACAGACAGACAGACAGACAGTCAGAGTCAACACATAATAAAAATAGTATCTTAACTACATTGATCCCAACTTCAACAGATCGCCTGACTGATGTTGATACTTTCTGCAAGTCTTCCACATAAGAAAACAATCATTTCTGGAGGTACTGACAGCAAAACAGGTGATCAAGTTTGTGTCTGACCACATCAAGAAATAACAGTTATCCAAGACATTCTGCAGAAGTCGAGTTTTCAAAACCTGATATAATTTCTTTTAGCTTTCTTATGGGAAAAGTTTGGCAAGAAAGGGTTACCTTTACTGTCAGCTTTCCGGCGCGTTTCGTGTTTTACAATGGCGAATGTCGGGAAAAACTCTGTCAAGCAACAAAGAAATATTTTCTTTTCCAGAAAGGTCAGAACAGGAACACGTTGGTGATATTGTTAGCAGAATAATAATTATTATGTTTGATGTCACTGTTGTAGAAACGTCATAGTGTTACCAGGGGAAAGGAAACTAGAATTAATGGCATGTGTGTGTGTGTGTGTGTGTGTGTGTGTGTGTGTGTGTGTGTGTGTGTGTGTGTGTGTGTGTGTGTGAGTGTGTGTGTATGAGTGTGTGTGTATGTGGAGGGGTTAGCGTGTTAGTGTGTGTGTGTGTGTGTGTTGTGTGTGTGTGTGTGTGTGTGTGTGGTGTGGTGTGTGTGAGTATGTGTGAGTATGTGTGAGGGGTGTGTGTGTACATGTGTGAGGGAGAGATGAGAAAGAGAGAGAGAGAGAGAGAGAGAGAGAGAGAGAGAGAGAGAGAGAGAGAGAGAGAGAGAGAGAGAGAGAGAGAGAGACAGTCAGAAAGACAGACAGACAGACAGACAGACAGAGTCAACACATAATAAAAAGAGTACCTAAACTGCATTGATCCCAACTTCAGATCGCTTGACTGATTTTCATATTTTCTGCAACTCTTCCACATAAGAAAGCAATCCATTCTGGGGGACTGACAACAAAACAGGTGATCAAGTTTGTGTCTGACCACATCAAGAAATAACAATTATCCAAGACATTCTGCAGAAGTCGAGTTTTCAAAACCTGATAATATGACATTTTTATGTTAACAGAATAATATTATGTTTGATGTCACTGTTGTAGAAACGTCATAGTGTTACCGAGGGGAAAGGAAACCAGAATGAATGGTGTGTGTGTGTGTGTGTGGGGGGGGGGGGGGGGGTGGAAGGGGTGTGCAGGGATGGGTGTGCGTGTGCGTGTGTGTGAGTGTGTGTGTGTGTGTGCGTGTGTGTGTGTGTGTGTGTGTGTGTGACAGACAAACAGACACACAGCCAGACACAAGGACAGATACACAGACAAACAGTGAGGCAAGCATAGAGAGAAAGAGAGGGAGTCATCACAGGATTAAAGGAGTACAAAAACTACACTGATGTAAACTTCAACACATTGCCTGACTGATTTTGATATTATCTGCAACTCTTCCACATAAGAAAACAATCATTGCTGGAGGTACTGACAACAAAACAGGTGATCAAGTTTGTGTCTGACCACATCAAGAAATAATGATTATCCAAGACATTCTGCAGAAGTCGAGTTTTCAAAGCCTGATATGACATTTTTAGTTTTCTTATGGGAAAAGTTTGGCAAGAAAGGGCTACCCTTACTGTCAGCTTTCCGGGGCGTTTCGTGTTTTACAATGGCGAATGTCGGGAAAAACTCTGTCAAGCAACAAAGAGATATTTTCTTTTCCAGAAAGGTCGGAGCAGGATGGTGATATTGTTAGCAGAATAATATTATGTTTGATGTCACTGTGGTAGAAACGTTATAGTGTTACCGAGGGGAAAGGAAACCAGAATGAATGGCGTGTGTGTGTGTGTGTGTGTGTGTGTGTGTGTGTGTGTGTGTGTGTGTGTGTGAGAGTGTGTGTGTATGAGTGTGTGTGTATGTGGAGGGGGTTAGCGTGTTAGTGTGTGTGTGTGTGTTTGTGTGTGTGTGTGTGTGGTGTGTGAGTATGTGTGAGGGGTGTGTGTACATGTGTGAGGGAGAGAGTGAGAAAGAGAGAGGAGAGAGAGAGAGAGAGAGAGAGAGAGAGAGAGAGAGAAGAGAGAGAGAGAAGAGAGAGAGAGAGAGAGAGAGAGAGAGAGAGAGAGAGAGAGAGCGAGAGAGAGAGAGAGAGACAGACAGACAGACAGAAAGACAGACAGACAGAGAGACAGACAGACAGAGTCAACACATAATAAAAAGAGTACCTAAACTGCATTGATCCCAACTTCAGATCGCTTGACTGATTTTGATATTTTCTGCAACTCTTCCACATAAGAAAACAATCATTGCTGGAGATACTGACAACAAAACAGGTGATCAAGTTTCTGGCTGACCACATCAAAAAATAATAATTATCCAAGACATTATGCAGAAGTCGAGTTTTCAAAACCTGATAATATGACATTTTTAGTTTTCTTATGGGAAAAGTTTGTCAAGAAAGGGCTACCCTTACTGTCACCTTTCCGGCGCGTTTCGTGTTTTACAATGGCGAATGTCGGGAAAGAGTCTGTCAAGTAACAAAGAGATATTTTCTTTTTCCAGAAAGGTCGGACCACGTTGGTGATATTGTTAACAGACTAATATTATGTTTGATGTGACTGTTGTAGAAACGTTATAGTGTTACCAGAGGGGAGAGGAAACCAGAATGAATGGCGTGTGTGTGTGTGTGTGTGTGTGTGTGGTGAGTGTGTGAGTGTGTGTATGAGTGTGTGTGTGTGGAGGGGGTTAGTGTGTTAGTGTGTGCGTGTGTGCGTTTGTGTGTTGTGTGTGTGTGTGTGTGTGGTGGTGTGTGTGTGTGTGGTGTGAGTATTTGTGAGTATGTGTGAGTATGTGTGAGGGGTGTGTGTGTGCATGTGTGAGGGAGAGAGTGAGAAAGAGAGAGACAGACAGACAGACAGAGTCAACACATAATAAAAAGAGTTCCTAAACTGCATTGATCCCAACTTCAGATCGCGTGACTGATTTTCATATTTTCTGCATCTCTTCCACCTAAGAAAACAATAATTGCTGGAGGTACTGACAACAAAACAGGTGATCAAGTTTCTGTGTGACCACATCAGAAATAATGATTATCCAAGATATTCTGCACAAGTCGATTTTTCAAAACCTGATATCATTTCTTTTTTGTTTTCTTATGGGAAAAGTTTGACAAGAAATGGCTACCCTCACTGTCAGCTTTCCGGCGCGTTTGGTGTTTTACAATGGCGAATGTCGGGAAAAACTCTGTCAAGCAACAAAGAGATATTTTCTTTTCCAGAAAGGTCGGACCACGTTGGTGATATTGTTAACAGAATAATATTATGTTTGATGTCACTGTTGTAGAAACGTTATAGTGTTACCGAGGGGAAAGGAAACCAGAATGACTGGTGTGTGTGTGTGTGTGTGGGGGGGGGGGGGGGGGTGGGGGTGTGGAGGTGGAAGGGGGTGCGCAGGGATGGGTGTATGTGTGTGTGTGTGTGTGTGTGTGTGTGTGTGTGTGAGAGACAGACAAACAGACACACAGCCAGACACAAGGACAGATACACAGACAAACAGTGAGGCAAGCATAGAGAGAAAGAGAGGGAGTTAGCACAGGATAAAAGGAGTACAAAAACTACACTGATGTAAACTTCAACACATCGCCTGACTGATTTTGATATTTTCTGCAAGTCTTCCACATAAGAAAACAATCATTTCTGGAGGACTGACAACAAAACAGGTGATCAAGTTTCTGTGTGACCACATCAAGAAATAATAATTATCCAAGACATTCTGCAGAAGTCGAGTTTTCAAAACCTGATAATATGACATTTTTTGTTTTCTTATGGGAAAAGTTTGGCAAGAAAGGGCTACCCTTACTGTCAGCTTTCCGGCGCGTTTCGTGTTTTACAATGGCGAATGTCGGGAAAAACTCTGTCAAGCAACAAAGAGATATTTGCTTTTCCAGAAAGGTCGGAGCAGGATGGTGATATTGTTAACAGAATAATATTATGTTTGATGTCACTGTTGTAGAAACGTCATAGTGTTACCGAGGGGAAAGGAAACCAGAATGAATGGTGTGTGTGTGTGTGTGTGTGTGTGTGTTGGTAGGTGTGTGTGTCTGGTCTGTGAGTGGGGGTGAGGGGGGTGTTAGTGAGTGTGTGTGTGAGAGAGATAGAGAGACAGACAGACAGTCAGGCAGACAGACAGGCAGACAGACAGACAAAGAGAGACGAACAGACAGACAGACAAGCAGACAGACAGAGTCACACAGAGAGAGCATACCTGGTTGAGCGCACGCTCGCGTGCACATAAATGGAAACATGCACACTGGGAATGCTACTACGATGCATTCAAAAATACAAAAAACAAGCATTGTACACACCTTTACAATGAAATGACTTTCAGAAGTGATGGGAAAAGACAAGTGCATGGCATAAGTACATTACATCTGCATGTACAGAGCAGTTGGGTTGCAGTCTCAGGAGCCTTTTAGAAGGCCTTTGGATGCAGGAAATGCTGGCATCAATCTGTATTAGGCAAATGTTTTCTGTCTGCCCACACTGCACTAACTGTATGTTGACACCTGTCTCATTGTAAAAAAAACAACCTGCTTCTGTTCTTCTCTAGAGAAATCAAACACTTTGAAAGACATATATAGACAGATTACATGTCCGATACATAGACAGAAACACACACACACACTTACACACACATACACACACAAACGCGCGCGCACACACACACACACACACACACACACACACCACACACACACACACACACACACACACCACACACACACACACACACACACACACACACACACACAGATGGCTTAATATTTTCATAGGTGGCTCGATAAAAAAAATGTTATTCAATGTACCATCTGTAAATAGAAATTTGACTTTGACACACACACACACACACACACACACACACACACACACACACACACACCATAATGTCCACATTTTGTATGGCTATGGAAATAATGGTAGAAAAATGAAGGTGTCAGTTTAAAAAAAAAAAGCAATAATTTAACTTTTCCATCTTAGCCCGGGCCAAAAGCTGTGTCAATTATTAATGACAGCTAATTGCTAAATCCTACAATGAAATGTTGTTATGGTGTAAACTGTGTGTTGAGAATTGCCTTCAGCCACGACAAGCTCTTAACATAACAACCTGCACTCTTCTTTAAAGGAGAAAATATCCTCTGAAGTCGGAGTATGGCTGCCTATATGGCGGGGTACTTAAAACAGTCATACACGCAAACTTCTCATTCAGTGTGCAATTTCAATCTCCCAGTAATTCCCAGGTGGGACGTGTGAGTCAGAATGCACATTCTGGGTGACCCCCAGAGTGTTTAGCTGGGGTACGCACAACAACAACAACAACGACAAAAACAACAATTTCTCCAGCAACACCAAATAATAGCAAATCCGTATTGATGGGCAGGGGGATTCAACTTTTTCCATGACGTGCTGTTTGGCATAGGTTTGACTGGCGAAAAAATCCACATTTGGTGAATTTAAATGGAGTCAAAAATGGTCACTCTAGTCATCAGATGATGTGTGCGTGTGCGTGCACGGTTATGCGCGAGCACACGTGTACGCGCGCGCGCGCGCGCGCGGGTGTGTGTGTGTCTCTGTGTGTGTCTCTGTGTGTGTCTCTGTGTGTGTCTCTGTGTGTGTACCACGTTCTCTGTCTGTCTGAATCTCTCTCTCTCTCTCTCTCTCTCTCTCTCTCTCTCTCTCTCCTCTCTCTCTCTCTCTCTTCTCTCTCTTTCACTCTCTCTCCTCCTTTTATATTGATGGGTGCATGTGTGGTGTGTATTTAAGAGCGTGTGCTCGTGCATCTATATGTGTATTCATGTATTATGCACGCATATATGTGTGTACTTGTACGCGCCTACATATGTCTGAGTGTATGTAGACACACGTATACATTATGTCTATGTGCGTTTTATCTTATATCATTTTTATTTTATTCCTTTTATTTCGAGGATAATGGAATAAGCACTCATGTGCATGTTACATCCAGTCCTCGTGTTTCTGCAGTTTTGAAATGTTGTCATTTGTTCCCACTGGAACAAAATGGCCTGCTCTTCCGAAAAGCCGAATGGGTTTTAACGTGTGTGCAAGATGTTCTGTTTGCGTTTGCACAGGGGACCTCAGTTTATAGTCTCATCCAAAGGACTTTTTTTAAGGGGGGCGGGGGGATGGGGGGTGGGGGTGGGGGGTGGGCGGCACTGATGTTAATTCCAGAGGAAAAAATCTTCTTGAACGAGAACCGAACACGGGTCAGCAGATCGCGGGCGCAATGCACAACACACTAACCTCCAGGCTATGCCCCCCCCTCCCTCCATCGTGTAAGTGTGTGTGCGCATCTTAGTATTTAAAAAAAATCTTTTATTTCAAGGATAATGGAATAAGCACGCATGTGCTTTTTTCATCCAGTCCCCGTGTGTATGCAGTTTTGTAAAGTTTGTCATTTTGTAAATATTGTCATCCGTTCCCACCAGCACACAATGGCCTACTCTTCCGAAAAGCGTATGTGTGTGTGTATATATATATATATAATATATATGTGTGTGTGTGTGTGTGTGTGTGTGTGTGTTGTGTGTGTGTGTGTGTGTGTGTGTGTGTGTGTGTTTGTGTGCGCGCACATACGCGTGCGTGAAGGAGTGTAGACGGCAGGGCTTTGACATTTGACCACCTATGTCTGCACGCCCTGTTTGGTCCTGCCCGTTGGCACGCATTGGTCTTTTCACGTGCAGGTGACAGGATTCCCCTTCTGGGTTGACAAGACAAAGCCGCTCCAGTCTCCATCATTAATTGAAATCATGGCCGTTGAACACGCAGTTACACGCAATCGGGCACTCGCGCGCATGAACGCAAGCACGCACGTGCTCACACACACACACACACACGCACACACGCAATTGCATAGACATTCATTGTGTATAATATGTATATACACTTGCAAGGAAGCGCATGCATGCACTTGCGGTCGTGTACACACACACACACACTCACGAGAGCGCGCGCTGGTGTGCATACACGTGTAAATGCACTTTCTCTCTCACACACATACAAACACACACGCACACTTCCACACACACACACACACACACAACACACACACACACACAACACACACGCACGCACACAAACACACACACACACACATAAAATCCCACATGCGTGCACCCGCACTGGCAACACTATCAAACTGCTTTTACATTCACCACACAGGGCAAACTAACAATCCTCAGTTCTCGTTGTTTTCATCCAAACCATAAAGCGCTTGGCGGATTCCGCTTAAAAAGAGCCTCGTTCATTATTCATTCACAAACCGTCGTGTTTTGAATCACCTTTTGATGCCCTGTCGGTTTGCTTTGCTGAGTTTACTTTTTTCAACGCATAAATAATGAGCAGTTTTTTTTCAGGAAGGACAGCCAACATTATGGCAGGGAATAAAAGGAATGCAAGCATTAAAGCGTAACTGGAGATGATTGTGCGGAGAGATAAGGACAAGCTCCCTTATTTTAGCTAGGTTTTATGGGGGACTCTACTAAAAGAATAAGCATTTTGCCTTTAAGTCTGGCTGCATAGACACGCATGAAATAAAATAGAAAATTATATGTAATAGATTTTGTTCCGTGGCTAGAGCTCCCAAGTTCACCAGTTGTGAGATTTTGCGTATGCGATCATTTTTGCCCTCCATGATAAAGCAAGCCCATTTTGACTTCGCGGATGATGTCGAACTATGACACTAATTACGTGCATGCGATTTAAAAAAAACACCCCTGTCATACATTCCTACCGACACGAAATGGTCTACTCTTACAAAAGGTGGAACGGGATTGTGCGCAGGAGTTCTGCGCGCATTGGCAAACGGGAGCTCGGTTTTATAATCTCATTCGAAGAACCTCCGGGTGAGTGGAGTGGGGACTGCTGTTAACTGCAGGCGAACCATCCTTTTGAACAATGCAGTGCAGTGGTGGTGGTTCGATCCCAGGCCGTCAGATCACGAGTGAAACCCTCTAACCACTAGGCTATCCCGCCGTCTCCCCCCTCCCACCCCCCCCCCCCCCCCCCCCCCCCACTCCCTCAACCCGCCATGTCAAGGAGACGGGATAACCTAGTGGTTAGAACATTGCGTTCGCAATCTGACGACCCGGGTTCGATTCCCGTTCAAGGGGGATATTTTCCCCTGGAGTTAACATCAGTGCAGACTCCACTCTCCCTAAAAGTCCTTTGGATGAGACTATAAACCGAGGCTCCGTGTGCGAACGCACGCAGAACACCTCGCACACACGTTAAATCCTGTTCTGCTTTTCGTAAGAGTAGGCCATTGTGTGCCGGTGGGAACAGATGACAGAATTTACAAAACCGCATACACACGGGTACTGGATGTAAAAAAAGCACATAAGTGCTTATTCCATTTTCCTCGATATAAAAGAATGAAATAAAATAAATAAATGTATATTAATGGTGAACAATCTACTTTGTTTGATTGTCTACGTTCCTGCAGAAAGATGCGATCCTGTTCACCAATACGCCCTTTTTTTGAGAAGCAGTATTTGGGTGGTGATTTCAATTACAAAGTGTAGAATGAAGTTCTTGGTAGTTGGAATTTCACGTACAAGCGTTTATAGTTAATTGTTTTTGTAATTAGATGAAGTTGCTTTATTTTAAATTTAAGAATGATTTGTTTATAGTCCGTTTTTTTTCAATATACTTATGTTTTAAGTTTGATTGTTTCAGCTATGCTTGTTAATTACATAGATCTCTTGTGATTTTTGAGATATTAAAGAGTTGGTATTCGTATTCGTTTTCTTGACTTTATGCATTTCTGAATAATTCATTGTTCAATTATTGGACAATTAACTCTCTCACGCACACATCATCAAACTTTTTGTTTTTGATTTTTTTTAAATCTAGGTTGGTGTTTTCCGATAGATATTGTTCCTAGTTTCCCATCCATCCTCCCCCCCCCCCCCTCCATCCCCTGAGTCCTACCCACGCATTTTCCCCAATTGTCTAACATAACTTAAACTTTCTGTGACCATATGCTACAGTGATGAACTTGGTAGGGAATATCACGAAGTGTTGTCCCATGCCTACACTGAGACAAGCACATACACGTATCCGCATACAAATCACAGATGTCAGGCAGGCAGGCAGGCAGGCACGCATGCACTCGTGCAAGCATGTGTATTCTGAAAGGCAGACAGGCAGACAGACAAACACACACGCACGCACACAAACACACACAGCACTAAGAAACAGTACACGAAAAAAACCAAATCAGCCGATAGAGCATGCCTTTCACAGAGCAAACATTGTATGGTCTGTTTCATGAATACATGGATTTGTTTAGTTCCAGTGCCAATGGCTGTATGGTCTGGAAAAAAACTCAGCTTTGTTTAAACCTTCAGAATAACAGAGGGCTTCCACTTATAAGCACGTATGCCTTGTAAACAGCAAAAAACACCCCGAAGCGCAAGGTGTGGCTGGCTGGCTTACTGACTGACTGGCTGACTGACTGGCTGGCTGGCTGACTGACTGACTGGCTGAGTGACTGACTGACTGACTAGATGACTGACTGACTGACTAGATGACTGACTGACAGACTGACTAGCCTCTTCCTTAACTCATAGAGAAGTCGTTGGAATGCTGTACGATTTTTTTTAGGTTCATGTTGCGGGCATGTTGAACCTAGGAGGGTCCATAACTCATCACGTTATGTAGTACACACTGGATTGCTTTGTGAGTGGTGTCGTTAAGTGTTCTTTTGTCCCTAAGTGGATTACAGACTTCGAGGTCTTCAATATGGATTCAGGCCTGGTCCAAACGTAAACAAAAATATTAATGTTTAAACCTCTTAGCACATCGTTTTCTATCATCAC
>CM054136.1:41331144-41351144 GCA_028751875.1 Rapana venosa
TCCTCTTCCTCTTCCCCTATATCCCAAAGCAGATCAATACAAGACACAGCAACACAACACCACTTCTTCGTCCAGATAATAGAGAATATCAAAAGCTGTAATGCAATTCATTCCTCTATCTTCTGTGTGTATCTCGTCACATTCTTTTTTCCCCCGATATTTGATGGCTACGTATCTGTTAAGTCGGCTGTGACTAAGCTTGTTATTTGAAGTTGTGTGCGTGTCTTGTTTCTGCTGTCTGTTTTCCTGTTTGTTTTGTCTTGCTTCGGTCAAAGATCGTACCTTATGGCCTACATGTAATTCTGGCTTCTGTACATAATTACATTCAGATAATCTGGTACGCTGCCCAACACAAATTGTACTCTCACTGAACACCCTTCTAACTTACTACAAAAAAAAAGTGTGGTGTTCAGTGTAGATAAGGAAAAAACACTTGTTAGAAGAGAAGGCGTCTTCTTTAAAGATCTTCTACAGTCCACTTCGCTTAGAAGTTTCTGTCTTCTCTTTCGAATGTAAGCACGACTACATCGTGTGACAAGATTACACGACTTTCATCTCTCTTTTATTCAGCTCAGGCCAAAAACGTGTTCTCATATGATTGATGAAAAACAAAAGCTAAAGATCATACATTATAAATTTTTTACTTTGTAATGTTATTTTCGATTATTTCCAGACCAGCTCTAGGAACAACAAGCTATAGTTTCCTTTAAAAGATTAAACATAATCCTCTGATGCCAGAGTATGGCTGCCTACTTGGCAAGCTACTTGGAAAAAATAGCCATACAGGCTTAAGTCTCATCCAGTGTGCACTTAGTTTCAGGGTGATTCTCAGACAGAGTGCATGTTGTGGGTAACCCCCGGGGGTTTTAAGCTGTGGACCATACAACAACAACAACAACAACAACACGACCAGTCAGTGGAAACTGTGTTTTTTTCTGCTGAGTAACAGAGGTGGCATCCAGTAGTGGTGAGAGCTAAGAGCTAAAACCACTTGCTAAAAGGAGGTTTTTTCTTCTACTACTGTAAAACAGACAATTCTGAGCACTGTCCAGCTTTCCCTTGAAAATCTTTTCGTTTCAATCCCTGAAGACATAGCGACATGGTGGATAGCAAGAAGAAGAGTTCCTTTTTTTATGGCGTTACTTGAGTTTCACATGTACATCTCTCCTCGACGTCGGAATGCACTTTACTTACTGGTGGATAAAAAAAACAACACGGTCGCATATACAAAATCTCAGCATAGAGCTTTAGCCGAGGAACGGAGAAATATAAAAAATCCATGTACATCTAAACTGTGAAGGCGATAACAAAGTTCGAAGACTGGTTGCTGGTCTATTGTCAGTATTTCAAAATTCGTTTTCTTCAGCGCTGTTCCCTGCAACCAGAAACTGTATTTTGTATTGTGGACCACATTTAAGTCACGGTGAAATTCGGGATGCTTCCCCCCCCCCCCTCCTCCGGGGGAGAGCGCGTCGCCACAAGAACAGCGCCACGTGGGCAACAGGACTGTATGTGGGACGGGTTCTGGGTACCGGGTCTGTGTGACTGTTCAGCACAGGCAGTCTGGGATGATTGTATTGTGGGGGACTTCAGCAGTAGAGATAGATGTACGAGTCAGTTATGTTGAGGCAAAGTCTGAAAATGATAGCTTTCTGGTACAGTGTTGCAGCTGTTACAGTTGCTGGTCTTCCAAGATTGGCTGTTTACAGCACAGCACAGCACAAACAGCACAGCACAGCACAACACAAACAGCACAGCACAACATAGTACAGCACAGAACACAGAGCAGACAAGACCTGACAGACAAACAGCACATACATAGAGACAGACAGACAGACAGCACAGAACAGAACAGCACAGCGCAGCACACCTCAGAACAGACCAGAGTGGACCAGACCAGACATACATACATACATACATACATACATACATACAAACATACATACATACATATACAGACAGACAGACAAACAGACAACAGACAGACAGACAGACAGACAGAGATACATGGGGATCATTATTATTCCTCCACACCAGGGCGTGGAAGCACAGACCAGGGCGTGTGTCCGGCATGCCACCCATAGCAGCCAGCTGCCAAGGACACTGGTCATTTGGCTGACAAAAAAAATCCCCTTCCCCTTTGTGTGGACAACAGAGTGGTCACTGCACGCAATATGGAGGAGGAGGAGGAAGAGGAGGAAGAAAAGGAGGAGGAGGGGAGGAAGGGAGGAGGAGGAGGAGAGGAGGAGAAGAGGAGTAGGAGGGGAGGAGGAGAAGGAGAGAGGAGGAGAAGGAGGAGGAGGAGAAGGAGGAGAAGAGGAGGAGGAGAGGAGTGGAGGAGGAGGAGGAGAAGGAGGAGAGGAGAGGAGAGAGAGGAGGAGAAGAAGGAGAGAGGAGAAGGAGGGGAGGAGAGGAGGAAGGAGAAGGAGGAGGAGGGAGGAGAGGAGAGAGGAGAGGAAGGAGAGAAGAGGAGGAGAAGGAGAGGAGAGGAGAGGAGGGGAGGAGGAGAGAGGAAGAAAGGAGGAGAGGAGGAGGAGGAGAGAGGAGAGAGGAGGAGGAGAAGGAGGAGGAGGAGGAGGAGGAGGAAGAGGAGAGAAAGGAGAAGGAGGAGGAGGAGAAGGAGAGGAGGAGGAGAAGGAAGAGGCGAAGGATGAGAGGAGGAGAGGAGGAAGGAGGGAAGGAGGAGAAGGGGAGAGGAGGAGGAGGGGGGAAGAGGAGAAGGAGGAGGAGGAAGAAGGAGGAGGAGGAGGAGAAGGAAGAAAAGGAAAGGAGGAGAGGAGGAGAAGGAGGAGGGGAAGGAGGAGAAGGAGAAGAGAGAAGGAGAGGAGAGAGTGGAAGCGGAAGAGGGTTCAGAGGAAAGAACAGGTGCAGGAGAGGCAGAGCATCTGAGTGATAGGAGTTGAGTGTTTAGGTAGAGAGTTGAAGCGAGTGTTCTACAAGAGGAAAGTGCGAGCGCAGTGCCCCGGCACTATCCAACAGGCTTACAATTTTGGATTTAGTCGTCTTCGGTGAAAGTCTGCTGGGTTGACTAGAGTGGATTTATGTGTGTCACGCGTTCATCCCGCACAAATCCTACCCTTCCGACACGAGCCAAGTTCTAACGTGTAACCACATTTGCGGCACTACAGACCGTCTTCGGGTGTATGTCAACATCATTCTGAGTGAATTACGGTGGTTTATGTGTCATGTTCCTCGTCAAAGAAGTGCTACTGCTCGAAGGAGGAAAGGGTTCTAACGTGTGAACAATATGTTTTGCGTGCACTCGCACACTGGGCCACGGGTTTATAGTCTCATTCGAAGGAATTTAGACAGTCAGTTCGATTTCCTCGTCAAACTGGGAAGAAAGTGCAAGGCTGGGAGATCGAACCCTTCGGATGAGACTGTAAACCTAGGTCCCGTGTGCGAACGCACGCAGAACATCTTGCGCGCATGTTAAATCCTGTTCCGCCTTTCGTAAGAGTAGGCCATTGTGTGCCGGTGGGAACAGATGACAGAATTGACAAAACCGCATACACACGGGAACTGGATGTAAATAAAAAGCACATAAGTGCTTATTCCATTATCCTCGAAATAAAAGAATAAATAAAAAATAAAATAAATAGATAACCCAGAATCTCAGAGTTTGCTTGTTAGGCAGATGAAGGTCTTAACCATTCTGCCACCTTCCTTCTTATAATTACGCGGGCTATGATGCGTAAGTGGCTCGGTGGTCTAGAGGTTACGCGCCTGCCTCGAAAGTGTGTGGTCGTTCGATCCTCGTTTGGTCCAAAACCTTTCTCCCCATCCATTAGATCATGAGTGGTGGTCTGGGTGCTAGTATTTCGGATGACACGAGGTCCTGTGTGTTACATAAAATTATTTAATGCACATAAAAAAAACACACGGCAACAAGAGAATTGTCCCTGGCAAAATTCTGTAGAAAAAAATCTAATCTCATAAGGAAACAACTACAGTAGCAGACAAGAAGAACAATGATACTGGGTGGCGCTGCTCTTGTGGCGACGCGCTCTCTCAGGGGAGAGCAGCCCGAATTTCACGCAGAGAAATCTGCCGTGACGAAAAAAATCATACCAGGCCTTAAGATTTGTCAAGAACTGATGAAATCTAAGTAAAAAGGCCCACGTTTAAAACGCCCTTGTACTTGGACATGTTACGTCGCTATCGTCTTCAACTATGATAAACTCTTAGTAACACAACTTGTGCTTTTCGTGAGAGAGAGAGAGGAGAGAGAGAGAGAGAGAGAGAGAGAGAGAGAGAGAGAGAGAGAGAGAGAGAGAGAGAGAGAGAGAGAGAGAGAGAGAGAGAGAGAGGTGAACGAGTCCTGTGAAGTCGAATTATAGCTACCTATATGGCGAGCTATATAGGTAAACGTCTTGTCCAGTCTCATTTTCGGGTCTCTATCATAGCGTTTCCCCAAGTTTGATGTGTAAGTGTGAGACTAAAAGTATATTCTGGGAGACCCCCCACAGAATTAAACCGGGAAATACCCAACAACAACAACAAAAAACCAACAACAACAACAATGACTAAATAATGAGATTGACTACAGAATATGGGTTTAAAGCAACGCAAAACAGGAACAGATTCAAACTACCAAAACAGCCATCAAGAATGTGAAGGAAAATTAGGGATGTCAATTAGATGCCATTTTCAAACAAAGATGGAATGTGGCCGAATGATCAAAATACGATGCACTGATTAATCTCAAATAAAGGAAGCAAAGCAAAAGGAACGATGATGAACTGAGATTAGAAGGTGGGAGAGGGAGGGGGTGGGGGGCTGGAGAAAGAAATAGGGAAAGTAGGATTTAAAATATATATAGAGAGAGATACAGAGACAGAGAGAGAGGGAGAGAGAGAGAGAAAGATAGGGGAAGAAGAGAGGGAGGATGGGAGATTGAAAGACAGAGACGGGGAGAAAGAGAGAGACAGGCAGACAGACAGAAAGAGAGGCAGAGATAGACAGACACTCAGACTGACAGGAGACAAATAAGGAGCAGAGACAAAGACAGTGGCACACACAAAGACGGACAGACAGACACAAAGATAACAAACCATAGACAGAGACACAGACAGACAGACAGATAGAATGATGAACCGAGATGAGGAAGTGGGAGAGCGGACTGGAGAGAGAGCGAGAGAGAGAGAAGAGAGAGACAGAGAGAGACAGAGACAGAGACAGAGACAGAGAGACAGACAGACAGACATACGGACAGGCAGGCGGGCAGGCATGAAGACACGCAGACACACAGACAGAGACAGGGAGACAGAGAGAGAGAGAGCTGGAGAGGGAGAGGGGGGGGGCAGCCAGCCAGCCAGCCAATAACACACACACACACACACACACACACACACACACACACACACACCACACACACACACACGCTCACACACACGCTGACACACACAACACACACACCTGACACACACATACACATACAACACGAGCACACACACACTCACAGACACACCGTGTTAATGCATTAGGGTGTAGAAATACAGATTATAGCATGGTGTCCAGGATATTTTTAGCAAGGACAGGCAGTGGTCAAAGACCTTGGTCATTTCTGCTGACCAAAAGGCACTTGACTTCTAAATGGACACAAGTGTGGTCACTGCACGTCAGGAAAGGGGATGGGGGGGGGGAAATGCAGCTTGTTTTGTGTGTGGTGTGTGTGTGTGTGTGTGTGTGTGTGAGAGAGAGAGAGAGAGAGAGAGAGAGGAGAGAGAGAGAGAGAGAGAGAGAGAGAGAGAGAGAGAGAGAGAGAGAGAGAAGAGAGAGAGAGAGAGAGAGAGATGGATCGGTGGTCTAGAGGTAACGCGCCTGTCTAGAAAGCGAAAAGTCCGGGTCGGAAGTGTGCGATGGTTCGTACCCCGTTTGGGCCCGAAACTTTTCCCCCGTCCATTAGACCATGAATGGTGGTCTGGGCGCTAGTCTTTCGGATGAGACGATAAACCGAGGTCCCGTGTGTTACAGAAAATTATTCAGCGCACGTAAAAGAACCCACGGCAACAAGAGAGTTGTCCCTGGAAAAATTCTGTAGAAAAAAGCCACTCTGATAGGGAAACAAATACAGTTGCAGACAGGAAAATAAAAATAAATGGGTGGCGCTGCTCTTGTGGCGACACGCTCTCCCCGGGGAGAGCAGCCCGAATTTCACGGAGAGAAATCTGCCGTGACTTAAAGTGGTATGAAATGAAAAAATGAAATGAAATGAAAGAGAGAGAGACAGACAGACAGACATACAGAGAGAGGGGATAGATAGATAGATAAATAGATAGATCGATAGAGGGAGACAGACAGAGACAGAGACAGAGATGGGGAGAGTGAGAGAGACAGAGAGGGGGGGAGAGGGGCAAGAGGGACACAGAGAGAGACAGACAGACAGACTGACTGACAGACTAATAGACAGAGACAGAAACAGAGAGACAGAGACAGAGATACAGACACAGAAACAGACGTAGGTTCCCTGGGCGCGCGCGAAACTAGATTGGCAATACAAGGCATTATATAATGAAACACGCAAAGGCGGGCATACACGCACAGCACACACAGGAGGACACTCACTGAGAGAGAGAGAGAGAGAGAGAGAGAGAGAGAGGAGAGAGAGAGAGAGAGAGAGAGAGAGAGAGAGATTGATGATTGATCGATCGATTGATAATCTTTCTTTTCAAGGCCTACTGATAGATTCACTTGCCATAACGTGATTATGTTCATCTATCTTAGAGATAGATCTATGCCAGTTCTTTCCATTTTTAGAACCCACAACAAAAGAAAACTGCTAACATAGATTTAGACATGGCATTTTGTGCAAACACGCTTGCGATCTTTAAAGCGCATATACACATATAAACTGCATGCAATGCACAGGACCTGATACACAAATCGTTTAAACGGTTGTACATACCTAAACAGGGACGGGATAGCTCAATGGTCAGAGCACTCGCTTTCCCCAGCTAGCGTGGTTACCACTTGGATGGGTGACCATTTGCGCGCGCCTTGACTTCAGTACAGTCCCCCAGTTCACCCAGGTGTAAATGGGTACCTGCCCTCTTTAGGGTCAGGGAAGGTAAAGCAGCGAGGGAGAAGAGACGGTTGCCGCCCTCAATATGCTGGCCCCTTGAGAGAGTTGAGGTCTTTGATGCCTCGCTGCCTATGTCCCGGGGCTGCATTGCTTTTTAGGTTCAGAAGACCACTGCCTTACCCTTATGTGTTCATCGATCACATAGCTAAACTTCACGCGAGAATTAGTAAACTGTTATTATCATCACCCTACATCATCATCATCGTCATCGTCGTCTTACCATCATCGTCGTCTTACCATCATCATCATGATCATGATCATCATCATCATGATCATCATCGTCGTCGTCGTCGTCGTCATCGTTATCATCATCATCACCATCATCATCACCATATTTTTCTTTGTTTCCTTCCTCTTCCTCCTTATTCTTCTCCTTTTTCTCCTTCTCCTACTTCCCCCCTTCACTTATCTCTAAAGACTCATTCATGATACTTTTTTTTTCTTTTATACTGGTCCTGGTCCGATACCTTCGTTCAACTGCTCTTAATGGTTTCCTGGTGCAGTCTACATTATTGTAAAGCCACTTTTGAAAATAGAAAATCCCCCATACACCTTTCTAATCACTTTCCTGGAGATTTTTCCCTTTCTTTTTCTTTCTTCTATTTTTTCTTTCAGCCAAGCCGTTAGGTTTTGCTACGTGGATATAGCAGTTAGTGTTATTGTCGTTAGCTGATGTCAGCAGACCTTTGTGTAGCTAAGTAGTCTGGTGCGTTTGTACATTGCTGACATACAGTCAATATATCTGACACATCTTTCAAATAGATGTGCAAGCTTTTTTCAAATAAAACAGTAACAAATCCAAAACAATCACTTAATTGACACTAAACGGTAAAGGTGCAGGTGTCCCATAACCTATAAGGTCGTAGAAGAGCGAGGCGTCAGAGACCTCAGCATTTTTAGGGGGCCAGTACATTGAGGGCGGCGTCCATCTCCTCTCCCTCGCTGCTTTGCCTTCCCCGACCCTAAAGAGGCAGGTACCCATTTACAGCTGGGTGAACTGAGGGACTGTAATGAAGCCAAGGCGCGCAAACGGTCACCCATCCAACTGGTATCCACGCTCGATGCTAACTGACATTCATCATCATCATCATCAGACCCGTGACCTTGGCGGTCGTGGGGGAGACATGAAAGACGATGCCGTGGTAAGCCTCCTCCATCCATCTCGGTCCTCGGCTCTGCGCAGTAGTGCCGGGTCATTCATCCTGGTCCATTCTCCGATGTTGTCCATCCATGACTTGTTCTGTCTTCCCCTCCTTCTGCCACCTTCGAGTGTTCCCTGCAGTACTGTTTTGGGCAGAGTGTTGTGGCGGGTGACGTGGCCGAACCATGTCAGCTTTTTCTTCTTGACGATGGTGAGAAGGGGTTCCTGCGGACCTGCCAGCCGTGTTATTTGACTCTTGACAAATTCGTTGGTCTTTAGTTCTCTCCAGGATATGCCCAGTAGTTTTCTATGGCATTTTGTTTCGAATGACTGGATTCGCTTTGCTGTTTCAGCAGTCAATGTCCAGGTTTCACTTCCGTACAGCAGGATCGACTGAATTAGGGCTTTGTAGAGCTTTAGTTTGATTGGGAAACTGATCTCTTTACTTTTCCATATGGTGGTGAGTTTTGTCATGGAAGATGTTGCCATGGCTATTCTGACTTTGATTTCTGTCGTCGATCGCCCGTCCTTTGTGAGTGTAGCGCCGAGGTATTTAAAAGCGTCTACCTCCTCCAGTTGTTGGCCGTTCATGTAAATTTTAGCGGTGGCATTGCTCGTGCTGTTCACAAGTACTTTACTTTTCTCCGAGCTCACCTCCATCCCATATGCTCCAGCTCTGTTCTCAAGTCTGGTCGTAAGATCTTGCAGCTCTGTGTTACTTCCGCCCATGAGGTCAATGTCATCGGCAAACCGTAAGTTGTTGAGGGGTCTGCCGCCAATGGAGATGGTAGGGTGGAAGTCATGGAGGGTCTCTCTCATGATGTTTTCCAAGAACAGATTGAACAGGACTGGAGATAACAGGCATCCTTGTCGGACCCCAACTGTGGTTTTGAAGGAGTCTCCGACCTGATTGTTCAGAAGGACTGCACTGCTTGCAGTGTTGTATAGTGCTTGAATGGTTTGCACTAGTCCTTCTTCAATGCCAAACATTCTGAAGTTCTCTGCTACTGCTACTGGTATCCATGTAACCCAGTACAACCTGTCCCATGTGGGGGAGGAAACCCCAATAGAAAAAACCCAAAACATATGGAGACTTGGAGAGGAGATTGGCGCCACCAAGGAATATCCTAAGCCCACAGAAAAAACATGAAAGACAAATGCAAAGCCGAAATGATACCGGATCGGTCGAGGCCCGGGTTACCAACGACCGCGCTTTCCATTGATCAACACCAGGGTGGAAGTGACAAGTCAGCTACTGGAGTTAAAACATTACTTAAGCTCCCTAGAGAACAAATCACCATTGGTACATGGAACGTCCGTACACTCTACCAGTGCGGAAAAATCAAAGAACTAGAGTATGAGCTTAGCCGATATAAATGGGACATTATTGGACTAGGAGAAGTGAGATGGACAGGATTTGGTGAGACATTGACTGAAGAAGGCAACAAGATCTGGTACAGTGGCCAAGAGAAACATCACCAACATGGAGTGGCATTTATTGTCAGAAAGGAAGTAGTGGGGTGCATTATCAGCTGTACACCGGCTTCCAG
This sequence comes from Rapana venosa, assembly GCA_028751875.1. Taxonomy (NCBI): domain Eukaryota; kingdom Metazoa; phylum Mollusca; class Gastropoda; order Neogastropoda; family Muricidae; genus Rapana; species Rapana venosa. Next base: position 41,340,920 of record CM054136.1, read on the forward strand.
CAGGATTATCAGCATCCGGGTGTCGGCCAAGCCCAAGAACATCACCATCATACAAATCTATGCACCATCATCTGACCATACAGATGAAGAAGTAGAAGAATTTTATGAAGATCTTGAAGTGACCATTAAGAAAATACCCAAGAAGGACATCATCATCATCCAAGGGGATTTTTTTAACGCCAAAGTAGGTCCTGACTCTTACAACTGACATTACATTGGGCCAAAAAACCACGTACAAAGAGCAAGGAATGATTCATCATTGAACTTGCAGACTTTTCTCTCTCTTGTTTGCTTTTCGCCACCTCATCTTCTGTGACCTTTCTGGCCTGCCATTCTCACGCCGCTTATTTCAAACTCTCCACCCCTAGCCGTACCCAGATTCGTTGTGTTGTATCATCAGGGTCAAAAGTCTACAAGGTTTCCATCACTGTCAGGCCGCGCTCCGTGTGGCTATCAGCTAGAGGGGCCCTGCACTGCTTCCCAGACATGATGGTAAAGTCAGAATATATTATCAGAATTTCAGAATATATGTTATCAGAATATATCATTGTCCTCCATGTAAATGATCTAAGTGATACAATGTAAGTCTAAATTATACAAGAAGCAATGTTAGATTAATATCAAACATAGCTGAAAGCGTTGTCAATTATTGATGGTAGCCAAGTGCAGTGCCAAAGCCTCCATTAAAATGTTGCTGGGCTTTTAAAAACGTTATTTTAGGATTGTTATCACCCATGACACGCTCTTAGCATAACAGCTCTTACTCTCCTTTGAAGAAGAGAAAAAAAAACATCTGAAGACGGAGTATGGCTTCCCATATTATTATGGCAACGTACTTGAAAACAGTCATGCACACAAACTCCTTATTCGGCATGTACTATCACAGTGATTACCAGGTGTGATGGGCAAAGACAGTGCGTATATTCTATTTCTTTCTTTCTTTTAAAAAAAAAGATTTTATTCTTTTAAATCAAGGATAATGGAATGAGGAGTTATGTGATTTTTTTTACATCCAGTCCTCGTATGCATGCAGATTTGTAAATCTTGTCATCCGTTCCCACCGGCACACAGGGACCTACTATTCCGAAAAACGGAACGGGTTTGAACGTGTGCGCAAGATGTTCTACGTGACGTTCTGCAAGATGTGCTCTCTGGGTGGCCCCCCTGAATGTCAAACAACAACAACAACATCAACAACAACAGACCCAAACACGAACTAGCAACAAAACATAGCAGAACTAACGTCAGCATCACAGTCACAAATGTCCCTTCCCCCCCCCTCATTACTTTAACACGTTGATGAGAAATGTCGCAATGTCCAGTCTCTCACAGAGCATTAGTTGGGAAAGCTAGCTACGCTATGCATCAGTAGGCCCTTCATTCCCCGCACTGCACTGCACCCCAGCACTTCACCCCAGCACTGCACTGCAGCACTTCACCCCAGCACTGCACCCAGCACTGCACCCCAGCACTGCACCACTGCACCCCAGCACTGCACTGAACCCCAGCACTGCACTGAACCCCAGCACTGCACTGCACCCCAGCACTAGAACACTGCACCCCAGCACTGCACCTAGCACTGCACCCCAGCACTACAACACTGCACCCCAGACGCACTGACCCAGCATTGCACCCCAGCACTGCACCCCAGCACTGCACTGCACCCCAGCACTGCACCCCAGCACTGCACCCCAGCACTGCACCCCAGCATTGCACCCCAGCACTGCACCCCAGCACTGCACTGCACCCCAGCACTTGCACCCCAGCACCCTAGCACTGCACCCCAGCACTGCACCCCAGCACTGCACCCCAGCACTGCACCCCAGCACTGCACCCCAGCACTGCACTGCACCCCAGCACTGCACCCCAGCACTGCACCCCAGCACTGCACCCCAGTACTGCACCCCAGCACTGCACCCCAGCACTGCACCCCAGCACTGCACCCCAGCACTGCACCCCAGCACTACAGCACTGCACACCAGCACTACAGCATTGCACCCCAGCACTGCACCCCAGCTATGCACCCAGCACTGCACCCAGCACTGCAGCACTGCACCCCAGCACTGTAGCACTGCACCCCAGCACTGCACTCCAGCACTGCACCCCAGCACTGCACCCCAGCACTGCACCCCAGCACTGCACTGCTTGCTATGTACTGCACTGTGATTGATGACAGAACCATAACTAGCGCTCACGGAGTGGCGGAGCTAATGGCTAGAAACTCTGTGTGTTTGTGTGTGTGTGTGTGTATGTTTGTGTGTGTGTGTGTGTATGTGTGTGCGTGTGTGTGTGAGTGTGTGTGTGTGTGTGTGTGTGTGTGTGTGTGTGTGTGTGTGTTTATGGTCCTACTGTTCAATGGCTAAGCTGTAGGTCATTGTCGCTTTGATGAGAAAGGGCATGAATCAGTTATAATAATAATAATAATAATAATGTATGGAATTTATATAGCGCTGAATCTTGTAAAGCAACAAATCAAAGCGCTCAGATTTTATTTCATACCACTTTAAGTCACGGCAGATTTCTCTCCGTGAAATTCAGGCTGCTCTCCCCGGGGAGAGCGGGAGAACGCGTCGCCACTTAGCGCTGCGCCACCCTTTCACCCTTTTTTTTTTTTTTTTTTTTTCTGCAGCTGTATTTCTTTCCCTATCAGAGTGGCTTTTTTCTAAGAATTTTGCCAGGGACAACTCTCTTGTTGCCGTGGGTTTTTTTTACGTGCGCTAAATAATTACGTGTAACACACGGGACCTCGGTTTATCGTCTCATCCGAAAGACTAGCGCCCAGACCACCACTCATGGTCTAATGGATGGGGGAAAAATTTCCGGTCCAAACGGGGTACGAACCGCCGCACACTTCAGACCCGGACTTTTCGCTTTCTAGACAGGCGCGTTACCTCTAGACCACCGATCCACGTTATGAACATACATCTGTCTGTCTGTCATTGTCTCTGTCTATCTCTCTCTCTATCTCTCTGTCTCTGTCTGTCAGTCTGTTTGTCTGTGTCTCTGTGTCTGTCTGTCTCTGCCTCTGTTTCTCTGCGTCTGTCTCTGTCTCTCTCTATGTCTCTTTGTGCCTCTTTCTGTCTGTCTCTCTGCCTGTCTGTCTCTGTCTCGGACTTTGTCTGTCTGTCTGTCTCTCTATCTCTCTCTGTCTCTGTCTGTCTCTCTGTCTGTGTCTCTCTGTCTGTCTGTCTCTGCCTCTGTTTCTCTGAATCTTCCTCTGTCTCTCTCTATGTCTCTTTGTGCCTCTTTCTGTCTGTATCTCTGCCTGTCGATCTCTGTCTCGGACTCTGTCTTTCTATCTCTTTGGCTGGCTGTCTCTCTCTGTACCTCTGTCTCAGTACCTCTGTGTCTGCCTCTGTGTCTGTCTGTCTGTCTGTATGTCTCTGCCTCTCTGTCTGTCTTCTGTCTCTGTCTGTCTCTCTGTCTCTCTCTCTACCTCTCTCTCTGTCTCCGTGTGTGTATATTGCTCTGTTAGTTTATGTCTCTCCCCCAAAATGTCTTTCCTTCTCCTTCATGTAACAAAATCTTTCCTGCCAAAACAAAGGAATTTCAAAAGAAATGAATGTTCCAAGACGATGCGCATCTTCTAAAGTCACAAACTGAGATAACCGCATCAACAGCCAGGCCTTGGATAATAACCAAGCTGGTAGATCAGATTACAAGAGCAGACGTCTTTGCAAGAAGCATCTTGAAAGGCATGGTGGCAGCGTAAGGAAGAAACGGTAAACAGAAAAGCAGATTAGAATGCAGTATTGAAAAAGACATGCCCACCTCTAGCCCAAGTTCTGAGAGAGACAATAGTGGTGAAGAAGCAAAAAGGGAATCAAAGTATTCTCAAGATGTCAGTGACATATTCCCTTTTGCCGAAAGGTTGGTCGGGCAGAATGACTGAAATAGTGGGGGCTGCGGAGTGAAATACTGCGTTCACACAGACCCAGATTCGTTGATTGCCGTGGCGGCGCTTGAGTGAGGACAGCCAGTCCCTGTCCCAGTCCCCTTCAGCCGGGGATTGTTATGATTGATAGCTCTGTCCTAGGTCTCTCTGTCGCTGTCCTTTTGCCTCTGTGTCTCTGTCTGTCTGTCAGTCTGTTTGTCTGTCTGTCTGTCTGTTTGTCTGTCTCACAAACACACACATGACCAAACTTTACTTTCGATAAAAGGGTTTTACAAAAAAAAAAACAATGTTAGGGCAAGATAATGTGCTTCTCCTAGCTCACAAAACGTGAAAGGAAATGTTTCCAGCAGAAGACATGGACAATGAGTTCTTCTTCTGTTCACTGACTTTTATTGAGCAGCGAAACACAGGATGGTACATCTATACCAGATGACCTGTCCTTGTGAAAGCCGTCTTGCAGGACACCCTGACATAATGACGAAGGGATAAGCAGGGAAAAAAATATTAGATCAAAAGATAGACGATGATGAGCCTGACACTTGCCAGTTCCAACAGAACCTTAAATCAACAGATAGAAAGTGAGCCTGACACTTGCCAGTTCCAACAGAATCTTAGATCAACAGATAGAAAGTGAACCTGACACTTGCCAGTTCCAATAGAAGCACAGAACAGGGAGACAGCGGCATGGTACAGTCAGCTACAACCCACAGGCTGAGGGGCAGACTGAGAGAGAAGTAGTTCCAGAGTTGAAGGCCCCCTCACCAAAGTGCAGTGACTGATCGTGCAGCCTGAGAGCTGAAAGCAAAGTCATTTCCTTTTAGTTCCTTTTCTCGTCCAATTCAGCCATGGATTTGATTGATTTAACCATTCTCTCTATGCCCGTCTCTTCCCTCTCCGTCTCTTTGTCTCTTTCTCTGTATTTGCATCTGTCTCTGTCTTTCGTGTTGTCCACTCTATTATTAAGTATGACATGGTAGATAAAAGGAATGGCGTTATTACAAGAGACTGCATTTTCTACTCCATGGATAAAAATGTTTATAACAGAATCAAAACTGCCAGAGATCTTTCTTAAAGACGGACAGCAACTATCAAAGAGTGAACACTGGGATAGCAGATGACCATACTGGACTATCAATCCTTGTAAAAGCCATCTTATGGGGCACCACGTCAGAATGGAGAAAGATTAAACAGAAGAAGAGATTAGAACACACGATTAACGAGGACGATCCTGACATTTATCAACTCTTGAAATTCATCAGAGGATGGATGGGGAATGGAAAAGAATGCTCAAGCTACCAGAGACACATACCATTGCTCCCCTAAGGTTAAGAGGCAGATTGACTGAAAACTGGCCTTGGAGTGAAAGATTGTCGACATACGTCCAAGCTCATTGCCCTGTATGGCTTGAGAAAGGAAGCAAGCTCATTTCCTTTTCTTAATCAGTCAATGATTGGTTGCATTGCTCCGTCCTCTTTCTGTTTCTGTTCGTCTGAGTCACTGTCCTTGTCTCTGTCCTTGTCTCTGTCTCCCTATTAAAATCAAATTGATTGCCACGAAAAGGAAATTTAAAGAAAAGATGCAATCTCAAGATTTACAGCATTTCCTATCTCACAAATGGAAAGAAAATAAAACGTTTACAACCGAATTGTATTGTTTTACATAGCAGCAGAAGTCATGGAAAATAGCATGCAGATGGTTGACTTTCATCAAATAGTGAAAACCAGGCAAGTTTGTAACTATACTACATCATCTGCTTGTGAAAACACCGCCTTGTGTGAGTTCACGACAAAACAAAGTAGACAGAGAAAACAAAGAAAAAACTGTATAACAAACCATAAAGAAGAGGTAACTGAATTTTTGCTGAATAGGAACCAGTAACAAAATTAATAGAAAGAAATAGCATACACACCGCTTCCAGATGTTTGTGACACATGCCACTGTTAACTTGGGCCTGATAATAAGCTTAATCGGCTATTGATGTAAGCTAGAGCGGAGATCTACATCAATCAAGAGTTATCTTGTAAAACGATACAGTGAAATCGCCTTCAGCCATGACAGGCTCTTAGTACAACAATACTTCTCATACCTTCACCTTTCCCGTAGTCTGGTCGACCGTTAAGGCACCACTAACAGATTTCACAAGCCAGCTTCCTCCACTTCTCGCTATCAACAATCTACAAACAATTAACACTCTCCTTTAATAAAGAATAATACAATCGTCTTCAGTCAGAGTATGACTATGGATGTAGCAAAGGTAATTGAAGAGTCCTATAGAAAAAAAATCCCTTCTCGTGCATCGTGCACTGTTAATATTGCACTGATTCTTAAGCTTGAGGAGTGAGACAGAGCCTGAGCATGTTCTGAGTGACCGCCCACCCACCCCACCCCTAGGGGTGTTAAATTAACCCGGGGTACACACAGCACCAATCAGCACTAGCTAAACTGTCGAAAGGTTCCAGAGCAGATTGACAGACAAGTGGCACCACAGTGACAGGTTGCGGGCCTGGAGCGGGCTTCCCTGATTGCTCAGGCTCCTGTGGGGGGAAGTCAACTCATTTCCTAGTCTCCTCCGACCATCCATTCAGTCAGTCATTCATTCAGTCAGTCATTCATTCAGGCCTAGCTAGCCTTGGTTAATTATTGAAGGGCATGCTCTTTCATCTCTTTGCCCCTTTCTTTGTCCTTTCTCTGTTTCTATCTGTGAGTTTCTCTCTCTCTCTGTGTCTCTCTCTGTGTCTCTCTGTCTGTCTCTTCTGTTGGCTCTGTCTGTCTGTCTCTGTCTCTCTGTCTCTCTCTGTGCCTCTGTCTGTCTATCTGTCTCTCTCTCTTCTCTGTGCCTCTGTCTGTCTATCTGTCTGTCTGTCTGTCTCGTCCTTTTTTTTTCTTCTCTATTTCAACGCCGTTATTCTTTCTCTTTTGTTGCGAGCTCTCTCTTTCTGTCTGTCCTGTCTGTCTGTTGTCTCTGTCTGTCTTTGTATTTGTCTCTCTCTCAGTCTCTCTGTGTCTCTCTCTGCGTCTCTGTCTCGTGTTTCTGTGTCTCTGTGTCTGTCTGTCTGCCTGTCTGTCTGTCTGTCTCCCTCCCTCCTCCCTCTCTCTCTCTCTCTCTCTCTCTCTCCATCTCCTATCATTCTTTGGTTTTCGTCTCTCTAATGCTTCTGTGTCTCTCCATGTCTCCTATATCCAAACATTATAAAAAGAGAATATGAAAACAGGTATTATCAAAAGATTCTATTCGTCTCTTCTCTCACGAATTCGGGAGAGAAGAAAGTGTACAACAGAGGGATAAAGAGCCATACGTGCTCCTTGAGTTCACTGACTATACCATTAAGTAACGAAAACCATGATGGTAGATGCCCATCCTAGATCACCACCGTAATGTGTTGGTTTCGAATGGTGCCGTATGATGGAAGCTGTTAAGCTCTGTCTCATGACATGTACGTGGTTCATTCTGTTATCCTTTAGGTGTGGAATCCTTTGCTAGTAACCTACATGAATTTCTTTGAGATATAATTATAAAGTATTTGCAATCGGAATTTAGAACCTGTTTTTACAAAGATACCTTGAAGAAGAAGAAGAAGAAGAAGAAGAAGAAGAAGAAGAAGAAGAGAAGAAGAAGAGAGAAGAAGAAGAAGAACAAGAACAAGAACAAGAAGAAGAAGAAGAAGAAGAAGATCAAGAAGAAGAAGAAGAAGATGATGAACAAGAAGAACAAGAACAAGAAGAACAAGAACAAAAAAGATCAAGAAGAAGAAGAAAAAGAGCAACAACAACAGCAACAACAATAAGAACCCAAAGAACAAGAACAAGAACAAGAAGAACAACAACAATAACAGCAAATAAAAAAACCCAAAACAACAACAACAACAACAACAACAACAACAGCAACAACAACAGCAAGACAGCAAGTAAACGGAAAGAAGAGGTTGAAACCCAGTACACAGAAAACCAGCCTGACATGTTTACGGCTTCCAAGACTGCAGGAAGCTGAATAGAGCGAAGGACTTAGCATGCGCAGTCTTCTCAAGATGTCTGTTGCACGGCATGGCACCGATTCCCAAAGGGTCATGGGTACACTACTGACAGACCCGATATTGTAAGTGCTAGTAGGGTGTATGTATGTATGTATGTATGTATGTATGTATGTATGTATGTATGTATGTATGTATGTATGTATGTATGTATGTATGTATGTATGTATGTATGTATGTATGTATGTATGTATGTATGTATGTATACCCCCTTATACCCCCACAAGACATCAAGAAGAACGACGTGGCACTCACCAAATGGAAAGACACATAACCAGATTGACTACATCTTGGCCCCCAAACGATTTAAGTCGAGCATCAACAAAGCCCAGACAAGAATTTTCCCCTGGCGCTGATATTGGTAGTGACCACGACATGGTACTCATGACCCTACAGATCAAGCTGAAGACCAAGAACCAGAAGAGAAATCCCCGTTTGCGGTTCAACATGGAAAAGCTGAAGGACCCCGAAGTCGCTGAAATCTTTAAAGCTGAGATAGGGGGCAGATTTGCAGCATTGAATTTCCTCCAAGATGACATCAACAACCTCACTGAGACCTTCAGCAAGACCATTCAGGAGACAGCGCTGGAGATCCTTAGAAAAGAGAGGAAAAAGAACCAACCGTGGGTTACCAACGATATCCTGGACCTGTGCGACCAACGTAGGGAGCTAAAGCCAGTGAAGAACAAAAACCCAGAAACGGCCGAAGAGTATAGAACAGTCAACAGGTCAATCAAGAAGAAGATGACTGAGGCCATGGGGAACTGGATGTCAGAACAATGCTCCAAGGTTGAGAAGGCAATGGCGAAAGGAGACAGCAAAGAGGCGTACCAGACCATCAAGGTACTAACCAAGTCCCAGCAGCCAAAGACCTCCGTTATTGAAGACAAAGAGGGGTCAGTCCTTACAGAGGCGCACTATCATGAAGAGATGGACAGAATAATTGCAGAGACCTGTACAACTACAAGCTGAAGGCTGATCCGAACAAACTTCACGAGCAAGATCCCAGACCATCAGATCCTGAAAGCACACAGGTGCTGGAGGAAGAGGTAGAAGAAGCAGTAAGATCCCTGAAAGGAGGCAAGTCACCAGGGATTGACAACATCCCGGCTGAGCTCATCAAGAACGGAGGCCCAGAGATGATCAAGGCATTAACAATCATCTGCCAACGCATCTGGACCAGCAAAGAGTGGCCTGAACAGTGGACCAAATCCATCATAGTTCCACTTCCAAAGAAGGGAGACCTGAAGAAGTGCCAAAATTACAGAACAATCAGTCTGATAAGCCATCCAAGCAAAGTTATGCTACGCATTGCCTTGAACAGACTGAAACCACAAGCAGAAGAAATCCTATCAGAAGAACAGGCAGGATTCAGACCAGGTCGAAGCACTGTCGAACAGATCTTCAACATCAGAATGCTCATAGAGAAGCATCTCCAACATCAGCTACAGCTCTACAACAACTTCATTGACTTCAAGAAGGCCTTCGATCGAGTGTGGCAAGAAGCTCTGTGGCAAGTCATGAGAGACTATAGCTTCGACGAGGACCTGATTCAAGTCATCCAGGCGCTGTATGACAGCTCCCACAGTGCAGTCCTCATGGGTGGAGAAATCGGGGAGTTTTCCGGACTTCAGTTGGAGTTCGACAAGGCTGCCCGCTATCCCCGTTCTTTTCAACGTGTTCCTGGAGAACATCATGCAGGAGGCCCTCCTTGGCTTCAAGACCACAATCACAATAGGAGGAAGGCCAGTCTGCAATCTTCGATTCGCAGACGATATTGATCTCATGGGCCGCAGTGAAGAAGAACTCCAGGATCTCACCACCAGACTGGAAACATCAGCCAATGCCCACGGTATGGAGATCAGCACGGAAAAGAGCAAGATCCTAGTGAACAGTACCACACCGACCACTCCCACCAGCATCAAGATGAGTGGCGAGACACTAGAGGAGGTGGAAACTTTCAAGTACCTTGGAGCAGTCATCACCAAAGAAGGCACGAGCACACAAGAGGTGAAGATCAGACTTGCTGTGGCACTCTCCTCCATGACTAAGCTGGCGAAAGTGTGGAGAAGCCACAACATCAGAACCCACACTAAGGTCAGACTCTACAAGGCACTCGTCACATCCATTGCCTTGTACAGCTGTGAAGCATGGACACTTACTGCCGATTTAGAACGTCGCATTCAAGCCTTTGAGATGAAGTGCCTCAGGCGGATCCTGAACATCACCTACAGAGACCGCAAAACCAATGACTACGTCTGGCAGCAGATCGAGGCACTGGCTGGCAAACAAGAACCATTGC
>CM054136.1:41363644-41391144 GCA_028751875.1 Rapana venosa
TAGGACCAGTGCGTGCGTGTGTGTGTGTGTGTGGTGTGTGTGTAGTGTAGTGTGTGTATGATTGTGTGTATGTGTAATTTTGTGTGTGTGATTGTGTGTGTGTATGATTGTGTGATTGTGTGTGTGTGGTGTGTGTGTGTGTGTGTGTGTGTGTGTGTGTGTAATTGTGTGATTGTATTTGTGTATGATTATGTGATTGTATAATTTTGTGTGTGTGATTGTGTGTTATGATTGTGTTATTGTGTGTGTAGTGTGTGCGTATGATTGTGTGATTGTGTAATTTTGTGTGTGTGATTGTGTGTGTATGATTGTGTGATTGTGTGTTGGTGTGTGTGTCCTATCGCTCAATTTTTGGTGTGTCCCTAACTGGATTTAGGCTTTCAAGTCAATGCATGAACCCGGTCCGAACGTAACTTGGAAGTATTTCTTTCTTTTTAAAACTGTTTAGCACATTGTGTATTTTTGTTTAATCCTGACACATAAAAACACGGCCCAAAATAATGACAGCCACAACAAGATATATTATTACAAAGATAAAAATGGAATCGAGACTCCTCCTCACCTATCCAATAGTCCCTTGGGCTGTGGGGGCACTAATGAAGATTTTGCAACTAACTTCCTCATGGGGGGGGGGGGGGGCACTAATGAAGATTTTGCAACCAGCTTCCTCCACTCCTCACGGTCCTCTGCTTTTCGTAGCACTTCGTTCCACTCAAGGCCAGTCCACTCTCTGATGTTGTCTTGTCTTCCCGTCGTTTTTCTCTATCGAAACTACAAAGATTAAAACGAGTCTCCCCTAACTTCTGCGTGAGGGATTACAAAAAAAGTGTTGATTTACCCGGTTCATCCTCAACTCACAAAGTACAATAGGAATTGTCAGATTTGATAATCGTTTTGTCTTGTGATTTTCAAGTCTGTGCATTGGCAGCCCACCTGGTGAAGGAAAGGAGAAGTTTTCGCAAGAAGTTTCCAGGCAGAGGGAGAAGTTCTTACCTCCTTTGAGCCTGCCCACTTCACGACGTAAATCCCTTTAACGACACAGCAAAGGTGGCAAGGGGTAGCGTGGAGGTAGGGAGGGGGGTGGTGTGTGTGTGTGGGGGGTGGGTGGGTGGGTGGTGGTGGTGGTTATAACAGTAATGGGGACTGGGGGGTGGGGGGTGGAGGGATGGACAGGAGCAAGTATTTGGCTAAAGTCTGCCAACATCAGCTAACACCCTGTTATGGGGTTGGGGGTGGATGGATGCTCTCCTAAAGCAAGATCGCTGTTGGCTCTTAAGCTTGATTGCACAATTCATGTGCGTGGGTGCTCTGCCTCTCTGATTATCTCTCTCGCTCTCTCTCTCTCTTTCTCTCTCTCTCTCCCCCGCCCCCCTCTCTCTCTCTCTTTCCTCTGTCGCTCGCTCCCTCGCTTGCTTGTGTGTATGTCTTTATGTGCCTGAGCTCAAGTTCTTAAATTAATGTTTGTGTTTTCACTTGCCAGCCTCTGTTTCCCACAAAAAGGTCAAAAGGCTTCAATCAGTTTTGACATTTTTGGCATTTTTGGTTAAAAAACCCAAAACAACTTTAATTCAATAAACAGCTACGTTAGCACGAGTCAATAACAGCACAGTAGTAAAGGAAGAACATCAAGCCATTGCTTGTTACAGTCCCGTCCTTGTGGCAAACGAGCCACACTTGATGTTTTGCAAAATAAAAACAATGAGACACCAACCCTTCTCTCACAGGAAAACCACAAAGTTTTTGCTTATTTAAGTTACAGAGGTGAAATAATCGCAAGAGAACGGTTATAAAACTAAGCGAACGACAGGAATTGAAAATCAAGGTACAAGTATTTTTCTTTTTTTTCTTTTTTGCTTATTTGTTCACTTTTAATTCTTATGTTTAATCATGCAACATGTTGTAACAATTTGGTTCATGTCATCAAAAATGCGTGTGCGTTATTTTTTTAATTAAAACTATGTTCAATTTCTTAATAGAAGAGAGTTTTAATTTAACTGACGTTTCTCTTGTCTTACAACGTGTTATAACAATTTGGTTTGTCATAAAAATGCGTGCGCAAATGTGCTAATGTTTCCTCGTGTGTGGGGGTGGTGTGTGTGTGTGTGTGTGTGTGTGTGTGTGTGTGTGTGTGTGTGTGTGTGTGCGCGCGTGCGTGCGTGCGTGTGTGTGTGTGTGTGTGTGTGTGTGTGTGCGGGAGAGAGATGTGTGCGAGTATGTGGATTCGTGGACATACTGGTGCGCACACGAGTGTTTGGGCTTTCACTTGGGCTAGTTTCTTACTTACTGGCTGGGGTCTTGCTGATTTGTGGGTGCTTTTTATATGGTGGTGGGTGCGTGCTGATGGTCGGATACTGTGTTGTGGTATTCTTTTCCGTGATATTATGTTTTACATGTTTACCGGTTTTTGATGTATGGCTTGTAACCCGCTTCGATTTCTCTGTATCTGAGATGATAAAGTAATTGAATTGACTTCAATGGAGGTGTTTGTATGCTGTCTCGAGCATGTGCTATAGTTAGATTACACGGGAGATGGGAATGTTCCTCTTGTTGGGGCACTTCCCTGGAATATCTCCAAATATTGGGACAGCCCCCTACCCTCTCTCTTTTTCTTCTTTTTCTTCTTTTTCTTCTTCTTCTTCTTGTTTCTTCTTCTTCTTCTTCTTCTTCTTCTTCCTGAACTCATCAACACTTTGTTGGTTTTAAAGACTGTGAAGCATGTCTTAGACCAGTACAGTTTGGCAACAGTTTTAAAAGCTGTAGGAAAACAACAATTAAAAAAAACCCCACCAACTAACAAATCAGCCAACCAACCAACCAACAAACACAGCTAACAACCAACCAACCAACCTCACTAATAGTTTTCCTTCTACACTATCATACTGTCTGCATACATGTTGAATGGAAAGCAGTTAAGCAATTGCAATTACCATGATGTATAGAGCAGGTACATCCAAAAGCGACTTTAAAGGTCAAAGACATGGAGTTGTGGACAGAACGAACGACCTCTCGTGCAGCTTTAGTGCCATTATGCTCATCAGTTTGAATCTAGTAATAAATAATTTCCAAGATTTTTGTCGTTTTTCGTTATTCCAAGATGTCTCTGTGTGCGGATCATTCCATATGACTAGCTCAGTGGTCGGAGCACTCGCTTTCCCCCAGCCAAGTTAAGCAGCGTCGAGCGTGGTTACCACTTGGATGGTTGGCCGTTTGCGCGCCTTGGCTTCAGTACAGTTCCCCCAGTTCACCCAGCTGTAAATGGGTACCTGCCCTCTTTAGGGTCAGGGAAGGTAAAGCAGCGAGGGAGAGGAGATGGGCGCCGCCCTCAATATGCTGGCCCTAGAGAAGTGAGGTCTCTGACGCCTCGCTCCCCTACGACCTTATAGGTTATGGGACTGCTTTACCTTTACCTATCTACCCCAAAACTTCCGTCACTAGATGCCAAGTGTGTTTGTGTTTCTGTATCCCACGTTGGAACGCTCACACGAATGACATCTTTAACGAACATACCTGATATGTAATATGACAGGTAGCTTTCATGTGTCTTTCGAGATTATGAAACGTATCAGTGTGCCTTTCAGTATTGTAATTTCCCTTCATTGAATGCCTAAAGTGTTTTTGACTTGACTTTACTTGACTTTGACTTTACTTGACTTGATTATCTAAGACTGTCTGTGAGAAAGAGCTATTAGAGCCTTTATTCCATTCATGCGCACGTGCAGATGATCAAATAACTCTGCTCGTGAGAGATCTCGTTAATTACTCATGTCAGCGATTGAAAAGTTAAGAAAACACGAACATACCTAGCACTGCCCCAACGACTCCTCAGCGAGTTAAGGAATAAGTAAGAGAAAAAAGAGATTGTTGGACGTCTTCTTACGGAAAGGAAAATTCATGAAAGCACTGACCAATTTACATTTAACCTGACCAAAAGATTGTAAATCTCCCTAATTCTTTACCTTAACCTATAGAGAGCGAAACCAGAAACTTCAGGCCACAAGATAAACATTCAAAGTCGAAACTTTTTCATTTCCACCAAATCACTGTGAACCATATGTAGGTATGTCAACACAATTTTCCTTTTAGGGAAAAAAAAACTAAACACGCGCGTTCTATTGATATAGCAAGCCAGATCCTTGGGGGGAGATAACTCAGTATTATTCAGTAGACTGACAGATTGATGGGAGCACTGACCGGTCTTTGTTTTGTGTTGTTGAACGGTCCTAGTTTATACAGTTCGAACGCATGCAGAACATCTTGCGCACACGTTAAATCCTGTTCCGCTGTTCTACAGAGTAGGCCATTGTGTGCCGGTGGGAACAGATGACAAAATTGTTAAAACCGCATACACACGCATAAAATAAAATATTAAAAAGTCATCTGAGCGCTTTGATTTGTTGTTTTACAAGATTCAGCGCTATATAAATTCCATATATTATTATTATCATTATTATTATTATTATTATTATTATTATTATTATTATTATTATTATAGTTCATTGGGCTGTTAAACTCGTGGATCGGGGTTCTAGAGGTAACACACCTGCCTAGAAAGTGAAAAGTGCGGCCTCCAACCCCCCACCCCCCCACCCCCCAATCCCCCATGTTCGTGCCTTAACTTTTCCGTGCATGTACTAGGCCTTGAGTGGTGGTGGTGGTCTGGGCACTAGCCTTTCGGACGAGACGATAAACCGAGGTCTCTAACCTTGCTCAGCAGCACGAGGCAAAGAAAACGAGAAGAAAGGCTGCAGCCCAGGCAGACAGACCAGCGTCAGACTTCATCAGTGCCCTCTGCCATAGGGACTGTCATTCTCTGTGGGACTGGCCAGCCACAACCCACGCTGTACCAGAATGAAACACCTAGAGCGCAACTCCATAGTCTTCCGAGACTGACGGATGCCAAGAGACGTGTGCATTCTGTGCGCATTCTGTGCGCATGAAAGAACCGACGACATCAAGAGAGTTAGTTGCCTCTGGCATAATTCTGTAGTAAAAACGCCACTCTGATGGGGAAACAAATGCTGCTACTTTCAGTCATGGCAAATTTCTCTGCCTGCAACTCGGGGCAGCTCTCCAGGGTGAGAGGGCGTCCTCACAAGAACAGCACCACCCACTGAACAACAAATTAGTTTTGTCTCCCCATCAGAATGGTTATTTTCTACAGAATTTTGCCAAGGAGAACTCTCAGGTTGCCATTTATGGGAACTGAATCTGCGCCCACCTGAGTGTGTGTGTGTGTGTTCATGCGTGTGTGGGCAAAATTATGTGTTTATCGCTTATATCTTTATAGCCCTGTCCCTTTACAATCCCTATTATCCTTTCCCAACTTCATCTTCTTCAAATGTTGTAATCAATCTACGTGTTCGACATTTTTATGTGCTCTAAAAGTCATATATTGTTATGATTAATTACATCTAGATTAGGATGTCCCGGTCACATAAGCAGGTCAGCTGTCCACACAGAGACCATCTTACAGGCCAGAGAAGCCAAGACACGTATAGAAGAAGTAATGGTGAACGGACCAAGTTCAATAATATAGCTTGATCGTTGGCTGACTGAAGTGCTTGTTGGTGACATTATACTCTGACCACATACTATATGATTATGCAGGCTTGACCTTTTAGACTCTGACAGGCATACTCACGGAGACAGTGATGGATGATATAGTAGGTGAAGTAATTTGTTTGTCTTGACGTTTTATGATTTTTTTAGATTCTTAAAACATTCTTTATTTAAGTGTGTGTGTACGCGTGCGCGCACGCGCGCAGGTGTGTATGAGATGTGTGTGCGTGTGTATGTATATGTGTGTAATTTGGATTTTCCAATGTATTATTTTATCGATTTTCCTCTTTTTACTGGTTCAAGTTATTGGTAAAGGTTGCAATAATGTAGTATTTCAGTATAATCATTAAGAAATTTGTGCTTAGATAGATGGATTGATGAAAAAAAGCAAATGCATTGCTTATTCAATGTACCATCTGGAAATACAAATTTGACTTGACTTGACTTGAGACAGTGGCATGCAAGTTTCGCAAGCACATAGATACCAACACCAACAGCAAAGAGCTCATCATAGATAAGACTGTGCCTATCTTCGCTAATGAGTAATAGGTTATCCTTCTACTTCAGTACCCGTATGTCTGCGTTGTACCATTAAACACATACGCGCGCGCACGCAAGCACGCACGCACTCGCACGACCCTTTGTCCTTGACGTACAGGGTCATTTCGACGGTTTGCGCCTTTTAGATAAAAATATGGAAGAAATTAACTCCAGAGAACACACACACACACACACACACACACGGAGCGGTACTTTGGTCAGAAGAGAAGCTTTAGGAGATACAGCCATGAATATTGCACGTGTTTAAGTCTCCCGACAAAAGTGTACTCTGTCTAACATCAATTAAGAAGCTGTCAATAAACCAGCCAGCCTTTTTAAAGATTTTGCTGGTGCATATAGATCTAGTCACTTTTCCTAGGGATGGGATAGCTCAGTGGTCGGAGCACTCGCTTTCCCCCAGCCAAGTTAAGCAACATCGAGCGTGGTTACCAGTTGGATGGGTGACCGTTTGCGTGCCTTGGCTTCAGTACAGTCCCCCAGTTCACCCAGCTGTAAATGGGTACCTGTCGCTTTAGATTCAGGGAAGGCAAAGCAGCAAGGGAGAGGAGATGGGGCCGCCCTTAATATGCTGGCCCCTAGAGAAGTGAGATCTCTGATGTCTCGCTTCCCTACGACCTTATAGGTTATGGGACACCTTTACCTTTACACTTTCTTAGCAATTTGCTTGTGAACATTTTCTTGCAGAAAAAAATTAATGTGAATGGTATTTAGGTAAACTCGTTGGCGGTATCCAAACGGCTTACAAGACTAGGGGATAGATCGAGATCGATCGATAATTTATAAGTAAAGAACCGCTGATGGATCCGCAATTAGTTGACAAGGTCTATCCATAATTTTTGTCTTTCAAACTTTTCTCTTAACTCCTTGAGCAATTATTTGAGCACTGCATTGAATTTTTCAGACCATGTGTTCGATAAACTAAACCTGACTGGAACAGGATAGCCTGATGGTTAGAAGCGTTTCACTCGCAATCTGAACGCTCGGGTCCGGATGAGCTTGTACTTCGCGAAGCTCTTCTTTAAGGGATTTTCCCCCTGGAGTTAATATCAGTGCCAGGTGCCTGAAGTCCTTTGTATGAGACCATAAACCGAGGCTTGTGCACATATTAAAATCGGTTCCGACTTTCCGACTACGACTACGACTACTACTACTACTACTACTACTACGACGACGACGACGACGACGACGACGACGACGACGACGACGACGACGACTACACTACTACTATACTACTACTACTACTACTACTACTACTCTACTACATACTACTACTACTACTATTGACTACTACTACTACGACTACGACTACTACTACTACTCTACTTTGACTACTATAACTAACGACTACGAATACTACTATTCTACGACTACGACTAACGACTAAAGACTAATACTATACTAAATACTACTATACAGCCAGCAGCAGCATGCTGCTGCTGCTGCGCTAGTGATGATGATGATAATGATGACGACGCACGACGACGACGACGTCGACGATGATGATGATAAGAAGAAGAAGAAGAAGAAGAAGAAGAAGAATAAACAATAATAATAACAATAGCGCTGTACTTGTTTTGCATCTTTCATTACAATTATTAACGCTCAGAGCAGATTATGTGAGTATGATTTTTTTAAAACCCTAAAACAATACGACGTTAAGAATTGATTTCATATTCTTTGTCTGGCAATACACTTTCCAGCTCACAGTAGTCATGTATAAGAAAGAGAGCGAGAAAAGAGAGAGAGAGATGAGTAGAGAGAGAGAGAGAGAGATGAGCATAGAAGAGAGAAGAGAGCGAGAAGAAGTAGAGGGGAGGAGAGGGAGAGAGAGGAGGATGGATGAGGAGATGAGGAGATGAGTGATGAGAGATGAGAGAGAGAGAGAGAGAGAGAGAAACCACTAACATTACAGTCGAACACCATCATCCCCCTTTTATACACCATTATCCCTCACACACCAATAGACCACCATCTACTATGAACATTATAATGGCAGAAAGAGCAGCGGAGTGAATGTCAAATTCAAGGGAGGGGGGTGGGGAGGGGGTGGTTGGTATAGCGTGTTGGCTGTGGTCTGCCTTTCTGATTACCAGCTTCCTCCCTACTGTACTGACAGCAATAATGCATTAACCGCCAACTGGAAGAGTGTGTACCCTTTAAACAGAAAAAAAGAACATTGGTGGGCTACGTCTCTTCAAGGACGGGATAGCTCAGTGGTCAGAGCACTCGCTTTCCCCCAAGCTAATGTTAAGCAAGCGTTGAGCGTGGTTAACTCCTGGATGGGTGACATTTCGTGCACTTTTGGTTTCAGTACGGTCCCCCAGTTCACCCAGTCGTCAATGGGTACTTGCCCTCTATAGGGACAGGGAAGGTAAAGCAACGAGGGAGAGGAGATGGGCGCAGGGCCTCAAAATGCTGGTCCCTGGAGAAGCTGAGGTTGTTGACAACTCGCTCCCCATCCACTGCATGGGAGCTCTTTTTTCTTTTTAATGTTCCTTTAGCAACAGCTCCATACATGTGTTCACAATGAGGACTTTGTCCTGATACTAATTTCTCACAGGAACAAAAGATGGGAGCTGCTCAGAACAGAAGTCTCCACAGCAGAGCAGCACGGTAGCTATGATTATAAACGACTTTGAATTCTACATTGTTATCATTATTGTATTATCATATACCGCTTTTAGTCACGGCAGATTTCTCTGCGTGAAATTCGTGCTGCTGCTGCTGCTTCTACTGCTGCTGCTGCTGCTGTCTGTGCTGCTTCTGCTACTACACTACTACTACAATACTACTGCTACTCTACTACACCACTACACTCTACTCTACTCTTCTCTACTACTATTATTATTATTATTTATACTACTTATTACTACTACTACCTACTACTACTACTACTACTACTACTACACACACACTACTACTACTACTACTACTACTATACTACTAACTACTACTACTACTACTACTACTACTACTACTACTACTACTACTACTACATACTACTACTACTACTACTACTAATACTACTACTATACTACTCAAACTACTACTACTACTACTACTACTACTACTTCTACTTACTTACTACTACTACTACTACTACTATACTATTATTATTATTATTATTATTTATTATTATATTATTATTACTACTACTACTCTACTTACTATTACTACTACTACTACTATACTACTACTACTACTACTACTACTACTACTACTACTACTACTACTACTACTACTACTACTACTACTACTACTACTACTATTACTACTACTATCTACTACTACTACTACTACTACTACTACTACTACTATCACCACCAATGATAACAGCAATACACATGGCACAGCAACAAACATCAGCAGCGAATACACCACCACTGAAAGTCATTCAGTGAACCTCATTCTCTCAGCCCCGACAAATGACTGGTTGAAGCTGATACCAGGTCAGTTTGATGGAACTGTCCCATGCTTTCATTATTTTCTTCTTGTTTTTCTCGTAATTCCTCCATTCCTTCTCTTTGCCTCTCGCTGTCTAGGAAGCGCGATGGTTTGGTTGTCTATGCCTCGAGTTCTGGACATTGTGCGTAACCACGCGTGTCGCAATGCATTGGAAGATATAGCGCGCGCACACACACACACACACACACACACACAGACCTGGGAGAGAGTAAGACTGCTTCCTATCCTCACCTTCCAGTTGCTGCAAAGATTAAAGCCTACGACTCAAATATTTTATTTTTAAAAGATGTTTGGATTGGAAGTCCATCACACAATTCACCTAGCTATTAAACATATTCGACAATCAGAAAAGCACTAAAAAAAATTGGGGGGGGGGGGGGACTCTTTATCTTTCTTGGTAGATAGCATTAAGAAACAGCAACTCAGTCTGTTTACTGTTGCGAATCACTTCAGTTGGGGCGAGGTTTCCACCTTTTGTTGCGAGCTTAACCCCAGTCGCCATGCAACAATAACAGAACTGAAACCGAGAAAGCAGCGAGGTCAAATATACGGGTAGAAGACTTTTTTTCTTAGAGATAGACTATGCACACAACGGTCCAGAAATACAGTTGGTTCTCTCTCTCTCACGCGCGCGCGCGCGCGCACACACACACACACACACACACACACACACACACACACACACACACACACACACACACACACACACACACACAACGCATACTTCGACATAGAGGTAACTAATGCAAAAAAGAGAATCTGAACATTATGGTTTCTGATGTTCGATCCCACATCCATCATAAGTATTTTCATCATTTACAAATTTATACAGATGGATCACGTCTGGATAATCAAGAAACAGGTTCAGCTTTTTTTATACCATCTTTAAAAATTGAAAAATCATTCTATGTTGGTAAACATCATTCGATTTTTACCGCGGAATTAGTAGCAGTCTTAATGGCTCTAAATTATGTTCTTGATTTGCCATTGTGTATGTTACAAATCCTTATTTGTGTTGATTCTAAGTCGGTATTGTACGCTTTAAAATCCTTGTGGTACAAGAAAACTTCAAACATTGCATTAGAGATTAATCATGTCATACACCTTTTAACCTTAAAGGGCACAAGTGTCACTTTCTGTTGGGTGCCTTCACACAGTGGATTCTTTCCAAATGAGTGGGCTGATAGAGCTGCTAAAAGAGGAGCAAAGCATGAACGGGAATCAGCAACATTGCACGTACCTTTATCATTACAAGAGGGCTACCACTTATTAGAACAAACATCATGGAAAAAGGTCACAGAAACGTATCACCTAAAAGAGAGATTTCTAAACAGATCTGTCATCAAAACTGATAAAGCAAGAGTTGTGAGCCATTCTAAGGCTTGCTCAAATATCTCCACAGCAAGAAGAGTGAATAGTTTGTTTTATAGAATCAAACTTAATGCATTAGTAACAAAATTCAGTAGAAACAGTAAATGTCTATGTGGTGAGAATATTTCTAATACTCATATAATATTTGAATGTAAGAATACGAAAGCTTTTTTACCTCAATTTTATGAAAACTCCCTTAGAAGCATATTCAATAATTTGAATTTGGCATTTAATATTGCAAAAGGTCTCTGGCATAGTCCTATAGGACATTTGTTATAGTTTCATTAACGTTAATCACTTTTTATGTTTTTGTTTCTGTGGTGTGTTTTTTAAGATATTTTTTTATTGTATCTTTTGCTTTGCACGGTTTCTTTTCATGATTAGACTACTTTTTCCCCCTCGCATTTTTCAGTAGGGCCTCTACAACCACCTCAATTATCATACACCCCTTGTATATATATATTTTTCTTTCTCGTCTAATATCACTGAGAGTGAACAGACGTAAAATCGAAGACAACAACAACAACAACAACAACAACAACAACAAAAACACAAAACACAACAACACACACACACACACACACACACACACACACAACACACACACACACACACACACACACACACACACACACACACACACACAACGAATTAGAAAAAGACAGTATAATGTTGTCGCTATATTTCACGAGTGCAAAAATCTTCAGTGGTATAAAAGAGAAAGAGCAGTTGCACAATATCTGGAAATAAAAATATGAGCCTATGAAATTAGTTGGGGTTTTTTTTCTATCTGTAGCAGATGTCAATTACGTGCAGGAAAAAAGCCCACAGATATGATGACAGAATAGAACGATGGTCAACATTGACTTGTCTCTTATAAGCCAGAAAGTATCAATGAACAGCTTTACTTTCACTAAAAAAACAAACAACCCAAACCTTCAGTGGTGGCCCAACGGTGATGGTAACCGTTTTGTTGATAGCAGTTCCCCCTTGCCATACGATAGCTCACGCCGAGTTTTAGGTCCGAAACTGAATAGCATTAACAGATAACCCCTAAAAGCCCGGGCGGTCAGCTTGCTGAGCAGAACGTGATCTGAAAGATGCTATAAGCAAGGAAGCCGTGGCGATAAGAATGACCTTCAACGGGCCACACCAGGACCATCTGGACAGTTTACAATCCAGAACAACCTTGACATCTGAGAGCTGGTTAAAATCCTTATGGGACATGGACCTCCCTCTCTCTCTCTCTCTCTCTCTCTCTCTCTCTCTCTCTCTCTCTCTCTCTCTCTCTCTCTCTCTCTCTCTCTCCAAAGATCTAGTGATGAACACATAGACTTCCTCTGAGAGTGCCGAGTTTCAACGCTGTGTCCTTCTCCCTGACCTTATGAGCTCAATGTCAGGGTCGTTGAGTAAAAGAACGACTATGACAGCAAGAGGCTGGTGAAGGTCACGGTCTGAATCGATATGCCTCTGTCACTTTCAGTTTAGTCAGACAAGCTCCGCATACGCTGCTGTGTCTGCCTACATTTGCTCTCTGTGTAGTACTTGATATGTGTGATATGTGTGTACCCTCCATACCACAAAAGTCTATGTGAAAAAACGTTAAAAATAGGCTTGACCTTGACCTTGACTTTGACTTGGCTGCTTGTGAAATGATCTTGAATTTGATTTCGACTTTGACTTGGCTACTTATGATGAATAGTACATTAAAAATGACGCAGCATAAAGCAAAAGCGTTGTCATATATTGATGTAAGCTAAATTCCGAGGCTTTCGTTAAAATATTGGTACGGTGTACAATGTTAAGTTAAGATCGTTTTCAGCCACGACAAGCACTTTGCACAGCAAGATCCACTCTCCTTTAAATAAGAAAATGAAACCTTCTAACATCGTACTCTGGCTGCCTCTATGGCAAGGTACCTAATCAAAAGGAGCCATATATGCACATTTCTTCAGCTCATGTAAAAGTCCAGCCCCCCCTCCCCCCCAAAAAAAAAGAAAAAGAAAAAAAGTTTATATTCTTTTTATTTCTGCTGTTCCCACACAACGATGTCATGTTTTACTGCTTAGCCACGGAAGTGACGACACTGGATAAGCATGCGCAATGGGCACAATTCACACGCCTTTTTCCTGTTCTGGATATTGTCAAAAATGGAAGCTAGATTTATGGATCTTCGGCCACAGACGGCAGACGCTAAGCCAGCAGCTTACAGTTCGTCGATTGGCAAGAAAGGGCAGCAGTTCTGGGATGTGTAAGGGATAGTGTTGAAGATAACGTAATTATCGGCAGAAAACAGGGCTTGTTGTCTTCTTGCCATTTCTGTGAAAGGATGTTGGATTTCAAGTTACGAATTAGTGGTGGTATCAGATTATTCTCTCTTTGTCGATGTGTGTCCGCGCTTTTTTTTTCTCTGGCATATTTGTCTGACTCACTCTCTCTCTCTCTCCTCTCTTCTCTTCTCTCTCTCTCTCTCTCTCTCTCTCTCTCTCTCTCTCTCTCTCTGTGTGTGTGTTACAGATCTTCTTTGTCTATTATGTAAGGGGTCTGACGATAACGAAGTTCATTTTATATTATGTTGTCCTATGTTAAATGATCTTAGAACTCAGATGATACCGCAAAAATATGTGAGCTGTCCTTCCATGTTTAGACTTTGTATACTTATGTCATCTACTAAACGAACGCATTAATAAGCGACTAGCAATTTATTTGTATAAAGCTTTTAAAATTAGAAATACTATCTGTACTTGAGGTATTATTCTTCTGTTAATAAATGTTCCTTATGCAACATGTTTTGGGATGTTGATTATATACACACACCCCCTTCATGAGGGGCCAAGGCCTATAATCAATAAAACTTTCACATTCACATTCGCATTCGCATTCTCTCTCTCTCTCTCTCTCTCTCTCTCTCTCTCTCTCTCTCTCTCCTCTCTCTCTCTCTCTCTCTCTCTCTCTCTCTCTGTCTCTCTTTCTTTCGTGTGTCTCGTTTTCACTTTGTCTCTTTTATCTCTGACTCTTGCCTCTTGCCCCCTGCCTCTGTCTCTTTCTGTCTTTCTGTCTGTCAATCTTTCTGTCTGTTTGTCTCTTCCTCTCTCTCTGTCTCCGCCTCTCTCTCTCTCTCTCTCTCTCTTTGTCTCTCTTATCCGTCTTTTTCTATCTATCTGTCTGCAGCCCCACCCACCCCCACCCCTCTCTCTCTCTCTCACATTGTGGAAACTACGCAGGAGTCACACCGTCACCGTCGTCAAAACAACTGTACATATATAACCAACGACAGCTGTTTTCCGACTTGCTTTGGCGAGACGAAGGTCTTGTGGCCACGGGCTTTAAACAGGTGTTTAATGCACTTCCTGACATGTCCACACAGCCTTGGTTGATGGTTTTCCTCAGAAGATAACACCTGCCCCCCCCCCCCCCTCTCCCTCCCCTCCCTACCTTCCCTGCTGCAGGTGGGGTCTGTGAACGCCAGAAAAAGCCAAGGCCGTGTGGCAGGTGAGACAGGATCTCAAGTGCTTTAGATTTAAGATGTCAAAAATTCCAGATTGTAGTTCAAGACCCCCGCCTATCCCTAGCTAGAGGAAAATGAAAGTTAACAATACCATAACTTGCAGACGTGAGCCTGTAAAAATACTCGACTCACAAAACAAAGGATTCATTGCACAACGAATTTCTATAAAAAAAATATGGGTATGACAATATAAAGAGACATCACAATACAGGAAGAAACAATAATTCAAAAATGATGTTTAGATACATCGACAATCATTTGCACATATTCTCTCTCTCTCTCTCTCTCTCTCTCTCTCTCTCTCTCTCTCTCTCTCTCTCTCTCTCTCTCTCTCTCTCTCTCTCTCTCTCTCTCTCTGTATTCGTGTGTGCATATGTGTGTGTGTGTGTGTGTGTGTGTGTGTGTGTGTTGTGTTGTGTGTGTGTGTGTGTGTGTGTGTGTGTGTGACTGGATAACCAGTACCAGGGCAGCGGCAGAAAAGGGGAAGGAAGAGACAGAATTGCTTTATTCTGCAAGATTTCTGCACCTCCATTCAGGGTAATATGGTTAAATAGATAAAAACTTTTAATTCTAAAACTACAGTTTATGAAATCCCAAGAGCGAGTGTTGGGAGCAGCTCACAAAAGCGATTTTTGTTTTACGATGTCAGCATAGCACTTCATCTGCAGTCCTGCCATTGCCTGTATTGTATTTCCATAATCATATGCATTTCCCGGAGAGAGACAGGCTTTGCCATGTTAAACTTTCCTCATGATATATACTGCCAGGAAAATTCCGTGCAGTGTCCCTGCACCTCCGTAATGAGTAAAAGGGAAAAGCCTGTCTCTCTGTGTACACATTCATTCAGAAGGCCAAATACTCACGGTAGAGAATGCATTAGTCTGTCAGCGATTGAAGGATTGCGGGAACCTGACCGTGCATCAAGGATTTGCGTGTTCCGAAGCAAAGATTTGCAGCCTGGATGTTTTGACAGATGTGATGTAACGTAAATCAATTCTCCCCTACCCAGTGTGTTACCTCTGCACTTTTATTTACTGTTAAAAAAAAGGAGACACCTGACTGAATAAATACAGTGATGAACAAGTTTACTTCAGAAAATCAGTTACATCTAGACCCCCGATACAAATGGAATGGTTTGGCTGCTTGTGCTCCTCGGATTGAAGTAAAACTGAGAGAAGGAGACTGGTGTTCCCAAAAGGAAGCACACTATGCCTGGGTTTACCCCCACTTACAAGCAACCTATGCGCAGTTAGGTAAAGAGAGAATTATTTCATATTTACCAAACCAGGGATTCGACACTATCAAAAGAACGAAATTACAACAACAACAACAACAACTAACAACCGAAAACTAAATCACGAAAAATGATTACCATTTTCAAAATCTGACTCCGTGTCAAAGATGAATTTACTGAATTTAAGTAATAAGTATTAGGTTATATTTGATATAGATTTAAACACAAATATTCATGCTAAAATTGCATCTATGTTACATCTTATAGAAATTTTAAAATAAGAAAATGAAAAAAATCATATCAATCTCAGGACTTTTTTTGTCTGTGATGTTATGTTCACGTGTTTACTGTTGTTATGTATGGCTTATAACCTGCATGTATTTCTCTGTCTATGAGATAGTAAAGTATTTGAAATGATTTGACCTGAATCGAACTAAATCCTATTATCCTGCCCCACAATCGATGCACACACACACTTTCAAAATAATTGATTTTCAAAGCGCTCGTGATTCAATCTGGAGATCCAATTCGTGCGCACTTTCATGCAGGCGAAAAATTGAATTCTCTACCGCACGAAACAGACCTTTGTGTGTGGGGAGCTAAATGCCATTTTTGTGAGTGACAATGGAGCAGGATGTCTGCTGTCTACATGGCTGTCTGGCTTGACCGTTTTCTGCCGTGTTCCTACCTTGTATTGTGTCTGGGTTGGCTGACTGGTTTGCAGATGACTATTGTAGGCTGTTGGCGAAGTCATGATTGTTGTGACCATTGAGCAGCAACCCGTGTCTGGGTGGTACAGCAAACTGTCGTTTCACGTTCATTTCCTCTGTTATGCATTCTTTCTGTATCTCATTTACTTTTTGTGTGTGTTTGTCTGTCTGTCTGTTTGTCTGTCTGACTGTCTTTTCTATCTGACTGTCTGTCTGTCTGTCTGTCTGCCTGCCTATCTGCCTGTCTGTCTGCCTGCCTGCCTTTCTGTCTGTCTGTGTATCTCTCTCTCTCTCTCTCTCTCTCTCTCTCTCTCTCTCTCTCTCTCTCTCTCTCTCTCTCTCGTTGCTGCGAGTATTTCGTATATCTGGTGAAATGGCGTAACGACTATCATACTGTAAAGCAAATTTTTGCAATTTTCATACAAATCATTCTTGTACTACCCCGCCTCAGTGTGTGTGTGTGTGTGTGTGTGTGTGTCTTTGTGTCTGTTTCTCTGTCCGTTTGTGTGTCTGTGTGTGAGTGTGTGTAAAAGCGTGTGTGTATGTGTGCCTGTGTGTTTGTGGATGAGAGAGAGAGAGGGGGGTACAGAGAGACAGACAGACAGGTAGACAGACAGACAGACATAAAAACAGACAGATAGGTATGCAGAAAAGCAGACAGACAGACAAACAGACAGACAGACAGAAAACCAACCAAAACCTTAAACGGTGTACTCTGGTCAACACTTAAACAAGACATAAAGGCAGTTTTCATGCCAGAAGAATGATCATGTTTCGACCTTTCAGTCACCGCGACAGCAGCGACAAGAGACTGATGATTATCATTCATGGCTGTCCAGGAAAAAAAATTCAAGTCACAGCACTAGGAAAAACAGTTCAAGTATCACCCGCAGAACCACACAGGGATGCCCGTGTCTGTGAAACTGTAATCACATAATACAGTGTTGCCGAATTATTGTTAGGAGCCTTCTTTTTCAAGCCGCTTCATCCTCTGTGACGGCAGTTGCTTTGAAACTGCTTGGCAGGGCTGTACTCTATGCTTCTTGTTCAAATGTATTCCAGCATCAACCGGGACCGGAGGTACAGACACCTGCAGTGCTTGTCAAGCTATTTTATTGACACTCTCAATGTTGAATAGATGAAGCCACAAAAATGGCATTTGACTGTTTATGGATTCTAGTCTTCAACCTCCACTCAGGAGCTCAAATCATTAACCACTGCACCAAACAGCTGAAAAAATCTTCTTTTTTTAAAAAGAAAACCCCAACTAATTCTCTCTCTCTCTCTCTCTCTCTCTCTCTCTCTCTCTCTCTCTCTCTCTCTCTCTCTCTCTCTCTCTCTCTCTCTCTCTTTTAAAAACAAAATAAAGTTTGGTTAATAATGTGTTCTGTCAAACAGACAATGTAGCAAGAGGTTGACCAGACTGTTGGGTGAGAAATCATAAATGATTTCATGAATATGATGCATATTGAAGATAGATTGATGCTCCTAACGGCAAATTGCATCGGACGATGCGTGATACGTAGAAAGGGAACCATACTTTACACTCCAACAACACACAATACAATAAATGTTGATAACAGTGGCACTACCATTCTACCTGTTACACAAAGACAATAACAGTAAACGGATGCAAGCTTTCAATCCCTTAAAAGCAATCATCAAAAATTCAATCATAGCTTGACATTCAGTCCAGTCCCGCGATAATTCATTGTACAACAATGATTTGTTCAGGGAAATAAGCAACATGAACATGTAGTGGATACTGTGATGAGGGAGAAAACAAACTAAACAAACAAACAAAAAAGCCCCATCCCCTCAGTATAATATTCCTCATTGTAGAAAGTGCAACAATACCGCGCTCAGTAAGCAAGCGATATACACGTAGTTTTTAAAATGACTAAGTATGGGTCCAGAACAACAGCTTTGTGACTTATTCATGATGTGTCAAGATCGACATAAAAACATGCTTTTATGCTTTGGAATGCGATGTAGGGCAACAACCTGTAGTCTTCAAAACATCCCCTGAAGTCGGAGTATAGCTGCCGATATGGCACGATGCTTGAAAACAATCATGGACAGAAAGTTCCCATTCAGTAAGTAAAGGTAAAGGGGTCCTATAACCTTTGTGGTGGAAGGGGAGCGAGGCGTCAGAGACCTCCGCTCCTCTAGGGGCCAGCATATCGAGGGTGGCACCCATCTCCTCTCCCTCGCTGCTTTACCTTCCCTGGCCCTAATGAAGGCAGGTACCCATTTACAGCTGGGTGAACTTGGGAGAACTGTACAGAAGCCAAAGCGCACAGTCACCCATCCAAGTGGTAACCTCGCTCGACGCTGCTTAACATTAGCTGTGGGAAAGCCAGCACTCTGACCACTGAGCTATCCTGTCTCCAACTATATGTAGTCTTAACAAAAACAATCCCAGGAGGTCCGGTGTATAGCAACATGGCAAGGTACTTGAAAACAAGCATGGCCGCAAACTTCTCATCCAGTATTTACTTACAGTGATCTTTCCAGATGTGCTTGGTGAGATAAACATTGTAATTATTCTGTGCTTCCTGCGGAGTTGTTAAAGTGGAGAACGCCCAACAAAAGCTAGATCTCCGAGTTTACCAATAGTGAGATTTTGCCTATGCGACCGTTGACCCACCATTCAGGTAATCGCATTCCATCTTCGGGGATGATGTCTAAACACCACACCAAAGTGGATGCACTTCTGTGGTTATTTTCATCTTCTGCTCCTACTGGCGGCACACAATGGTATACTTTTTCAAAAGGTGAAACGGGTTCAACACTGGCTTAAGATGTTTTACCTTACGTTCACACACAGGTTCTCAGTTTATAGTCTCATTGATAATAATAATAATAATAATAATAATAATAATAATAATAATAATAATAATAATAATAATAATAACAACAATAACAATAATAATAATAATAATAATAATAATGTTAAATGGAATTTATATAACGCTATATCTTGCAGTGACAAATCAAAGCGCTAGCACTCAACGCATTCTTACACAGTCATACAACCAGGAATAATTAATGGTTCCAACAAGTCCAAATGCGCGCGCACACACACACACACACACACACACACACACACACACACACACACACACACACACACACACACACACACACACACACACACACACACACAGGTCACACACACACAGGTCACACACCCTGGCAGGGTGATAGAATCTCGGCTGTTGAAGGCAGGGAAAAGCTATGATGAAGCAGGAGAGGAAAATCTTAGGTTTGAAATAAATATGTGTTGAGATTTGATTTTATAGTGTCATAAGCAGGCTTTTGGCGAAGAGAGAGAGGGAGGTCATTCCAGATCGATGGACCAGAAATAGAGAAAGAGCGACGGCCGACGGTGGATTGGTTGAATCTAGGTATTCGTAAGGACAAGGTATCTGCAGAGAACTGCAATAGTCCAGACGTGAAAGAATGAGAGACATAACGAGTTTGGATGTTGCATCTGTGGACAGGTACTTTCGAATTGCACTAATACGCCGTAATTGATAGTGGCATGACTGGCAGGTCTGGGTGATAAATTTTTGCATAGATAGTGTGTTGTCAATAATGACGCCTAGATACTTCACAGCAGTTGATAGAGGGACTGATGCATTGCCAAATTGTATTGAAGCTGTTGTAATGGAAGAGAGTTTGTGTTTGGTCCCTACGAGCATGGCTTCTGTTTTATCTGTATTTAGCTGTAACTTGTTGTGTGTCATCCAATTTTGGATATCTTGAAAGCAGTGAGCGATATTTGTTAAGAGAGAAGGCAGGTTTTCAGGAGTGTCGCTGCTTAGAATCTGAGAGTCATCTGAATAAAAATGGTGGTTGATCTGATGACGGTTAATTATATGTGACAGTGGAGCAGTGTAGAGCGTGAAAAGAACAGGAGCCAGAACAGATCCCTGTGCAACTCCACATTCCAGTCTGGCAGGCACTGAATGAATCTTGTTTACTGCGACTGTCTGGAATCGGTCGGTAAGATGTGAACTAAACCAGGTAAGGGCTGTACCAGTAACACCAAATGTTTTTTGAAGACAGGAGAGAAGAACAGAGCGGTCAATAGTGTCGAAGTAAGAAGAGAGATTGCCCCGAGTCAGAAGCGAGTAGAAGTGTGTTTAAGGTGTGGACAAGGGTAGTTTCAGTGCTGTGGTTGACGCGATAGGCAGATTGGAATGCAGGAAGGAGACTGTTGGAGAGAAGGTGGTGGTTGAGCTGTTTGAGAACTACTTTTTCAAGGACTTTAGAGATAAAAGGTAGGTTGGAAACAGGTCTATAGTTCTCCAGAATGTTGGGGTCAAGTTCATGCTTTTTTAGTAGAGGTGTGACTATAGCAGTTTTTAGAGCTGAAGAAACATTTCTAGAGACAATAGATAAGTTTACTATTTTCGTGATAGTGGTAATAAGTTGTAGCAGGCACTGTGCGAAAAGAGAAGCAGGTATGGGGTCAAGATTACATGATTTTATAGTCATTCCTTTCAGATTTATCTCGATTTCTTTCTCGCTTGCTGGATGAAAGGAAAGGAGAGGAGTGCCAGAGAATTGGGGATCAGAAGTTGCAGGCTGGAAAGGAGTCTGATCCAAACTGGAGCGAATGTTGTGGACTTCGTCAGAGAAGAATGCAGAAAATATAGAAGGAAGTTCAGAGTGGTCGTGAATAGAAGGCATCATTACAAGGACTTTCGGGGGAATGGAGTCAGTACTGACGTTAACTCCAGTGAAAAGAAAATCCCTTTCGAACCGGTGTCTGGGTGGTGGCTCAAACTTGGGCCGTAGGATCGCAAGCCCAATGTTGCAGCCACCATGCTAACCCGTCTCCAAAATAGAACACGATTTCGTGTGGACAGCTAAAATAACCAGATCCAATTCTGCCTATTGTGCGTGACAGACTGGCGTGTCTGCCGCCTCTGTTGCTCTATTGCTTTGGCCGATTGGTCTATTGTGCTGTTTAGCTGGCGTAGTGAATTGATTGGTGCACAGGTAGTCTGGAGGTTAACGCACCTACTTTGAAAGCAAGAACTGCGGGTTCGATTCCCGTTTGTGCCCAAACTCACTCTCTCTCTCTCTATCTCTCTCACACACACACACACACACACACACACACACACACACACACACCAATATCCCGTGAGTGGTGGGCTGGGTGTTATTTTTTTCCGAAGACAGGATAAACCGAAATTATGAGTTCAGCAAACACTGAGGGCATGTAAAAGATCCCACAGTAATAAGAGAGTTGTTTCTGACTAAATTCTATGGACAGAGCCAACTTGATATATTATAAACAAAACCACTTGTAAACAGATTTGTGTTAATAGACAACACTGCTCTGTGGTGGCGTGTTCTCCCGGGGAGATCAGCCCGAAATTTTTTAAACAGTAACATCTGCCGTGACAAAGTGATATTCAATCCAGTTCCAATTGTACGCTGTATCAAGTTCGCTGGCTTCACGGATAAAGTTACCGAAAAAGTGACTCTTCTGATTATTTATCGTCAGATATCCGATGGAGGGGACGGTATAGCTCAGTGGTCAGAGCACTCGCTTTTCCCCAGCCAAGTTAAGCAGCGTCGAGCGTGGTTACCAGTTGATGGGTGACCGTTTGCGCGCCTTGGCTTCAGTACAGTTCCCCCAGTTCATCCAGCTGTAAATGGGTACCTGCCCTCTTTAGGGTCAGGGAAGGTAAAGCAGCGAGGGAGAGGAGATGGGCGCCGCCCTCAATATGCTGGCCCTAGAGAAGTGAGGTCTCTGACGCCTCGCTCCCCTACGACCTTATAGGTTATGGGACTCCTTTACCTTTTTTTATCCAATGGAGGAACAAATTATGTTTTTTCAGGTAAGTCTGGTCTTATTTTATCTTTCCATTATCCTCGAAATAAAAAAATAAATTCCTCCTTCTATATGGTACCATGTCATTAACATGAGGTGATTTTGAAAACAATGAATGCTGATGTTGGCTTCAGACGTACTGAGTTGTTTTTCTTATTAAAAATTGTGTCTTTTTGTCTTTCTATGGAGCTATTGTCTTTTATGTAAAACACTGCTAAGTTTCAATGAAAAGAAAGACATAAAGTATATTTAATCTGTGCTTATTCAATCCTCTCTCTGTCTCTCTTGTCTCTGTCTCTCTCTCTCTCTGTGCACATCCACATGCACATACATGCCCGCAAGCACTCATGCACACACGCACAAACACACACACACACACTTTTGCACATTCGTATAACAGAGAGAGAGAGAGAGAGGAGAGAGAGAGAGAGAGTGAGAGAGAAGAGAGAGAGAGAGAGAGAGAGAGAGAGAGGCTTTGACGCTTTGACCAATTTATTGTCATTGCCCAAAGTGGCCTATTGACAAGGGGGGTTATACACGACTTTCTTTTGTAAATACAAATAAATACAAGAAAAATCACATGATGCATTTAACGTAATGAAAACCAAAAAAACAAAAATGAGCTCTTATGAACGGATACGACTTCAAGCTCTGACGTAAACTCAGTTTCAAAATGAACACAAAGTAATAACAAGGATGAACAATAGGAACCAATAAGCAATAACTAAAATAATGAAAAGAACATTCTATAATGCTATATTAGACCATCCATTGACATTGTATGTGAAATTTGAGAGAGAGAGAGGAGAGAAGAGAGAGAGAGAGAGAGGGGAGAGAGAGAGGAGAGAGAGAGAGAGAGAGAGCGAGAGAGAGAAAACACAACACAACACACAGGCATGCAAACAACAACAACAACAACAAAGACAAATATCAAGCACAAGGAAGGACTCAACAAATCTCACTCACCTATGCATAAACAACCCCAAAACCAACACCATTCACGACACAACAGTTCAAACACTCTAGTATCCTTCTTTGCTTTTAGCCCCGGAAGTGACGGCATCGGATAACATGCGCAAAAGGCGAAATTCAAACGACAATTTCCGTTCTGGATTCTGTCAACAACCAGTAGCCAGATGTCGAAATCTCTGGCCTCATACAACAAACATCAGTCCACCAGTCTATAATAATATCAAAGGCAATTGTTTTGCACAAAGGACAAGGCGTCTGTGATGTGGTTTAGAGTTTAAGGCAGTGTGGCTGTATAATAAAGGGGGGCGGGGGGAGTGTTTGTTTTTGCGGAAGAAAGCAACGCTTGCTTGGCTGGCCATGTTGTTCAGGCAGGATGCTGGGTGTCGAGTGAGGCTGATAACAGTGGTGCTAGGTTGCGTCTATCATTTGGTGTTTTGTACTTGTGTGCGTTTCGCGTGTGACTCTCTTCCTTCACGTTTTCTTTGGTTCCTGACTCTTTTTTTGTTGTTGTTTTTTGGTCTCATCTCTTCGTCACTGTTTCTATGTATTTCTGCTTGTCCCTGTCTGTCTCTCTCAGTTTCTTGTGGGGGTTTTTCTGAGTGATTTGTTTTGGTGTCTTTCTTTCTCTCGTTTTTAGCTTTGTTCTTATTCCTTGCCTCCCCCCTACCCTTTCTCTCTTTACCTGGTAGGAACTACTTAAAGGGACAACAAGAGTATATAAAGGCGAAAAAGTGCTCCACCACACACGCACATGGCTCTTGCTATTCCAACTGAAAATCACAGAATTCTGGCACTGACAGAAAAGTACAAGGCTCATATTTCTGAAAGATTCAAATCATGAACGTTGCTTTCACTCCATTATAATCTTTTCTTCAAAAACAATAATAAAGTAGCTGTCAGCATTTACCGAGACAATAACATTCGAAATGAACCATCAGAGATGTAATTGACCTCACATAACTGACAAGCAGTACTGGGGGCAGGCTGCAGAAAGGCTTTCTTTCACTTAAGTAAGCCACACCTACTCTCACTTCCCACTTGAACCATGGGTTTAGAAGTTGAAGCTTTAGTAGCAACATCTACAAAACATTCTTTTTGTGAGATGACATAGCTGTTTAGAATTATACAAGAAAGAAAGAAAGAAAGAGAGAAAAACAGAGGAAGTGATGGCGGAATTAACCCCTACATTTTTAGGAACAGCCAGCGGAAAACACGACCAAGTTTGGGTGTCAGCAGTGATCTACATTTCAAGTTCTTTATCCGAATTTGAATGGGTCTAGAGGAATCGTCCAAATGAGGAAATAATCCTTCCCTGTGCATGTAAATGTTCAGCAGATAATTAACATCAAAATCGCATCACATAAATTATTTAGAGAACAGGCTGCCAATCACACAAAGGGCACACACAAAAACTAAAATAAAAAACCCTTACAAAAACACCACAATGTATTGTAGTCTCTTTTTTATAATTAATGAAGTGATCTGTCTACCTAAACATATGCTGTAAAGCTCACATAAGTATCAACAACTTAATGGGAGACAGGGTGGGGTGGGCAGGGGTAGCCGGGTGGTTAGAGTGTTGATCTCATAATCTAACGGCGGTAGTTCGAGCCTCCACCGACACACACCTAGGAGGGAACATTTCCCCTGAAGTTAACATCAATACTGACTCGACTTTCCCAAAACTCCTCAGATGAGGCTATAAACCGAGGTCCTTTGTACGAACGTACACAGAACATCTTGTGCACACGTCAAAGCCGTTCCGCCTTTGGGAAGAGTATGTCAATGCATACCAGTAGGAACAGGTGACATTTAAAAAACAACAACATGCACACTAGTGTCCTGTTTAGACTTCATCCCTGAAGTCGGATTGTGGCTACATTAATGGCAGACACACAGTCACATTCAGAAACCCACTCTATTGTTGAACCCCAGGAGCTCAAGCCGAGGAACGACATTTTATTTTTAAAAACAACAAAAAACCAACAAGAAGAAAACGCTTAAGAGACAGTAAATTTACGGTGAAGGTTCAGAGACAGCTGACGACACATTAAACAGTAGTGACGTTAGGTTTCATGGTATATGGAAGTAACCCAGGAAAGGGCAACAAGTGCAGTCATCTTCCCAGTGTCTTTTTTTTCCCACGAGAAAGCACAGTGTTCTGGCGGCTGACCTACACACGGCCCCCCCCCCCCCCCCCTTCCCCGCACTAATGTACTGTCCCAACAGAGATTCTCCTGGCTTTTCTTTCTTAGGAAGATTATGCTAACGAGGGGAAGCAAAAAGAGATTTTCTGTTCAAGCGTATGCGTGCTGTATAGGAAAGGAGCACGCGCGCACGCAAGTGTACACACGCACATAAACAAATGCATGATGATGTGCAAGCACAGACACAGACACACACACACAGAGACACAGACACAGGCATACAGACAAAGACACACAGATACACACACTCATTCACTCACAACACACACACAACGCAACGCAACACAACACAACACACACATACAAACACACCTACACACACACACACACACACACACACACACACACACACACACACACACACACACACTTGAGAGGCCATCAAACCAGCCCAACGCAAGACAAAAAAACAATGCTTTTACAGACAGCATAATTTGGCTTGAGAAGAGAGAAACTGATGGGATTTAAGGGGAAAAAAACTTTACAAGAAAAAGTTGAGAATGATAGTAAATTCTATAATATAACGTAAAATAGAAAAACAACAACAGAAAGCAGATATGACTGCTCTGAAGTGGTAATAGGCTTGAGGTAAGATTAAGGTAAGATTGAGGTAAGCGCTTTGGTTTGTCTATGCAAGATACAGCGCTATATAAATTCCATTTCTTCTTCTTCTTCTTCTTCTTCTTCTTCTTATTTTAAGACTGAATGAGTTGAATATTGAACTAATAAGCAAACAACAATTTCAAACAAAAACAATAACTAAAAGCCTGAACACTTTTATCAACAGTACATAAACCACCGATTTAGCTGTGTTGTATTGTGTTGTATTGTATTATATTGTTGTGGTGTGGTGCGTTGAGTTGTTTTGTATTGTACCGTACGGTATTGCATTGCATTGTATTGTTCTATTATTATATTGTATTGTATTGTACGGCATCGCGTCTCGTTTTATAGTATTGTACTGCAGTGTACACTAATCCCCGGTGGGGATACTTGGGGTTCTTCAGCAGAAAATAGTATCCCTACTATCCAGAAAATGTGAGAATTTTCCCCTTTCTATCACTTTCCCTTCCTCTTACCTCTCTCTGCTCTTTCCATCTTGATTTTGTTCTGCCTACCCAACCCATTCTCCTGCCACTTTTTCTAAAAAAAAAAGAACATCTTTCATAAATGTTCCTTCTGAGCTATTTTATCTAAATAAAAGAGGTGTTCTGAAGTCAGAATGCGTTGGCTGAGGTCAGCGGGCAGACCTCCCACAGAGTTAGGTACTAGCACAGGAAAGGATCAGTCACCACGCACTGCACCCCATAATTATAGCCTATTGTGCTGTATTGTAATGCAGTAGTAACCACGGCCATCAATCATGCAGATTTCCCTGTGCGAAAGGCGGGCTGCTGAACCTAGGAGAACACCACTTCGCTAGGAAACCAACACCACCCAGCTAACACATAAGTGCTTATTCCATTATCCTCGATATGAAAGAATAAAATATAAAATAAAATAAATAAAGCCCTGTTTGCCCGTGTATTTGTTTTATTTTCCTATTAGAATGATAAGTGTTTTTTCCACATAATTTTGCCAGGGACTCTCTCTTGTTTCAATAGGTTCTTCTTTTTTTTTTAACCGTTATTCTGAATTTCACACGGGATCTCAATTTATCGATTCATCTAAAAATGACTAGCACCCAGACCACCACTTACTGTCCAGTGATTGGTGGGCAGGGGCGGGAGGGCGGGGTGGGGGGTGGGGTTCCGGGATCAAACCCGTGACCTCTCCTTTCAATACGAGGCTTTGCTTCTGGACTACTGATCCGATCCACACGCAGATCCATACTATATATGCTAGATAATAATTTAATGTTTCAGAGTTTTTGCAAAATGAAATCAAACGATTATTCATCCTAATGGCGAACAATAAAATTAACAAGTTTACAAATTCAATGCATCAGCCATGCAAAAATCAAATCACACACAACACAGGGTATACACTAAGGAGCTTAGCAGAAGATGAAGACAAGAGGGATAGAATCAGTTATGGAAATAATAGCCATTAGCGT
>CM054136.1:41396144-41403644 GCA_028751875.1 Rapana venosa
CACTAATGAGGTTTCGTGATGCATTTGGGTCATGTGCAGAGTCAAGAATTTGGGATCGGTTTAAGAATACGTCAGCTATTGCAGAGTTCACGGCAATCTCCAACAAGACTACTTGCCGGTCCAATGGCTGTGGATGAATGTTCTCATAGCGTTTATAGCCAGCAAAAATGAAAGACTGCCATTAAAGGGAGGAGTTTGCTTACTATTCTGAGGTACAGCACCTTTTCACCTGTCTCACTCGCCAACTCAGATTTTATTGTCCTCAAGTGGGACATGAGGAAATGGACTTCTGTATGTACATGCTGGATCAGAACAGAACAGGCATGACCAGACATAGCTGTGGAGGTCGTTATGTGCTTTGTGGCCTCATGATAGTCCACCATATCTCACCGAGGATCATTGTAACAAAAACAAAAACAAAACAAACCCAGCTCCATTTCTACAATGCGACTAATTCCCCAGGACCCCATTCTGCAGGCAGTCTTCATTAACTAATCAGGGTGACCAGGGTTTATGCGACTGTTAATGAAACAGAGCCTCAGGAAGGGTGAGTGAAGCATTAAGGGTATGAGCCACGGGCAGTCAACAAACAAGGCTTTTATCTTAATTGTGCTTAAAGTGTCACTGACTGTGACCACGCTGGTTTTTTGCAGCACGTGTAGCTATGCCTTGTTCACGGTGGTTTTGCTTGTGGGTCATGTCACACTTGCATGATTTCTGCTCGTTGGATGGGTGTAGCTAGCTGCCTCCTGAGGGTCCGCTGAAACTTCAAACAAGCAGCCTCTGTGGATGGCAGTCTAGTCCCTAGATGCACTTGAGACTCCCCTGATCCAAGACCATGTGTACGGGGCAGCAACATCTCCTATATAATCGCACCATAAACTGGGCACCCAGAGAAAACATGACAGACCCTAGTAAGAACAAACTTCAACTATTTCTCAAGAAAGGGCAAGATTTCTACAGGTGGTTAATTGCATTCTGTCAGCACAACTGCCTAATGAACTAAAAAGCCTTGGTGTTTTCTAAGCCCTGTCCTAGTCTGGAGGTAGAATTCTTGTCAGGAAGAAAAGCAGTGAAATAGCAATGAGCAAAGCACCAGACACTGTGCACCAAAAGTTGTTGGGTGCTACCCAGCTTTGCACTCTGGAGGTCACCCATAATATGCACTGCCTCTCCCTCCTCACACCTAGGAGTCACTGTGGGGCCATTGATCAATACTGGATGAGAACTTTGCATGCATGGCTGTTGTTAAAGTACCTCGCTGTAATTATCAGAGCCATACCAACTTCAGAAACCAATTCTTCTTGTACGTTGAGCACAGGTTGTCAAGGAAAGAGTATTTCACGGATGAAGATAATCTTAACATGTTTCGAAGCATAACAGCATTTCGATGTCAGCGTTGGAACTTTTACTTACACCAACAACTGACAAATCTTTTGGCCTAAGCCTGTCTGTCCACGATAAGGAAAACTACAGGAAAGCAAAATGTGTCAGACCCGATCAGTTTACCAGGTGCAGAGAGCAGTCTTTAGGGTATGGAACCCTGCCAATCTTCCATATATCCCCTCACTGATGAGGTATGCTGGCAGAGGACTGAATGAAACCTCTGATAGAAGAACGAAAGCTGCGTTTATCTCTCCCATATACTGCATCCATTTCACGGCCACCATGAAGCCTTAACATAAACAAAGAGGACCAGAGCCAGTCAAAACATACGTCTGTTTTCTCCTCTTTGTAAGGCTTTAAATTTGCTTTTGAAGTTAAAACTGGACTTTTACCTATCTGATTTTGATATTTGTTCTTCTTTTTTCTTTGAGCTGCTTAAAGCTGAAACAGACCAGCCAAAAAAAGGACAGTCCAAAACGTCGGCCATGCTACACCCCCCGTTGACCATCTGTCAAGGTAATGACGATGTTAATAAATGACAGCTAAAGACTAGGATGAACGAAATAGCTCTTCTCATTGTTTCTTTCCCCTGGTATTGCTTTTTATTTCAAACAATTTATCATACCTATAAACTATAACACAATCAAAACATCACCAACACACAACACATACACACTACACACCTACAACACACACACACACGTGCCAACACAGCACTGTCTTTTTCATGCTTTTCTTTGTACCTGAGTGTTTTCTTTTCGTGCTAGCTATCGTTTTTCTCACCCCACTTTTATCTCCAGACCTGCTATGGCTTCCTCGGGTGGCAGGGCTACAGTGCAATATGGACAGCTTCGTCTTGTGGGGTCGGAAGTGACGTCCTAAGATTTCGTGCGCGGAGGCGAAATCCATACGGGGCGTTTCCGTTGTGTGGCTTGTGATGGATGGTGGGAACACATCTGGACTGGGCAAGGGGAGAGAAAGGTCGGCCGGTAACTATGCTCGGCTAGAAGTGGAGTGCACACTGCAGCATTTTGCTGGAGTTGTGTGGGGGCTGGAGGTTTGAGCCTCAGTGATACACAGTGAGGAGGTGGGGTGAAGTATTTTGCAAGAAAACAGCCCTAAAGTTTAAAGTTAAAAAAGGAAAGAAAATGGTTTTGCCTTCCTTCCATGAGTATTAATGGGGTTTTTTGAGGTTGCTTGGTGATTTTGATGTTGAATTGATTTTTTGTACACTGTCTTGCTGACTGTCTGTCTGTCGTGGTTTCTTTCTTTCTTTTTTGTTGCCTAATGATGTTGATAATGGATAGCTTTTTTCACTGTCTGTCTGTTAGTATGTCTTTTGGTTTGCCGGCCTCTACATGTTGGTTACTCAGTGGTTTTGCTTTTTGGCCCCTTTTTTGTTTTCATTGCCTGTTTGTCTGTTGGTCTGTCTGCTCTGTGTTGCTTTACCTCCTTCTGCCTCGTTTTCTATATCTTCTCCTTTCTCTAGATCTCTCTGTCCCAATTTCTGCCTGACTGCATGCTTGTTTTTGTTGTTTCCCTTGAAAAGACAGTTAGAACAAAGAAATATAGCAGACTACATTTTCTCAAATTGGTAAGGAGAAGTTTGGCTAGCACGCTAGCTCAAGTGTGTGTTCGAGCGTGCAAGTATGTGTATGAGTGCGTGCATGTGTGCATGTGCAAGCACGTGCGTATCTATGCATGTATGTGTGTGTTTGTGCGTTTACATGCACACACGCATGTGTACCTATGTAAAGAAAAATGCTTTAATGAACGTAATCCGAGAATTGATGAATTCATTGGAATAGAAAATATAAAAATGATGAAATAAGATTTTCTTTGATAAGTCAAAGTAAGTGTGGCAGCATTTTATTTGTCATTTTTCGTTCCTAGGCTAAAAGCTCCGAGGCTCAACAATTTGCGTAAACAACAGTTCTCCCGCCTATCAGGTAGCCGCATTCCGACATCGGGGATGATGTCTAAACGCGATACCGCTGTCATCTGTTCCTACCAACACACAATGGTCTCACCACTCACCCATCCCGTAGTCCTTTGGGACAGTGGGGGCACTGATGAAGATGTTGCAGTCAGCATCTTCCATTCCCTGCGGTCCTCTGCTTTCCGCAGCAATTCGTTCCACTCAAGGCCAGTCCACTCTCTAACGGTGTCTTCAACATAATGGACTTTTCTTCCGCAAAAGTGACACGGTTTTTTTTTTAACATGTGTACAAGACGTTCTGCGTTTGTTTGTAACCGGGAACTCAGTTTATAGTCTCCTCCGAATGACGTATAGGGGAGCGGAGTCAGTATTCATGTCACCTCCAGGGGCAAAAAATGTCCCCTCGAACAGGCATCTAGGTGGTGGCTCAAACCCGGGCCAAATGATTGCAAACTCAACGCTCTAACCACTTGGCTATTCTGCTACCACAGGAATTTGATTCCCGATTGATTCATTGTTGTGCACAGACATTGGTTGTCTAGCAGTAACCCTTAAAATATAAAAATGTGATACTCAGATAAATGAAATCCCCCTCATAAAAAACAAAAACAAAATAACCAAACAAAAACAAAAAACACGCACACACCTAACCACCCAGGAGTTGCGCAGACGCGCGCGCGCACGCGCCACACACAACACACACACAACACACGCACTCACAATCACGCACAGTACACACACACATCTGAGAGAGAGAGAGATAGGATGAGAGAGAGATGAGAGAGAGACAGACAGACAGACGACAACAGACAGACATTGCAAAACGTTACCTAACCAATGTTTTATTGTTAGAAAAAAAAATATCCGTCTGGTGTGGTTTGGCTGTCTGTATATCTGTCAATACCCTTGAGTGAACAATAGCGTGCAAAGCTGCTTTAACCATTGACGTTGCCACATTAACTAGGCATTGGCTTGTCATTGACAGGTACAGAGAGAGAGAAAGAGAGAGAGAGAGAGAGAGAGAGAGAGAGAGAGAGAGAGAGAGAGAGAGAGAGAGAGAGAGAGAGAGAGAGAGGAAAAGGGAGAGATGGAGATAGATGGAGAGACAGAAAGACAGACAGACAGGCACGACAGATGGGGGGAGGACGGACGGAGGAGGATAGATGGATGGATGGATGGATGGATAGATGGGTGGATGGATGAGATGGAGAGAGAGGAGAAGAGAATATAGAACAAAACACAGACAGACAGATAAAGAGAGAGGGGGAGAAGAGGGAGAGATGAAAAAAGAGAGAGACAGACACACACACAGACGAAAGACAGAGACAGAGAGACAGGGAGACAGAGTGAGTTGAGACTGAGATAGATAGAGAAGGAGAGAGAAAATCAGACAGAAAGAAAGGGGCAAAAAACCCAGACAGACATAAAGACAGAGACAGACACAGAAAGAAAAGACACACAGACAGACAAAGACAGAAAGACACTGTCATGATGTTCGCACACTTATCAATACTGACAAACTCTTTCTTGTTCAGAGTGAAGTTGGTTCTGCCTCTGTCAGAGTGTTCAGAGTCTATGGAACTCTCTTCCGGCCTGTCGCTGATGAAGAGGGGTCGTGTTGTCCTTGGAGACAGAGCAAACCTGACGCCACAAGTGATTTGTGCCACTGAGAACTTGCCAGAGAAACCGATACCAGATAACTGTGTAGATATATACAGAGAGAGAGGATTGAATGGTGACATTTTGGTGTTTTTAAGCAGTTATTTTTCTAAGTTTGCGGGAAGAGAGAGAGAGAGAGAGGGGGGGAGGGGAGGGAAAGAAACAGACAGACCGAAAGACAGAGTAGACGAGCACAGAGACAGATAGTCAAATAGAGACAGACAGAGGTAGAAATAGGAAGAGAGAGAGACGTAGAGAAACAGAAAGAGAGAGAGAGTTAGACAGACAAAGAGAGAGACAGAGAATAAAGAGAGAGAAAATCAGACAGACAGAAAGAAAGATAAACAGACAGACAGAGGGAAAAGAGAAAGAGAGCTACACAGATGAGAAACAGTCACAGACAAATTAGACAGACAGA
The DNA here is from genome assembly GCA_028751875.1 of Rapana venosa. Taxonomy (NCBI): domain Eukaryota; kingdom Metazoa; phylum Mollusca; class Gastropoda; order Neogastropoda; family Muricidae; genus Rapana; species Rapana venosa. Next base: position 41,401,547 of record CM054136.1, read on the forward strand.
AAGACAGACAGACAGACAGAGAGAGACAGACACAGAAAGAAAAGACACACACACAGACAAAGACAGAAAGACACTGTCATGATGTTCGCACACTTATCAATACTGACAAACTCTTTCTTGGTCAGAGTGAAGTTGGCTCTGTCTCTGTCAGAGTGTTCAGAGTCTATGGAACTCTCTTCCGGCCTGTCGCTGATGAAGAGGGGTCGTGTTGTCCTTGGAAACAGAGCGAACCTGACGCCACAAGTGATTTGGCCACTGAGAACTTGCCAGAGAAAGCAATACCAGATAACTGTGTAGATATATACAGCGAGAGAGAGGGGAGAGAGAGAGAGAGAGAGAGAGAGAGAGAGAGAGAGAGAGAGAGAGAGAGAGAGAGGAGAGGATTGGATGGTGACATTTTGGTGCTTTTAAGCAGTTATTTTTCTCTAAGTTTGTGGGAAGAGAGAGAGAGAGAGGGAGGGGGAGGAGAGAGAGACAGCCAACCAGCCAGCAGAGATGGAGAGTCAAATAGACAGAGACAGACAAACAGAGAGAGAAAGAGACAGAGAGAATCAGAGAGTCAGACAGATAGTCAAAAACAGAAACAGAGAGACACAGACAGACAGGCGGAGAAAATCAGACAGAGACAGAGACAGAGAGACAGAGAAATAGAGAGAAAATAAGATGGACGGACAGACAGATAGACAGACAGAGAAATAGAGACAAAGAGAGATAGAGTCACAGACAAATTAGACAGACAGACAGATACAGACAGAGAGACAAAGACTCACAGCCAAAGACAGAAAGACACTCTCATGATGTTCGCACACTTATCAATACTGACAAACTCTTTCTTGGTCAGAGTGAAGTTGGCTCTGTCTCTGTCAGAGTGTTCAGAGTCTATGGAAATCTCTTCCGGCCTGTCGCTGATGAAGAGGCGTCGTGTTGTCCTTGGAAACAGAGCGAACCTGACGCCTCAAGTGATTTGGGCCACTGAGAACTTGCCAGAGAAACCGATACCAGATAACTGTGTAGATATATACACAGAGAGAGGATTGGATGGTGACATTTTGGTGCTTTTAAGCAGTTATTTTTTCAAAGTGTGTGGGAAGAGAGAGAGAGAGAGAGAGAGAGAGAGAGAGAGGAGAGAGAGAGAGAGAGAGAGAGGAGAGAGAGAGAGAGAGAGAGAGAGAGAGAAAGAGAACAGACAGACAGACAGCCAGCCAGACAGATAGGCAAACACAGACAGAGACAGATAGTCAAATAGAGACAGACAGAGGTAGAAATAGAGAGAGATACAGAGACAGAGAGAAAGAGAGAGAGAGAGAGAGAGAGAGAGAGAGAGAGAGAGAGAGAGAGAGAGAGAGAGAGAGAGAGAGAGAGAGAGAGAGAGAGAGAGAGAGAGAGAACTCGAACTCGAACTCGAACTCGAATGTTTTAATGAGGATAATTGGATAAGCCAGGGGCTTCTTTACACCAGGTCCTCAAAACAAAAAACAACAAAAAAACAACAACAACATAAAAACCAAAGACAAAACAAAAGGCAAACAAACATGAAGAAATGCATAGCATAATTATACACAATGAAGCTGACAAAAACTCAATCACTTAGTTATACTTGCAATCAACTACTCACATTAATATTCAATTTTGTACTAAACCAGCCGATCAATACAAATTGACTAATTTCATGTCTACACACATCAAAATTTCCCTCACACATAAAGATACATTCACACTACCACCATCCACACTCGCACACCCATGTATTTCAACGACCAAACGAAGCAATCAGCCCCATTATTTTTTTAAAGTGTGGGACAAAATTAGAAACGACTTATCTGTACATCAGTTACTGCAATGAAAGTAAATGATGTAACAACTCTCTTTCCACAGTCATCAGTTTACAAACACAATATACACACACACACACACACACATACATACATACATACACACACGCACGCACGCCCACACATATAAGAGGCACAAACAACTCACACATGCACATGAATCAAATCGATAACCATTCCAATTAATATATATGATAAAAAATGACACTACTAACAAATCCAATTTTTTCTATTTTAACAGAACAAAACGCAATCGCAACATACAC
>CM054136.1:41408644-41431021 GCA_028751875.1 Rapana venosa
TTGACAGATTGCATACACACAGGAACTGGTGTCAAAAAAAAAGCATATGACTGCGTATTATTATCCTTGAAATAAAGGAAAAAATCAATAGATGAAGAAAGAAAGAATAAACAGAATTAAAAAAAAATTCTTTGAAGTCAGTCAGAGTATTGCTGTTTATTGCTTGCTTTAGGTGCTTGAAAAGAGAATACATGCAATGTTACTGGAAATTCTGTCATTATATAAAAACAAAAAAAAATTACTCATTCACTTATGTGCTTGAGATGTCTCACGGACATACAAAGGTGGGATCAGTGAAGTGTGTGCATATTTTGGGTGACACCTCTAAGGTGCTGACATGGGGAATGTACAAAGATAACAGAGAGTTTTCGTTGATGATACATTTCTTCGTTTATTTTGTGTGTTTTAGCTTGTTTAATGACAGCAGTCCATGGTTTTGTTCTTTCTTATGATAGTAGTCAAATGGATAGTTGAGGTGATATTGCTTGATTCCAGCCTAAGTGGTGAAAGGGTGCCATTCCTTTTAGTTGGAGAGCAGTGAGAAGTACAGGCTACAGACAGACGGTCATGAATATGTTATGCGAATGGGAAGCTATTTCTTCTCGCCAAATCTCTCTATCTGACTGATAGACTGCTTGCATGTCTGTCCGCCTGTCTGTCTGTCTGTCTGTCTTTCTAGCTATCTGTGTCGCTTCCGTGTGTGTGTGTGTGTGTGTGTGTGTGTGTGTGTGTGTGTGTGTGTGTGTGTGTGTGTGTGTGTGTGTGCGCGCGCGCGCGCGTGTGTGTGAGAGAGAGAGAGAGAAAGCGAAAGCGTGTGAGTGTGTGTGTGTGCGCGCGCGTGCATGCAAAAAACAAAGCAGATGGAATCTTTTACAAAAAGAAGCTGTTGAACAAAACATGGGACTTTACATTTCTCCTAATGTTCCTCTTAGTTAAGTCGCTGTATGGCTGCCTATAGTTATAGCGAGGTACTCGGAAAAACGGCCATAACCACTAACTTCTACTGCAGTATGTACTTTCGATCTCACAATTATTCCCAAGTGTGACACGTGAGAGAGAAAGAATGAATGAATGAATCTTTATTTTTCAAGGGTAACAGAATAAGCATGCGCATACTTTTTTCATCCAGCCCTTGCCCTGATTAGGGACTATCAACAAAACAAAGGTAAAAATCTGACTATAACAACGACAAAATGATTTTTTTTAATTATATATTTAACAATACATAATCCCTAACTGACTTGAGCATTAATTTCAAGAGATACATAGATTGTTTTTTTAGAAGATATATACGTTAATAAACATATAATTCTCAAATAAATCAAACAGGAACATGAAAACTGATACACTGATTATAATTAGGTAATATGGATAAAGTAAACTAGAGGGGAGACAGACAGACAGACAGACAGACAGACAGACAGAGAGAGAGAGAGAGAGAGAGAGTGTGTGTGTGTGTATGTGTGTGTGTGTGTGTGTGCATAGTGTAGGTGCAGTCTTAGGGAACGCCGGACTATAACATCAAGTCTCCCAATTTTCGCCAGTCTATAGACTACATGAACAACATTCAGCAGGATGCCTTGAGTCATGTCGTCAACTCCCAGAACTGTGGTCCAGATACGTGGATACATGGATACAGATACATGGATGGTATTTTTCAGAACAAACTGCATCATCACATGGCCGAAATTTGCACATCCAATATCAGTTCATTGAATCTTCAAATCTAGTTGATAGAAATATTTTGCCATTGAAAGAGTTTAGCAGGTTGGGGTCATGAACAAAACTAGATTGCGGTTTAACCCAAAAAAATGACCGTCTATTAATGATGATGATGATGATGATGATGATGATGATGATGATGATGATGATGATGAAGTGGAATTCGTATAGCACATTATCTTGCAAAAACAAATCAAAGCGCTTGCATCCATCATACTCTTACACATGCAACAAGTTACAATTAATAGTTTTTACAAATTCAAATGTATACGCACGCACGCACGCACGCACACACATTGATATAACAATAACATATCACTCAGACTTGTTTTTGAATTCAAATTCATATCAACACTAAACATAAACGTCAACTTCTCAGGTTCCCATTCGATACTACCATCAGTACCCAAAAAAACCAGGCAGTCCATGAACCTGTAATACACATATTCTGTGTCTGGGGACGTAATAACCTATCAGGTAAGAGCGTTGCTGGGCATCAATCCCGGGTTGGAGCTACCACCGAGATGCCCATTCAAGGGAATATTTTTCCCCCTAAAGTTAACATCAGTACTCCCCCTACTCCCCAGAAAGTCCTGTGATTAAGACCAATAAATCGAGGCCCCGTGTGAAAATTTAAGTAGAAAACTTGTGCACAGGTTAAAACATGTTCTGTGTTTCAGGAGAGAAGGTCGTTCGTGCCGGTAAGAATAGACAACAAAAATATATAGTTAAAAACATACATGCACGCTGGTGTAGAGTTTAGACACCATCCTCGAAGTCGAAATACCGGTACCTTAACAGTGGGCAGAAACAGTCGTATATGCAAACATTTTACCATTGCGTTACACTGTTTTTACTCTACATGACACTTCACTACCTTACCCTGCCCATTACTACACTGCACCACACCACACTACACTACACTACACTACACTACACTACACTACACTACACTACAATACACTACAATACAATACCATACGACACAATACAGTGCGATAAACTATACTACACTAGACTGCAATACACTATATTACACTAAACTACATTATACTACACTACCCTACACTACACTACCCTACCTTACACTACCTTACACTACACTACACTACACTGCACTACACTACACTACACTACACTACACTACACTACACTACACTACACTACAATACAATACCATACGACACAATACAGTGCGATAAACTATACTACACTAGACTGCAATACACTATATTACACTAAACTACATTATACTACACTACCCTACACTACACTACCCTACCTTACACTACCTTACACTACACTACACTGCACTACACTACACTGCACTACACTACCCTCCCTACCTTACACTACACTACATAACTACACTACACCGCAAATCCAACGAAATTCAGTCCAACCCAACCCAACTCACTCCAATCCAGCCAAAATGAAACCCAATCCAACGCAACGCAACGCAACACAATGCAGCACAGCAACGCGGAAGGCCAGCAGCAGGAAAAGGGTTGCAGGGTGCAGTGGAAGACGAATGCCTGACGTTGACACCCAGAGGGATTCAAGATGCCTCTCCTTCTCAGTTGTCCTCCAAAGGTTTGTTCCTGTTTTAGTTTGTGTTTGTTTATTTGTACGCTTACAAGTTATTTCAATGACGTGCTTTGGTTGTTTTGTTTCGGTTTTTTGAAAATAAGTTAACCCCGTAACTCTGTGCCACAGCTTAAAATCCATACCGTTATGAAACTTTGGCATGAGAGGCAATGTGAGGTTTGATGAGGGACATCATTTCTTTATTGATGTTGTAGAGTGTATTTCATATATCTATCTATCTATTTATCTATCTATCTATTTGTCTGTCTCTGTGTCTATTTATCTATCTATTTATCTATCTATCTGTCTGTCTCTCTGTCTATCTATCTATTTATCTATGTATCTATTTATCTATCTGTCTGTCTACCTTTCTACATGTCTACCTGTCTATATCTGTCTACCTGTATATCTATTTTGGCACACACAGAGAGACAGCAGACAGACAGACAGACAGACATACAGAGACACAGACAGACAGACATATAGGGAAAGCGAGTGAGAGACAGAAATGCAGGAAACACAAGGAGAGCGAGTGGCTGAGTTAGAGAGAGACAGACAGACAGAGAGACAGACAGACAGAAACAAACAGACACACAGACAGACACAGACAGACAAGCAATACAGACACAGAGACAGACACAGACAGACCGACAGAAACACATAGAGAAGGCAAGCCACGTTTTAATGGCCTGTTTTTGTAAAAGGGCTGGGATGCTGGTGGCGGGTACATTAGGAAGGAAGTACTCTGCGCTGGTGCTGACAACTTCTGCCCTTGATGATAAATCCACCCCACCCTTCCCCTCCACCTCCCCCCTTCTCCTTCTGACCTCCTACCCTCCTTCCTTCCTAAATTCTCTCCTGACCTGCTTCTCGCTAAGCCCAGCAGGCTTTGAGTAGCAGCACCTGGAACATGATTGTGCTGTAGGCCCTTCTGTTTTTGTATTGGATTGTGTTGTGTTTTACTGTTTATTTTGCTCTGTCTGTGGTTTTATTTTGTATTGCGTTGTCTTGTGTTGTGTTGTCTTATGTTGTATTGTATTGTACTGCAAACGATAAGTCAAGGCATAATTATTTCTTTCCCAAGAGAGACCGTGTACCACAAGAGCAGTGCCATTTTCAAAGGATATTTTCCTCTGTTTGTGTGTGTGTGTGTGTGTGCGCGCGCAAGCGCGTGCGTGCGTGCGCGCATGCGAGCGTGTGTGTATGTGTGTGTTATTTTTTGTTGGTGGCTTCTCTGCTTCTTTCTCTACGACCATGGCTTCTTTCTTCATAATTTCGACAGAGACAGCTCTTCTTCCTCTCTCTCTCTCTCTCTCTCTCTCTCTCTCTCTCTCTCTCTCTCTCTGCTGCTCTCTCTCTGTCTCGCTCTCTCCTCTGTCTCTCTCTCTCTCCTCTTCTCCTCTCTTCCTCTTCTCTTCTCTCTTCTCTCTCTCTCGCTCTCTCTCTCTCTCTCCTCTCTCTCTCTCTCTCTCTCTCTCTCTCTCTCTCTCTCTCTCTCTCTCTCTCTCTCTCTCTCCCTCTCTCTCTCTCTCGTTGCCGTGTTTTAAATGAGTGTGGTACATGGAGCCTCAATTTATTGCCTCTTCCCTACGTACCGCGGGTGCAGTGGGCTGCCTAACATCTTGGTTTCTCCCAGTGCTTGAAATCTGCGCTAGGTATGCACGTTAACTTCAGCCGACTTTATGCTGACTTAAAAGAGTAGTAGCTCATTACTTGTACATGACGCATGCTGGGCATTTTCGTGTTTCTGTAACCCACCGAAAAGCGACATGAATTACGGGATCTTTAACGTGCATATTTGACTTGCTTCATGTGTATGTTCATAAAGGGGACAAAAGCACTGGCAAGTCAGTGCTTGAAGTTGACATAGAAGATCGTAAAAAAAAATCTCCACCTTTAATTCACCAGACGTCGCCGGTAAGATTCAAACCCAGACTTTATGCACCCACGGCAATGAAGCCAAAGTGTGTTATACACTCAGCTCTAGTGTATGTTGCATTATTGTAAGACGAAGGAAAATAAAAACAAACGAAGGAAGGAAGTGGAGAATAAGGGGACGTGGCAGAGTAGTAGTAGTAGTAGTAGTAGTAGTAGTAGTAGTAGTAGTAGTAGTAGTAGTAGTAGTAGTAGTAGAAGAAGAAGAAGAAGAAGAGGAAGAATACCATACCATTTCTTGCGGCAATAATAAAAACAACAACTAAACGGCGAAGAAGAAGAAGAAGAAGAAGAAGAAGAAGAAGAAAACAACAACAACAACAACAACAACAACAACAACAACAAGAAGAAAAGGGAAAGCAACAGCAATAACAACCAGAAAAAAGTAAGCTAATAACTGCTTTGACATTATAATTTGTGTGTGTGTACAAATCGCACTGCTGCCACCAAAGCAAAAGCCAACTGTAAACAACGTGTTCAACCGCAAGACACCCCCTGACTCTGATACAAGCAGACGTGAAAGAACCACAAGTGGAGACTGCAGATAAGACAGGTAGGGAGGGGTTAACGGAAAAGCAGGTGAGCGTAAAATCATGTGGAAGGGAATAAGGGATGTGTGTGGTGTGGTAAAGTCAACAGGCTCAACAGAGATAGGAACTCATTATCTGGTTTCTGGACAACTCCCTGTGGAATAAATAAACTTCACCTTTCCTTCACCAGGTGCACTAAACAAACGATTGCAAATTCTCCTTTCCTTTACGGGGGAGGAGGGTGGGGTAGGGGGTGCTGCCAACGCACAGGCTGTAAGTCGCCAGACAAACGATTCCGAAAATAATATTCTCCTTTCCTTCACCAGGTGGGCTGCCAATGCACACGTACACACACACACACACACACACACACACACACACGCACACACACACACACACACAAACACACACGGTGCAAACTGCCAGACCAAATTTGACCTATCTTCTTTTCTTTCCTTTCTTTTTAAGTGTCCGAATTCACTAAAAACAGCATAGTTTCATGAGAAAGTTAAGAGAATACTCCTTTTTTTTAACGTTCGCAGTATCGTTTGAGTTTTTATGTATGTAATATCTTTATGTCCACACGATCTTCGGTCTTGTTTTCATGTGTCTTGATTTTGTTTTATAAAAATGATGTGCTAAGTAATTTAAACAACCTATTAAGTTATGTTTGGACCACATTCGGGCAGCTGAAAGCTTTCATCCAGAGAACGACAGGAAAACCCTTTAACAACACTGCAGAGGAGGGTTCACATGGCCTGCTGCTGTTTCCATAGCTCTTTCAAGCTACCTTGGGTTCGGACAGGAAAGGTCAGAGGTACAGACAATTGTCAGATCAGTTGGGAGAGGCAGTGTATTTACTGCTGCAGCGGCCACAGATGCACCGCTATGTGTAGCTGCTAGCTTCTCTTGCAGCTCTCTGTTCCTGTGAGTCAGTTGTGATTAGCTGGTCTGTTCACCCTCTTTCTATTGCGTTTTGACTGACTTTAGTACTTTTAGACATCGCCAAATGTATACAGGAACAGAATCACACACGTACAAATACACACATACACACACACGTACACACGCACGTACACACCAGGGGACGGGATAGCCTAGTGGTTAGAACATTGCGCTCGCAATCTGACGACCTGGGTTCGATTCCCGTTCAAGGGGATATTTTCCTCTGGAGGTAACATCAGTACAGACTCCACTCTCCCCAAAAGTCCTTCGGATGAGACTGTAAACCGAGGCCCCTAGTGCGATCGGTCGCAGACTATCTTGCGCACACGTTAAATCCTGTTCCGCTTTTCGGAAGAGTAGGCCATTGTGTGCCAGTGGAAACGGATGGCAAAATTTACAAAAACCGCATACACACAGGAACTGGATGAAAAAAGCACATGAGTGCTTATTCCATTATCTTCGGAATAAAAGAATAACAATACACAAAAAATACACGCACGCATGCACGCATGGGTACAAGAACACACACACACACACAAACACACACACACACAATGGGTGCTAACTTAGTACATTCATAAATGATCATTTTCTAACAAAAGTATGCATGCATCAGGTAGATCAGTGGTCTAGAGGCATTGCACCCATCTAGAAAGCTAGAAGCTTGGATTCATTCTACATTAAAGACCAAACTGTTCCCCCATCCACTAGACCTTAAGAAGTGGTCTGGGTGCTCATCTTTAGAACGAGATCACAAGCCAAAGTACTGTGTGTCAGACGCATGCAGTGCTGGTAAACGAACTCTGGCAACAAAAGAGTTTTACCCGCAAAATTCTGTAGAAAAAAAGCCACTCTGTTAGAGAAACAAACACATAACTATTTATACAGACAGGGTTTTTATATGTAGCACTGATCTTGTGGTGACATTCTGTTCCCAGGACCAGCAGGCCGAAATTTACGCAGATAAAAATCTGCTGTGAGGGACAGTGGTATACAATACAATGAGTAACTTGAACCGATGTATACACGCGTACATGTAGATAGATCATTGTGGAAATGCAGCCACATTATGCGAACAAAATCATAGCATACAAATACGAGTTAGAAATAAAAACAATCGAAAACCCCAACTGAGAGACAGACAGACAGACAGAGACACAGAAGAGAGAGAGAGAGAGAGAGAGAGTGAGAGATGAGAGAGGAGAGAGAGAGGAGAGAGGAGGAGAGGAGAGAGAGAGAGATAATTCCCCCCTTTTTAATATTTATTGCTATAGGTGGGATACAGTGTGTGAGGCTGCTGGTAAAATGTTTAGTACTCAGTGCCTGCGTTCAAGGATGGTGTCTTTAACATTTTCTGACCAGCACATTCCCTTCTGTCCCCACCCCTTCCTGTCATCTTTACCCCCTCCTACCCCTAAACATACTGTGCTTTTAGCAAGACCAGCAATTTACTAGCTTAAGGACAGCAACCTTGAACTTAAGGCCGCGCAGTACACCCTATGATTCAGCGTGGAAAACGTTTAGAAAGCCGTAGTAAAATGATTGTGACAATCAAAATAAGTCATATAACAGACAAGTGCTGTCTGAGCGTTCGAAGAAGAAGAAGAAGAAGAAGAAGAAGAAGAAGAAGAAGAAGAACAAGAAGAACAAGAAGAACAAGAAGAACAAGAGAACAAGAACAAGAACAAGAAAACAAGGCCATTTCAGAAATTCAGGAAGTTTTTATGTAAACTTGAAAGAAAATATATTCTGTATTACCAACTTTACAAATAAAAAGTTTCACAAGAGAAACTGTATTTCTATATTTTAAAAAATGTTATTCTTTCACACAGATTCAGTTTCTTTTCACCTCATAGGCACTTCAGCAAAAGTGTTGTGTTTCTGGTTTTATTTTGTTAACTTGTCCCAGTGACAGCCCGGATATGGCCTCTGTGGTCGGCGGGGCTATAAACAACAAGATTGGATTAAATTGGATTGGAGTCCAAAATCTTTTTTCAGTTACTGATGTATGCAAAGCACCATGTCTACATTAGAACACTTTTTGTGCTTTGAAAATCGTATTTTGAAATTTTTTTCTGCATCTATAACACATTCTAACCAAACCAGCAAGCACTCCACTAAAAGAGAAGAAGAATTTCTCTGAAACCAGAGTATGGATGTCTATATGATGTTACTTGAAAAAAGCCATGGACACAGACTTCTCATCTAGTGTGTACTTTTGGTTTCAAAGTGATTCGTGGGAGGTTTTGTTTCCTATATCACTGTGTTGCAAAGAAGAAACAAGGAAGAGGGAGTGAGGAAGAAGAAGAAGAATAAGAAGATGATGATGTTGATGATGATGATGATCATCATGATCATGAGATTATGATCATGAAGAAGAAGAAGAAGAAGAAGAAAAGAAGAAGAAGAAGAAGAAGAAGAAGAAGAAAAAATAAAGAAGAAAAGAAGAAGAAGAAGATAGAAGAAGAGGAACGTGAACAAGAAGAACAAGAAAAACCAGAACAAGAACAGGCAGGGGAAAAGAACGAGGAGGATTAATAAGACCAGAGGACAAAACCAAGACAAAGAACAAGAAGCAAAACAGCCACCAAAAAAACCCACGGAAACGAGAAGTACATGACTTGGATTTTTTTTTAAACCCAGAAGCAGCCTTCTGACTGTAATAACATCAAGAAATCATAAGGGCAGCATTCCAGTCAAGTTGTTTATATACAAATCGACACTATTCTCACCATAGCAAAAATAGAAACAAAAGCGACATTTTAACACCAAGTCCTCAGTAACACAAAAACAAACCCACATGCCTGATGTGGTGTTAAATGGAGTCCTTTTCACTAACTGCATTAAAAAAAAGCTTTTATATCGAGAATAATGGAATAAGATTTTCTTTTTACTCCAATCCATCGCTGTATGAGGATTTGTCAATTCTATCTAAATACACAACTCAACAATGGCATAACTATACGTTAAGACGTTGAAGCTGCACAAATACTCAAAGTTAATTTTCCAACTTCAATATGACCAATTGCAACTACCAAAAAATATAAAATAAACAAATTTGAATTGTTATAAAATATTTGAAATCTGAAACTAACACATACTCCGTTAATTTCTCGAAAAATCTGTGTTTAACAAATTTGTCACAGCAAACGTACAGAAAATATTGTCGTTTTTGGAACTCTTGTCTTGTCATTGCAGCCTTGCACTGCATCATGAGGAAAAGAAGTGAAGTTTTTCATTCTATCTAAAGAGTTGACCAGTTGGAGCTATGCAGATTTTGACACTCTCGTTGAGCTGTACTCCTTTCCAAACAACAACTTTAACACTCAAGCAACATCAAAGAGAGGATGGGTATTCTCACCACTTCACCTATCCTCAAAGTCCCGTAGACCGTTGGAGAACTAATGAAGATTTTGCAACCAGCTTCCTCCACTCCCCGTGGTCCTCTGCTTTCCGTAGCAATTCGTTCCACTCAAGGCCACCAGTCCACTCTCTGATGTTGTCATCTCATCGTTTTCTCTGTCTGCCGCTTCGTCTCCCTCCTTGTAGGTTCCCTTCAGAGAACAGGATGGGTATTGCGGGAGACAAAAGAGACGACAGAGAGAGAGAGAGGGAGAGAGAGAGAGAGAGAGAGAGAGAGAGAGAGAGAGAGAGAGAGAGAGAGAGAGAGAGAGAGAGAGAGAGAGAGAGAGAGAGAGAGAGACACTGGAGGGGAGAGGGGTGGTTACGGAGAGGGGGCTTCACATTCCTTGCTGTGTCCATATCTCTTTCAAGCCCCGTTTGGTTCGGACACAAAAGGTCAGAGGTACAGACAATTGTCAGATCAGTTGGGTGAGGCAGTGTATTTACTGTTGCAGCAGCCACAGATGCCCCGCTATGTGTAGCTGCTAGCTTCTATCGGAGCTTTCTGATATTGTGTGTCAGTTGTGATTCTAGGGAGACTTACAGAAACTATGAATCTCTGTCTGTCTGTCTGTCTGTCTGTCTTTTCTCTCTCTCTCTCTCTCCTCTCTCTCTCTCTCTCTCTCTCTCTCTCTCTCTCTCTCTCTCTCTCTCTCTCTCTTTCTCTCATTTCTCTTACTTACACACACACACGCTTGCGCGCGAGCGTGCGCAACACACATACACACGTGTACGCATATGTACATGTACAATAAAGACACGCGTACACTCTCTCATCCCTTAACACACACACACACACACACACACACACACACACAACACACACACCAACAACACACACACACACCCCCCACACACACACACACACACAACACACACACACCATCACCACCACCACCACCACACCACCACCACCACCACCACCCACTGACAGCGATCAATTTAATCAATCAACCTGGGTGATATCCTCTACATGCCCGGTCAGATATTTCCATGCACCCCCTACTGTCTTCGGTCCTGATGTACATTTCAGCCTGCGGGAGGCAACTCCGTCCACTTCTCTAGGTTCTCTACATAGACAGTCCCTGGTCTTTCATGTCGTCTCTTGCTTTCCATCTTACCCAAGGCCACAGTCTGTATAAAATAGTAGCTCTTAACTAACAGATCCAAGAACGTTGTTTTTTCCCCCTTACAATTCCAAATGCCGTTGGGTTGTAAATATATCCATAAAACTTATTAATCTTGTCAACAAGTTAACAGACTTTTAACACGTGTCAGGTCGTGCTCTGACATTCAACATACAAGCTTTCCTGATAGATGAATCTCGAAGAGATTTTTTTCGCAATCTGTAAATTCATTTTGCAGATGACATTGATGATCTTTGCAGGTGGTGGGGTGGAACTCTTCAAGCTTATCACAAGACGGGGAGAGAGATAACATGAATATCACTGCCGGAAAGACCGCATTGATGGCCCACCTTATAACTCCTTCATCGCTTCTGACAGAAATGTTTATGGGTGGAATTTTTGGAGGAGGAGGTGGGGGGAGGTTGCTGGTGGTGGTAAACAGCTTACTTACTTGGGATTCGTTATCAGCCGTGAAAAGGTAAAAACATAGAAATCCTTTCAAGGACAGTAAGCCTCTCTACCACCACCACCAACAACAACAACGATAACAACAAGGTAACATTATTCGAATCAAAACCTGTTCGGAAGGAGAAAATCAATCATCTCTATGAATGTTATACTTTCCTAGATGGACGGCAGGCTTACTTAAAGACTGACAGCAGAAGAAGACGTGCATTACAAGTGAGGCGAGTTTGTGAGACACTAGTCGTCTTATTCTCTACACTGTATTTTCACTGACGTACAAGTGTCCCAGAGCATACTGCGATGCAGTGACCCAGACAATGATACGCTGACATGAGTTATGAAATGAATGATACGGTGGTATGGTCACATTATTAAAGAGATCTAATTACTTTCCCCTTTTCTATTACTCTCTTTGTTTCTGTCCTTTTCTTTCTTCCCTTTCTATCCTCTCTTTTGCTTATTTTCTGTCTTCCCAGTCCATTTGCCTACCTTTCTTCAAGAAGCTCTTACAAACATTTATTTTCTGTACATTGTAGGACATTTTGCCTTGTATTGCTTCGATCTAGTGACAAGGTAATGATCTTGTTAACACTGGGATGGGCACACTATAATTATTCATTCTGTAGTATTATTTATCCATATGACATTTTTCTTGTGTAACGTTTTGTACATTAAAGTGTCCATTATCTTTCTCTACATAGTCTTGTAATCAGGGAATAACAAATTAAGCAGAATAGTTGGTTTTCTAAGCAGAGCCTGGTGTTATTAGCCTTAAGGAATGAAATAGATAAGGTGCTTTGTCATTTATTTTTTTGTCTTTCAGATTCACAAGTGTTACATATTGGAATGGATCAAAATGAATGGTGTTGATTTTGAAATTGAGGAGGACGTTGCTGCGGTTGCTGTACATGAATAAGGTGACAACCCTGATATGGTTTTCGTTGTCTATGGGGCAATCAGATGAAAGAGATCCATTTTCCTTGCTGAAACAATTCCGCCTTTTGGAAAGAACAGGCCATTGTTCGTCGGGCGCAACGGATGCCCAAATCTACAAAACTGCATACACAGAGATACTGAACTAATAAAACACATGAGCTCGTAGTTATTATCATCAAAATATAAAAAATGAAGCTGAAAACAAAAAATACTCCAGACAGCTGTCGGCAGACAAAAAGAGAGCAGCTGACAAAACAACAGCAATGCAACCATTCAACCAACAAAGAAAGAACAACAATAGTGCAGAATGGACGGGAAAACTGTTTTCAGAGACTCAAGCCTTGACACCTAACAGACATAAAGGAAGGAGTAGGATGAACAGCTTCTTAGTGTGTTGGCCCTCTGATGTCTGAAGGAGTGAGAGGAAAAGAGACAGACAGACAGACAGACAGACAGACAGACAGACAGACAGACAGACAGACAGACAGAGAGAGAGATAGAGAGAGAGAGAAAGGGAGAGAGAGAAAACTAAGGACAGAAAAGAAAAAAATAGGAAGAAACAAGAAAAAGCAAAAGAAAGAAAAAAGGAAAGAAAGAAAGAGACAAGAAAGAAAGAAAGAAAGAAATACAGAGAGAAGGAAAGAAAGAAAGAGAAAAGAAAGAAAGAACATAGTGTGTCGGGGATGTGCCTGATCCATATGCACACACACACAAACAAACAAACAAACACATGCACCAAAAACAACAAAACAAAATCTCGAGAAACAAATCATTTTAGCAGGCTATCAAGAATGCCATTGGAAGTTGAGGGGGGGGGAGGGGACGGGAGAGGGGTGGGGGGGGGGGGACAAAACATAGAATCTCAGTTACAATCCACAGAGATAAATCAATATGTGATTACAGTGGGTTAATGGACGGATGGTGGGGATGGGGGAATGGATAGGTAACGAGGAAAAAAAAAGATAGTATCAAATATCATACAATACAAAACCCCAAATCGAATGCCGAGACGTGCGAGGGTAGTGAGGAGAGATCTGTCATAAAATAGCGTTACCAGCATCTGGAAATTGGGCTAGAAATGTCTGTTTTTATCCCTGTTTGTTCCTGTCACCTCCTCCCTAATATTTCTGCCTTCTTGGTCCATTCCCAGCATTTTTGTTCGAAACTTAAAGATAACAATTCTCTATGACGCACTCGGTGCGCTGGCCGGAAATTGTCAGCGCATTAAACGGCAGCATCGACGCATTTCGTCATCAGACAGCAATAGTTGACTGTCGTGGAGCGTCCGACAAGAAGTAGTTAAGACATTGAAGTAGGTGAGTAAAGGAGTTCCTACCTTAAGGTCGTTACGGTACGAGGCTGTCAGAGTACCCCTTCTCTTGGCCACATTTGAGTCGCCCAATCACTCTTCAGCGTTAACATTCCTCCCTAAAGAGGCAGGTACCCATTTAGCTGGGTGAACTGGGGAAACTGTACTGAGCCATGGCGCCAAACGTACACCCATCCAACTGGTAACCACGCTCCGACGCTGTCCTAACTGGCTGAGGGAAAGCGAGCCTCGACCACTGAGCTATACCGTCCCTACATTGAGTAAGAATTGTAAAACTGCGTTTTATTGGATCCCTCACTCATGTTGCATGCTTTACAAAACAGACTCAGGGAACGTTGACCACAATGATGTGTAAAAGTGTGTATTATGTTGTTCTGTGTTGTGCTGTGCTGTGCTGTCTTGTGTTATGTCGTGTTGAATTCTATTTTGTTCTGTTACGTTTGATTGCGTTTGATTGCGTTCAGTTACGTTGTGTTTTATGGCGTTGTGTAGAATGGTATTGTGTTGTACTGAACTAATTTTTTTTTACTAAACATTATTGTATTGTGCGGTAGAGTAGTACATCGTACAGTAATTCAATATATTTGTTTATGTGGTGTGTTTTATCGTAATATATTGGTCATTATATTGTGCCGTGTTGCTTTCTTATGGTATGGTATTGTGTTTCACTGGTTTGTCTTGTATTGCAGTGCAGTACAGTGCTGTGCTTTGCATTGTAGTCCATTGTAACATTTTGTGTTGTATTACGTTACAAATTGCATTGTGCTAACTTGCACGGTATAGCATAGTGTAACATTGAGGCGAGAGCACACTCTGACAAAGCGGCACAGCACCACTACACCCCTCCCATCACACAACACCACACACACACATACACAACACGCACCACACACACACACACACACACACACACACAACACACATAACTACAAACCGAGCACCTGTGCGAACGCATCAGAACATCTTGCGCACACGTTAAATCACCTGTTCCGCTTTTCAAGATAGGCATTGTTGCCGTGGAACAGATGACAAATTTACAAATCCGCATACACAGTAGGGATGGATGTAGAAATGGCACGAGTGCTTATTCCCATTATCTTCGTATAAAAGATAATGAATAAAGATAATAACACACACACACATTGACACACACACACACTCACACACTTGCACATCCACACACAGCACACAGCATGACACACAAGCATTCCTACTCAGTGCTCCTTCTAGTTTTGCTTATGCGCATATTATTTCCATGAGAGAGTGGAAGTGGGTGGTGGCATCATTTTGTCATGCACTATTCTTGTTGTGTGGTTTACATGGAAAGCATTGAAAGATACCCGCCTTGCATAGGTTCTCCAAAGAATAGGGATGGAAAGACAATGGCATTTAGCTCAGTGCCTTAGTTTCCTTCGTGTATTTACACATGCAGAAGATGGAACATGCCCGTTGAAGATCCTGTAATTCATGTCAGCATCTGGTGGTTTTAAGGAAACACGAACATACCCAGCATGCAAGCCTGAACAATGAAATGAGCTGCTTCGACGTCAGGATATGTCGGTTTGAAGCCAGTGGGTTGACCTCCTGCAAAATTACGAGCACAGGAGAAGACGAAGAACTAAAACTACGCACCCTAACTGTGGAACGCACAACAACAACAACAACAACAACAACAGCAACAACAACACTAACAATTTGAGCAGTGGCTATGCCAGCGAGTTCCTTGGCGAGAAAATAGAATGGATGATACGGCAGGTAATGCCAGATTAGTTCGACTTTCTGGGGACTGGATACAAGTCTATGTTCGCAGGTACTCCCAGCGGTAAAATCACACGTAGACCGATAATTTTTGTGTCCCTGCAAAAATAGCACGATTTATGGGATTTTCATATCAAATATTGGATTATCCACATATATATGCATACACATATACAGGAATGTAACCCGAGCAGCTCCATCTGTACAAGGCATCAGGGTTATCTGATAGGTCTTAATATATGCATATAGCGGACGAAACCGATATACCAACTTTGCAATTCATGACATAAGAACCACTCACTCCATCCAGTATTCTGTTACCATACCTACCCAACTATGGTGCCGGTCGCTCGATAAACTAACATCGAGTTTTGAGAGAGAACTTCAGACTTCAGACTTTTACTGTACATCGGCCTTAGGCCACAATACAAAGGAATTTTGAGAGAGAGAGAGAGAGAGAAGAGAGAGAGAGAGAGAGAGAGAGAGAGAGAGTAGAGAGAGAGAGAGAGAGAGAGAGAAACAGCAGACAGCGTAGACAGCATAGTTAGACAGACAGACACAGAGAGAGGGGGTGGGGAGAGGAAGAGAGAAGAGAAAGAAAGACAGACAGAAGAGAGAGAGAGTGGGGGAGAGAGAGAGAAAAAGAAAGACAGACAGACAGACAGATAGATAGATAGATGAAGATACACAGATAGATAGGTAGATAGATACATAGATACATAGATAGATACTTAGATACATAATAAACAGAAAAATACAACATAACAAAACAGCAAAATAAACAATAATAAATACGAAGACTGAAAAATGAAGAAAGACAAAAGAAAAGAAAAAAGAAAGAAAGAAAAAAGAAAGAAAGAAAGAATGAAAGAAATACAGAAAAACGAATAACAGACAGGAAGACAGCTTAAGAATCTGAAGAATCTATGCAATTTTGATCAGTGTACAAAAATTGCAAACACGTTGAAAAAAATTAGTCATAGACTTGTCCATACAGCAGTTCAAGACAATAATTATGAACAAGCAGAAAGAGAAAACAATAACTGTTGCATCAATATTAAAATACATGATACTTTTATTCACACGAAAAAAACAACAAAATCGAATTATTACGGATTTTCATAGACATAAAACTCATAGGCCTAAAACTCGTAAGAAGCCAACTATTATAAGTGTGATAATTTTTACAATTGTATGTACGTTAATTTTTTAAAACCCAAAGTACCGCCAGCCATACAAAAACAAATAAAAAGCATCAAAAAAGAATCAAGCAAAACCATAACTTACCACTTTTTTTCTTCACAATCTGGTACAAACTTGCTGAAAGCAGACGTCCTTCCAAAAATGACCCCCGCAACAACAGGAAATCATCCAGCCTAACACTATATATATATATATAAGCAGCAGCGCGACCAAAAACAAAAACACAGAGTGGTCGTGCCTTTAGTTCAACCTTTTAAAGACACGAATGAGACACAGAATGAGAGAGCCGACGAGAGAAAAGAACGCGAGAGAGGCTTGGTGGCGCACAAGCAGAACTGTTGCTAGTCAATCGCAGGGTGGCGGTGATGCGAGAATTGGGCATGTATGTGTGAGCCTGTGTGTGTTAACACTAGCACTTTGTCTGCATGTTACACTAGCCTACTACCGCTTTCTGGTATCTTGGCTTTTTATACTCATCTAGAGAGAGAGAGAGAGACGATTGAGGAGAGGAGACTGAGAGAGAGAAGAGTTGAGATGTGTGAGAGGAGAGACAAAAGAGGTGGAGAGGAGAGAGAGAGAGTGAGAGAGAGAAGGAGATGAGAGGGAGAGACTGGATGAGAGATTGAGGAGGTGGAGAGGAGTGAGAGAGAGGAGATGAGAGAGAGAGAGACTTTGGTGGGGATAAGGGTTGTTGATTAAGGCGTCAGTGTCTGTCTCAGAATGTTTCTCTATAGGGGGCCAGTGTTGTTCGTATTGGCATTTTCCTGCAGCTTTCTGGAATCTTGGCTTATTAAAAACAATTACTGATCTAGAGAGAGACTTTGGAAGGGTTAAGGGTTGGTTAACGTGAGTGTCTGTTGTCTTGTCTCAGAAAGTGTCTGTCGTCATCTGTCAGTCTGTCTGGATTTTTTTGTGTTTGTCTGTGTCTTCTGTTCTGTCTTCTTGTCTATCTGTCTTCTTGTTCATGTGTTTGTCTATGTTTCTCTGTGTCGTGTGTGTCAGACTGGGTGGCTGGCGCACGCGCGCGCGTGTATGTATGTGTGTGTGTACGTGTGTGTATGTGTGAGTGAGACAGAGATAGAGAGACAGACAGACAGACAGGCAAACAGAGAGAGATATAGACAGACAGATAGACAGAAGTACAGACACACAGAGAGATAGGCAGAGGTGGGTGGGTGGGAATTAAACTTATTGTTTCATGAGGGTTAAAGACTAATTACGAAGACTTTTTTTTTCACCCAGCCCCATGGAGTCCTCTCAGCCTTTTTATATCGCATTACATTACAATTACATTACATTACAATGACATTACCCTTAGTCTCCCCCAATCCCATGTTCGATGGACCATGGATGATTTTACACCCAGCTCCATTCGTCTTTGTCTTCCGCCATTTTACACCCATTTACACATCGGCCAGCAAGCAACGAGAGAGAGACAGAGACAGAGAGAGAGAGAGGAAGGAAGGAAGGAAGAAAAGGAGGAAGGAAGGAAGGAAGGAAAGGACGGTAAAAAAAGGAGGAAGAATGAACGAAAGAAGAAAGATAGAGTGTGAAAGAGATAGGAAGGTAGGAGGACAGGAAAAAAAGGAATGGAAGAAGGAAGAAAGAAAGAAGAAGGAAAAAAAGAAAGAAAGAAAGAAAAACAGAAAAGAAAGAAAGCTCTAAGGTAAGATATCATGATGAAGGGAAGAAAGAAACTTTAAGGGAATGATGAAAGGAAGTGAGGTGAGAGGAGAGAGAGATGAAGTAGTGAGAGAGAGTGAGAGTGAGAATAGCGAGAGAGAGGATGATTGAGAGAGGAGAGAGGATGGTGAGAGAGAGAGAGAGAGAGAGAGAAGGAAAAGACGCCACTAGAAAATAAGTGTAACTCTTCCCTATATACACCAAAACTAGAGAAAACAACAACTCTGTACTACTGCAACAGCAAAAATATCAACATCATTTGTATCGTGTATATCGTAGACGTCGTTGCTGTCAGCATCATTATCGTCGTCGTCACTATCATCATAAGCTTCATCATAGATGCCAACCAATCCACCAACCAACCAACCTACTAACCTACCCAACAACCAGCCAACCAACTAACCAACCAATCAACCAAATAACCAACCAACCAACAAACACCCAACCAGCTAGCCAGCCCAGTCTAGAGCCAACCAGAAGCAAACCACTAACCAAATAACCAACCAACCAGGAACCAGCCAGCCAATCAACCAATCATGGCACCCCCCACCCCCAGCACCCCACCAATATACAAGCTAATCTGCCGGTCATAGCCAATCAACCCAGCATCCAACTAACCATGCAAATAGACACGAACAATGCAGTACGACAGATTGGCATTAAAAACGACACGGAACACCTCTACCACACACCTCACTTCGGCAACCCACTATTCTCTCATCCCCTTCCCAACACCGCGCCTCCCTCTCCACAACAGCATCCACTTAATTACCATAGCAACAAGACCATAGCAGCACACCGTCACATCATCATTAAAAAAAAAATTCTATCAACAACAGCAATAGCAACAACAACTCTACATCATATATCAACATCACCTGTTCACAGAGTTCTGCTAGCCTATGACTCACTGTATCAAAAAGGTTTGATCAGAGATTGCACAGGCCCAGTCGTTCAGCAAGGTTGAAAAACTGCATTATTGAACCCATGCTCAACTCCCCCAGTGTTTGCTGATTAGGGAAGTTATATTTGCTGTGTCCTTTGCACAGGGTACAGTCCTTAACGATTTTAAGACTCAAGGTGTGCGTATCAAAGTATAACACCTTGGGGATTAAAATATGAAAATTACAAAGTTGAAATTAAATGATGTGAATGTGTGGAAGCATTCAATTTTTTTTAAACTTTAAGGGGCAGTGTCACCAAAACTCTAGTATTCAAACTGTGTGAGACACTGTTCAATAATCAGCTGAGCTACAGACAATCAGCTTTGCCTAAAACTATATGATCCATTTTAGTTCTCGTCGATACCTGATCATTTCTTTGATTTCATGGAAACATCTATAAAACTTATCAAATAAACATTACAGTAAGCCGGGAGATAGAGGAAGAAATGCAGTATTTTGCCTGGATAACTGTTACTGAATAAAAAATTGTAAAAGGCTGAAGAACAGCTATTAGAAACACACGAAGAGATAGAGCGTGGCTACAGAATAAACTATTACAAGATGTTCTGGGGGAACATGAAAATTGAATAATTCACTACTTGCGATGTAGTGTGTGTGTGTGCGAGCGTTGCGTGCGTGCTGGTGTGTGTGTGTGTCGTTGTGTGGTGTGTGTGTGTGTTTGTTTGCGGAGCGTGCGTGCGTGCGTGCGTGCATGCGTGTGTGTGTGTGTGTGTTGTGTGTGTTTGGTGTGTGTGTTGTGTTGCGCTGCCGCATTTTCCAAAGCTTCCCAGTGCTATTAAATCAAAGTCAAAGTCAAAATACTTTAATCATCCCAAGAAGAGCAATCACAACACTGAAAGGCGCACACATTGATGAGAATGATTGTAAAACCCGAAAAAAAGATTACGATTGATATTTGTTTAAACATAATGTTTTGAAAATGTGGACAGTTGAACATATTTTTGATAGCTCTCCTTACTTCGCAAGACAACAAGGGATTCCTAAGCCATTAAGCAAATGGACTCAACGTGAGCAATGAAAGAATAACATGCATATACCATGTGTGTGTGTGTGGGGGGGGGGTGATGATAGCTTTAGTGATAGAAACAAATCCGCTCGAATTTGGTATCGTGTTCGAAATCCCGTTCAAGGGGATTTTCCTAGGAGTTAACAATCAGTGCCAACTCCACTCTCCCAAAAAATCCTTCGGATGTGACTTTAAACTGAAGGTCCGCGTTATTTGTGAACGTCCGCAGAACCTTTTGCGCAAACGTTTAATCACGTTTCGCTTTTCGAATGTACTGGCATTGTGGTCAGTGGGAAACAGATGACAAAATTTGCAAATTATGCATACACCGAGGAGTTGAATGTAAAAAAAAGCACTGAGTGCTTTTTCCTTATCCTCGATATAAAAGAATACATAAATAAATAAATAAAATAGTGAGGACATGACACTTTGTGCTATCTGAAGGGTTGGGCGAGAAACGGAAATCTGATTGACAGCATCCTTCATTTGCCTGATTGACCAGTAAAAACTACTTACGTCACAAAATATCGATCTTTTCTGCTGATTGAATGAGAGCTGCAGTAGTGCCCGGGCGAGAATCTATCTAAATTATTGAAGGCTATCACTTTGACTCTCTTCCATGGAGGTAGGCATGAGCAATTATTTGCTTTGCTTCTATGTGTCGCCGCACAGAGGTACAGTTATGTAGATGAGACCTTAATTATGAAACGATATCCCTTGTTGACTGTTTAACACTGGCGTGAGATACTCGTCTGTTCTGAAAATGAGTGACATGTTCTACAAACATCCAGGCGAGAGCTGAATCATTTAAAGCACACCAGTGCTTACCCTTTTTGGGGGGTAGATTCGTGCGAGCCACGCCACTGGTTGTTGTCAAGCTTTGTAGTGCTGGCGTGTTTCATGACAATGTATTTGCAGACTGAATCATTGAAGGTTGTCACTACTGCCTTGTGTGAGGGAGGGAGGCTGAGTGACGACCTGACTGATCTGATCAGGGATAAGGGCCCCTGCCGTCAGCCGGGTTAGAAGTGAATGATTGAAGGGGTTATCGCCCATGCTACTTGTTCTCCAGGGACAGTGCTGGTGCGGGGCGCGGAAGAGCCGAGTGGTCAGAGCGTTCGGTGCAGTGTCTTGACTGTCTTTGTTGTTTAAACGTTCCTGGGCAAGAGCTGCCAGTTCACCAAGGGAAAGACATTGAGTATGCGACCCTTTTGGCCCACCATTAAGGTAGCCGCATTTGAACTTGGGGATTAGCGTCCACGTAAACACTGCAGGTCAGGTCAGTCAGAGAAGTTCTCTGTTTCTGATATGATTATGTAACCTCAGTACAACCTGTGCATGTGGGGAGGAAAAACCCCATAGTAAAAAAAAAACCATATGGGAGACTTGTGAGAGAGAATTGGCGCCGCCACCAAGGAATCTCCTAAGCCCGCAGACAAGACATGAAAGACAAATGCCAAAGCCAAAATGTACCGGATATCGGTCAAGGCCCCGGGTTAACCAACGGCCGCGCTTCCATTGATCAACACCAGGGGTTGGAAGTGACAAGGTCAGCTATTGGAGTTAAACATTACTTAAGCTCCATAGAGAAACAGATCACCATTGGTACATGGAACGTCCGTACACTCTATCAGTGCGGAAAATAAAAAAAACTAGAGTATGAGCTTAGGCCGCTAACAAAATGGGACTTTATTGGATAGGAGAAGTGAGAAGGGGACGGATTTGGTGAGACAATGACTGAAGAATAGAAGGCAACAATATCTGGTCAGTGGTCAAGAGAAAC
>CM054136.1:41431521-41447952 GCA_028751875.1 Rapana venosa
AGTTTTTGTATACAAAGAAAAAAAATAGGTCTTACTAATGCAGTACGTGTCTTTTCAAGAAGAAAAACTGCAACACAGACGCTACTGGTAACTTCTTGCATACATAGCGTCCAACTAAACTGGACTCTTAGGTACTAGTACTGTACTGATTGTTTACTTCTTTTCCCTCTAAAGGCAGTATTGAATTTACTTATATGCGTGCTACGCTGGTCCCCTATCAGTGTCTGACTACAGGCAGAAGGAATTCAGACAGGCATTTACCTCAGCTTTATCAGTATTTAACATGAACTTGATGCTATCTATCTATCCAGTGTAAGACATCATTATTGCTGTAGGCATGGGTATTCTTATACGAACAGTACAAAAATCTTGAGATGAGACAGTGTTATACAATTCTAGTGTCATCATCATCATCATCAGTCTGTTGTTTTCTCACTGTATGTTTTTCTTGTGCTCTTTCTCTCTCTCTCACGGGGACTGGATGTAAAAAGCGCATGAGTGCTTATTTATTATCCTTGAAATAAAAGAATTTGTCATTGTCACTGTCTCTCTCTATCTCTGTCTCTCTCACGTACTTCTCAATATTTCTTTGTCTCTTTTACATTATTTTTCGTGATACACAGAAGGACGCAAATACAACTAATATTATACAGAAGCACACACACAACACACACACACCACACACACACACACACACAACACACACACACACACACACACACACACACACACACACACACACACACACACACACACACACACACACACACACACACACACAAGTATGCGCTACCTCGTGTGGGCCCACTCACGCGTGCGTACTATTAACAAGTCCTCTCTTTGGGGTTTTCTCTCTTCTTCTTTTTTTGGGTTTTACCCCTTCAGTTTCAACTTCCATCAAGCAGAACCCCTCCATAACCTAAAGTCATAATGGAGGAAACTTGTCCAGGCAGCAAAAACAGACTGTTCAATAGTTCACGCCCCGGTGGTCGGCATGTTTGCAATGGAAAGCACCACCCCGGTCAACAAACTCCATCACGCATCCTCCCTCCCTCCCTCTCTCTCTCTCTCTCTCTCTCCTCGTCTCTCTCTCCTCTCTCTCTCTCTCACTCTCTCATCTCTCTCCATCTCTCCTCTCTCTCACTCTCTCTCTCTCTCTCTCCTCTCCTCTCTCCCCTCTCTCTCCTCTCTCTCTCTCTTCTCTCTCCTCTCTCTCTCTCTCTCTCAGGAACTAGAGTTCCTCAGTTCCTAAGCTCTCTCTCTCTGTCTCTCTCTGTCTCTCTCTGTCTCTCTGTCCGTCTCTCTCTCTCCTCTCTCTCTCTCTCTCTCTCTCTCTCCTCTCTCTCTCCTCTCTCTCTCCATCTCTCGAGGAATTTGAGTTCCTCAGTTCCTAAGCTCTCTCCGTCTCTCTCTCCTCTCTCCTCTCTCTCTCTCTCTCCTCTCTCTCTCTCTCTCTCTCTCTCTCTCTCTCTCTCTCTCTCCTCTCTCTCTCTCTCTCTCTCTCTTCTCCCTCTCTCACCTCTCTCTTCCCCCCGAGCCTCCCCCCCCTCCCCCCCGGTCGGGGGGACGGGATAGCCTAGTGGTTAGAACACTGCGCTCGCAATCTGACGATCCGGGTTCCATTCCCGTTCAAGGGGATATTTTTCCCTGGAGTTCACATCGGTATCGACTCCACTCTCCCCAAAAGTCCTTGGGATGAGACTATAAACCGAGGTTCCGTCTACGAACGCACGCAGAACATCTTGCGCACACGTTAAAATCCTGTTCCGTTTTTCGTAAGAGTAGACCATTGTATGCCGGTGGGAACAGATGACAAAATTTACAAAACCGCATACACACAGGGACTGTATGTAAAAAAGCACATAAGTGCTTGTTCCATTATCCTCGATATAAAAGAATAAATAAATAAATAAAATACATCTCTGTCTCTGTCTCTGTCTGTCTGTCTAGTCCCTCTCTGTCTGTCTGTCTGACTGTCTGTCTGTCTGTCTGTCTCTCTCTCTCTCTCTCTCTCTCTCTCTCTCTCTTTCTCTCTCCTCTCTCTCTCCTCTCTCTCTCTCTCTCTCTCTCTCTCTCTCCTCTCTCTCTCTCTTCTCCATCTCTCTCTCTCTCTCCCTCTCTCTCTCTGAGATTGCGTTGATACATATCTACACGTTCTGCTTAAAGCAGAAAACAGTAACAAAAATCGCTGTCTGTCTAGATATATCTGTCATGCCATCAACAGAGAAAAAGACTGTTGTATTAGGATAGTTACGTCACAAACGAAGATAAGGGTGATCGTTTTGTTATGATTTTGAGAAGCTATAAATATATTGACTTTTTTCTTTTTACTAGACATAAGGAAGGTACACTTAGAACAATAGTATGAATTGTGTTTGATACACATGTATTTTTATGCATTTGTGGATTGTACTAAAGCCAGAGTGCGCAAAGCCTCGTGGGTGTGAATTGTGTTTGATACACATGTATTTTTATGTATTTGTGCATAGTCTTCATTATCTCATTCACTGAAATTGAGTTTAGCATTGTGTATTTTATTTGAATTTTTGCCCACTCTGTGGCACTGTCAATATCTCCTTCACAAATCATGTATTATGGCTCAAGGCCGATGTCCATTAACTTTCTGAGTTCTCTCTCTCTCTGTCTCTCTCTGTCTCTCTCTGTCTCTGTCTCTCTCTCTCTATCTATCTCCTGGCAGACGAATAGAGCTAGCTAGCTGTCAACACGAACAAACTTGACATAACGGTTAAACCGCTTTGATGATGTTATTATTTGATAACTATTCTAATACGAAATCTGCCAGACACCTTATACTATTAAAACCAATTTTTAAAGTGTAGGCCTGCAGGTTTGCCCCACTATTTCAGCTACTTGCTTCCGTTTTGCACCCTCCCTATCCTAACTCAGGGTAAAAATCAACTGATCAAAAAAAATGTCAGGCCCCTTTTTGCCAGTCTGTCTCATTTTTGCGTCGTGTTTTTTTTTTTTTTGCTCATTCACTTTTTTTTCTCATGCGGGTTATCTCCTTCAGCTGCACACTGGATTGTCAAATCGCAGAATCCCACGGGGGTCTCATCCATTCTTTCTCGGGTTTGGTCTGTGTAGTGTATGTAGTGTAGTGTAGGTAGTGTAGCGCAGTCGTGCATGTATGCAGTGCATGCAGTGCATGCATGTCCCCCTTTTAAAATCTAGGCCCTTTCTCGGAAGAAACTCTTTTGCCAGGGTACGACGCCCTACCTTTTTTTCGTGCCTTTTTTCTTTGAATCTATATTTCTTTTCTATAATTATATGACAGAGTTTTGTAAGTATAAAATTTTGCCAAACAACTTTCGTATCGCGATGGTTTCTTTTGCTAAACTAAATGCATGTTATTAGCAAACTTGCTTTTCCACCCAGCCAAATTACTAAAACCCACACCACCCCTCTTTTAAAATCTGGCCATGGAAGACGGGAAGTTACCGTTAAGCGATGCAGTGGGCCCTAAGTCAAATGATTTTGGAAATTTGGGACTCGAAACTTACAATGCACGTGTTTTTCCTACGCCAAAGGGGAGGCCCTCTTGGGATATTTGATACTTCAGTGGACTGAGGGTCCTGAAATAACAAAACCTATAAAATAAATTTTAAAAACACCCAGTTTTCCTGTGAAAGGTTTTTTTTTCTTGATTAAAGCATTCATTTGGGGGATTGGCTTTACAGAGAGTGAGATGTCAACCTAAACCGTAAAACTCTCTGGGTTTCTCCCCTTTTCTCTCTCTCTCTCTCTCCTCTCCTCCCCCTCTCTCCCTCGCTCCTCTCTCTCTCTCTTTCTTTTTTCTCTCCTCCCCTCCCCTCTCTCTCTCTCCTCTTTTTCCTCTCTCTCTCTCTCCTCTGTTTTCTCTCTCTGCCCGTTTACTCTCTCGCCCCCCTCTCTTTGTTACCCCCCCCCCCTCTCTTTCTTTCCCCTCTCTTTGTTTGTCTCTCCGGGTCTTTGTTTAAACTCTCTCCCCCCCCTTCCCCTTTTTTTCTTTTTTCTCCTCCTCCCCTCCTCTCTCCCCTCCCCTATCCTCTCCTTCCTTTGTTTTTCCTCTCTTCTCTCTTCTTCTCTCTCCTCTCTTTTTCCTCTTCTTCCTTCTTCTCTCTCTCTCTCTCCACCACTTATCTCAAAAAAAAAAACCACAATTGATCTGTTGGAAACAAAGAAATAACCCCCTTTTCATTAACCCAAATTATCCTCTCCCTCTCTCTCTCTCTCTCCTCTCTTTTCTCTCTCTCTTCTCTCTCACCTCCTCTCTCTCCCCTTCCCCTCTTTTCTCTCTCTCTCTCTCTCTTCCTCTGTAACTGACATTATGACTTTCTTTGAAATTTGTGTGTGTGTGTGTGTGTGTGTGGGGGGTGTGTGTTGGTGTGTGTGTGTTGTACGGGTTTTTGTGTGTGCCCTTGCTTGTTTTTATTTTGTTAAAAATGAACTTTTCTTTTTTTTCCCCCCCTTAAAATGAAGTTTGGTTGTATTTTTTTGTAATGCAGAATGGTATGGTTTGTTAATTTGCAATGTTCTGTTGGGCAATTTCATTATTTCTGTGGACTTTTGTATCAATTCTAATAATTTGTGCATATAGGATGCGCATGCATGAATATGTGTGTGTGTGTGTATGTGGGGTGTATGTGTGTATGTGGTGTCAGTGAGTAGTAATGAGCGCCCATTCACAGTGTGTGCAGATGAGAGCGGAAAGAAAGCAGTTCTGTGTGTTATTGTTGAAATAGCTGATGTTAGATTGGTCATTTTTCTTGATGCTTTGTGGCTTGCTGTCTTCGTACATCAAATAATTTTTTATTTCCTGGTTTGTCTGTACAAATTATGGTTATGATATTTTGATAATTATGACATTGTCTATTATCTTGTATGTGAGGAAATGTCTTGCGAATGGATATGTATCCAGGATGTTTGTGTGTGTGGGGTGTGTGTGTGTGTGTGTTTTTGTGTGTGTGTGTGTGTGTGTTTTAAGTGTGTGTGAGTGTGTATGTGTGAGAGAGAGAGTGTGTGTGTGTGTGTGGTGTGCATGCGTGGCTATACGTGCTAAGTGTGTGTGTATGTGTGTATGTGTGTGTATGTGGGGTGTGTGTGTGTGTGTGTGTGTGGCGCGCGCGCGCACGCTTGTATTTAGTCGGACTTTTGGGGGTTTTGTTTGTTTGGGGAAAGGGGGATGTTGGGAAGGGGAGTGTTTTGTGGGTTTTTTTTTCTTGTTTAAATTGGTTTTGTTTATTCATTTGATTTTTCGATTTCTTGATTTTCACTAATTGAATGGGAGTTTGAGTGAAAATTTTTCATTGTTATTTGAAATGATCTTGTTTGTTAATTAATTGGTTTATAATTTGTGTAAAAAAGTATGTGTACCATTGACAATGGTAGATATTATCTTTATGACTTATTAAGTTTGGTTGTGTTTTTTTCTTGGCTCTGTTTTGTTCTTGTTCTTGTTGTTGTTGTTTTATCTGTTTTTCTCTTTTTTATCATCTTTGTTGGTTTGGTTTTTCCTTCTCTTTTGTTTGTTTGTTTGTTTTGGTTAAGGTTTTTTGGGGGGTGGTGTGGGGGTGGGGTATTTTTTATGGTTTTTTTTTATTTTCTTTCTTTGGGGGGGGGGGGGGTTGTTGGGGGGAGCTGTTTTGAAAAGGGTTATTTCCCCTTTTTTATTGTGAGACTGTATTAAATATTGGTTAATATTATTAAGAAAGTATCCCTAACGGGCGGGACTGGATGTAAAAACACATGTGTTCTTATTTATTATCCTCGAAATAAAAGAATTTGTCATTGTCATTGTCATTGTCATTGTCATTGTCATTGTCCCCTCTCTCTCTCTCTCTCCTCTCTCTCATCTAATCTCTCTCTCTCTCCCCTCTCTCCTCTCTCTCCCTCCCCCCTCTCTTTGTCTTCTCTCTCTGTGTCCAAATCTTATTTCAACTAGACTTAAAAAAATCACGGGATAGCCTGGTGGTTAAGCATTGAGCAGGGGGGAAACAGAGATTACCCGAAAGGGGGAGAACCGAAGGAATAGGATAGAGCCAGAGAACGTGAAAAACATCAACAATTGAACCTTATTTAAATATGTAGTCACAGAGTTTTGGGTGTTTATCCAAGTGATTTTGAAAGGTTTTTATTTTGTATTTTGGGAAAGAAAATTTTTTTGCAATGGTTTTAAAAGAATAAAAGAAACCTAACTTTATTTTGAGTCAACCTTTCTAGGTTTGGATGGATTCCCGAAGCTAGGAACCAAACCCTTGCATTTCAGTCACCTTCGCCATTTGGGTGTTTTTAAAAAAAGATTGCTTTTTTCAAAGAACTACTAATAATTTCGAAAAAAATTGAAATAAAACCTCTTCTCTGTCTCTCCCTCTCTAAAAAAAAACTCTCCAATGCACAACGTGAATGTTCAAAAAACGTGCATTTAAAGCTATACATGAGCTGCGTGTGACAACACCAACACAACACACACACCACCACAATACACACACAAACGCACGCACGCACACACGCCCCCCACCTCCCCCCCCTTTCCCCCCCCCACACATACCACACAACCACCCACAACACAAACCACCACACACCACACACCACAAACAAAACACACACACACACCACACACACACACACCACACACCACACAACAACACCCACAACACAAACACACCACACACACACCACACCACACCACAACGCAACACACACGTCATACGTCCCCTATTGTACGCACCCCAACACCAACCCCCCCGCACAAACACCCTCTTTTTTATCCGGGAAACCATTCGGGGGCCTTTTCCTTTCTTTCTTTCTTTTTCTCTCTCTCCTTCCATGAACTTGGAAACATAAAAAGGGCCGGTAGCCACGGGCAGTGCAGTGCCCATAATATTTATATGCACGGGGGTTTCACGCTAATGATCCCAAATTCGGGAAAAAGCAGCGGGCCCTTTTAAAGGGCGACCCAGGGACAGTAAAAAGGTTAAAAACATAAAACCGCCGCGCGCGCGTACCACACACTACACACACACACACACCACGCACGCTGCACACTACAAACACACAACACTGACACAAAATACAAAAAAACACACACGTACACTAACGGATATACCAAATACCATACATACATCCACACACACCACTAAAACTAAAAACTAACCTAACTCATTAACAAACCCCAAAAAGCACACACACACACCACACTTACACAATTAAAACACAAAATTTCCCCACACACACAAAACACACACACAACACACACACCACAACCACACCCACACACACCCCACACCCCCAAAAAAACACAACACACACAACACCATCAATACTGAATCTTTTCTTCACAACACACCATCAATGCGTACTCTTTACTTCACAACACAGAAATCAAATTTAAACAACCATCTTAAAAATTTTTTCACAACACACCATCAATTCTTAAAACCCTTTATTTCAAAACACACCATAAATTCTGAATTTTTCCTCACAACACCTAAATTTCGAATCTTATTCCAACAACAAAAAAATTTCTTAAACTTTTTTATTCAACAACCCATCAATCGTACACTTTACTTCAAAACACCTAAATTTCGAAAAATTTTTTATTCACAACAACCATCAATTCTGAATCTTACTACAACACACCACAATCTTACATTTTTCCCTCAAAACCACCTCAACGTAATCTTATTTCACAACAAACCACATCTTAAAAAATTTACTTACAACACACCATAAATTCTGTAATCTTTCCCCTCCCCAACAACCCAATCTAATCTTATTTCAAAAACGCCATCAATTCTGTAAAAACTTCAAAAACACACCTAAATTCTTAAAATTTTATTTCACACACACCATCAATTCGTAATCTTATTCCAAAAACCCCATAAATTTTAATTTTATTTACAACACCCTTTTCAATTCGAATCTTTATTTCACAACAAAAACCATCAATTTTTAAAAACTTTATTTCACAACCCCATCATTCTGAATTTTACTTACAACACCCCACAATTCTTAATTTTTACTTCACAACACACCATCAATTCTGTAATCTTTATTTCACAACACCTTTAAATTTCTGTAATTTTTATTTAAAACAACACCCATCAATTCTGTAATTTTTAAACTTCAAAAAACCCTTTTAAATTCTTAATTTTTTACTTCCAACACACCTTTAAATTTCTGAATCTTTACTTAACAACACCCCAATTCTGAAATTTCTTCACAACACACCCAATTCTGAAATTTTCTTCACAACACGCAAAATTCGTAATTTTTACTTCACAAAAAACCCACCAAATTCGTAACTTTACTTCCACAAAAAACCTTTCAATCCTGTAATCTTTACTTCACAACACACCAAAATTCTGTAATTTTTATTTCACAACACCAACAATTCTGTATTTTCCCCCTTCCAACACCCACCAACTGAACCCCCCCCTTCAAAACACCCAAATTCGTAATTTTTACTTCAAACATAACCAATTTGTAATTTTATACAACATAAAAAAAAAAAAACAATAATTCGAAATTTTATTAAAAAAAATTTCTGAAACCCCACAGCCACCCCCCCCGCTGAACCCCCCAAAAACCCCTTTTCTGTAATCTTTCCCCAAAACACCACAACAAACACCCAAAAACCCAGAATTTTTAACTTTACCACAAACACCATCAATTTCTAATCTTTACTTCACAACACACCAAATATGACAATTTTTTTCACAACCCATCATTCTGTGGTCTTATTTTACAACACACCAAAAATTTCTGAAATTTTTTTATCCCCTTCGACACATCTTTTCTTTCTTTTTTGGGGGGTTTTGGGTTTTCTTTCCTCCTTCCTTTCTTTTTCTCATATCTTTCTCTTTAGTAGCCTCAGTTACACACGATCACGGAATACTTTTTTTCCTTTCCTTTTACCTTCTGTTACTCTCCCCCCCCCCCCTCTCTCTCTCTCTCTCCTCTTTTCTTTCTTTCTTCAGTTTTTCTGAAGACGGTGCGTCAAGCGTCTTTATCCACAGGCCCTGGTTTTTCCCCTTTTTTCTTTTTTAATGTTTTTTTTTCTTAAAGAAAGAAACGTATATAGCGCTTAGATCGCATCTCATTTGTGTTTGTCTGTGTTCGTTTTTAACGCTCATTTAGAAATTGCAGAGTTCATGTACCACAAACCTAGTGACAGTTCGGGGTGCGGGATGGGGGGAATGGGGGGCGGGGGGATTAATCTCGTATTCTCATTAGCATTGTTATTCCAACGCCAGTTTTGTTGTTCTTTTTTTTGTTTTGTTTTGATGTTGTTTTTGTTGTTGCAATTTTGTTTGGGGTTTGGTTTGGGGTTGGGTATTTTGGGGGGTGGGGTAGGGGTGGGGGGTGGGGGGGGGGGGATGGGGTGGGCACTAGAACGAAAGTTTTTGGTTAGTAATATTAATAATGACAGTACTCTTTTGGAGATTTTTTTCAATAGAAAGATAGTGTTTATTGTTGGGCGGTGGGTTTTGTTCTTTGTTGGTGTTGTTCATGTTGCTTTTGGTATTATATATATATATATTTTTTTTTTGGGGGGGGGGCTGTCTCATCTTCTGTGACGTCCCCTCCCCCATCCTGCTGTTCCCACGCCGCTCATTTTAATCTCCCCGCCACAGCCATACCCAGATTTGTAATATCTCATCCCAAGGATCGTAAGTCCACAGGGAGCCCATCAATATCAGGCCGCCGTGGGGCCACTAGCCAGAGGGGCCCTGCACTGCTGCTGAGTCACTTTGGTGATGTTCTGTGGTGCCTGTTTTGAGCTAACATACGCAGGACACCACCTACTAACGACAGTATTAGCTCAGTTGCGGAGCCAGACTGAGTGAGTTGCCCACCTAAGGTGGCAACCAACACAACATCCCTCCATCGACCGTCCCCCGCAAACCTCCAACCCCAAAGGCTTTGACACAAACTCACCACAGGCACAGAAGTGTTTGGGCAAACCGAATCTGATGTCACCATGAGACCAGAGCAACTGGGACCACAGAATCAGAGGCATTTTTTTGTTATTGCATGATAATCAGTGACAATGAGGATGACGTAATGATGCTGCTGTGGAAGTGCATATGCTTTGAGACTACTTGAAAGGGTTATTATCCCAGCGTCAACCGGGCCCGAGAGATACAGACACCTGCAGTGTTGGTCAGGTAATTTGAGAAACACTCTTAAACTCGCATCTGTAAAGTGGATGAAGCTCGACTGTGTGGTCCCAGTCTTCCCACTGAGCCCACAGAACACCCACTGTGGGTAGGAGCCGGCCGGAGTCCGAAAAATCCCTATGACTCTTATGGGAATCGAACATGCGACTTTCCAGTCCGAAATCCAAGGTGCTTACCACTGCGTCATGGCGGCTGGTTATGTTGTTCTTGCTCTTTTCAAGAATACCTTTTGAAAACGTATTAGAATCGTTAGAAAGTCAAGACTTCTTAAAAAACAATCTGTATCTTAGTTTTCAATCGGAGAACGTGTCAAGTTGATGTTAAAGATGGCAGGTTTCTTTTGCTTTCAGCTGCCGCTACCCGCAAATGTGAGACGAACGGTTCCTGGTATGTCTCCCCTTCCACCAACAAGCCTTACAGCAACTACACCCCCTGCACACATACCCCCGTGAGTCATCCGCTGTTGTTATCATCATCATCATCATCATCATCATCATCATCATCATCATCATCATCATCATCATCATCATCACGATAATGACATCGTCGTCGTCATCGTCGTCGTCGTCGTCATCATTGTCGTTGTCATCGTCGTCGTAGTCATCATCATCGTCATCGTCGCCATCCTCGTCGACGTCGTCTTCGTCATCATCATTATTATCATCATCGTCGTTGTCGTTTTCAACATCATCATCATCATCATCGCATCGTCGTTATCATCATCATCATCGTCGTCATCGTCATCATCGTCGTCGTCGTCATCGTCGTCGTCGTCATCATCATCATCAACATCATCATCGTCGTCGTCGTCGTCGTCGTCGTCGTCGTCGTCATCATCATCATCATCATCATCATCATCATCATCATCCCGTCGTCGTCATCATTATGAGCGTCGTTCTTGTTAACGGTGTAAATGAATGATTGAATATTATTTACTAAGTGCATAGTATCCACACCCGACAGTGTGATTGCCGAGATAAGGGTGACGGGGATGGGGGGTGGAGGAGGGAGTTGAAAAGGAAGTGGTTGGTGGGTGAGAGATGAAGGGGGTGGGGAGGGGGGCTAGAGATAAAACAAGCAAAGATATGGATACACACACACACACACACACAGACACCAAAAACACCACACACACAGACACACCACAAAGACAACACCCACACACCCACACACCCCCCCACCCACCCACACACAAACAACACACAAAAACCCACACACCAAGACACACACACCAGACACACACACACAGACACACACACACAGACACACAAAAACACACACACACAACACACAACACACACAACACACAGACACACACACACACAGACACACACACACAACACCACACACAAAACACACACACACACAACACAACACACACACACACACCAACACAACACACACACACTTTTATTGCTATTTGGATAAATACGTCAGTTAGAAAAACACAAAAAAGAGAGTGATCAATTATGTTGAAAAAATAATATCAGAAGAATTAGATAAATTCTGTAGTTATATGAAAGAAAACAATTAGAATTATCACAAAAAAAACGTGTCTTGTGCTTTTTAATAACGGTGACAACGCTTTAAAATTACCAATACTGAAATTAGAAGGAAAGGTGCTTCAATACAAACAAGATGTCAAATTCTTAGGTGATTTTTAACTAAAAAGTTGAATTGGAAGATGCACATTAACCAAATGATAACTGAAGCTAGGAAAAAAACTTAATTTTCTAAATATAATAAGTTCTCAGGCATGGAGCCAAGACACTACGACTCTGATACATCTGGCTCTGCCCTTTGGGTACGTTCAAAATTAATATACGGACAAGAATTTATTTTTCTGCTGCAGATTATCTACTTAAAAAATTACAAAGTCTAGACAGTAAAGCAGTAAAGATAGCTCTTGGTGGTTCCGGCTCATGCAAATACAGCTAATACTTATAAAGAAGCTCATTTTTTTATCTCTTTTTTGATCAGCGAAAACTGTCAGTATCAAAATATGTGGTTCGTATTTATCTCTATTCCAAATTCATAAAAGAGGAAATATTTATTAATCAAGACACTGATTTTCCTAAACGGGCACGCAATATTTAAATTTCTGCAGCCAATTAAAAATTATACAGACACATTCATGAAAGAAAATGACATCGATATATCAACAATTCCAATTTTACCGATTGTTCCAAAATTTACCTCCTTGGGAACATATTTCAGCTAAATTTGACATTGACTACAGGGAAATAAAAAAAAAAATGAAGATCAAAATCTTTCACCGTTGATGTAAAAAGTCACTTAAAAAAATAATATTCTAATCACTTAAAAGTGTATACGACGGATCTGTATTAAAAACAGGCAAAAGGGGTGCTGCATATGTGATTCCGACTTTAAAAGTTTTAAAAATCTTTCATTTAGGACAACATTTTTCTATTTTTACTTCTGAATTATTTGCAATTCTTATGGCTTTGAATTTTTGTCTGATTCTGCTATTGATGTTTTTCCAAATTCTGTTTTGCGTTGACTCAAGGCAGTGTTAATGGCATTAAAGTCATGGCAAGGTAAAAATAAGGAATGAAATTTTATTTGAAAAAAATTCCTGATACATTCATTGCAACAGAGGCATCAGCATAACTTTTTGCTGGACCCCTCTCATTGTGGAATTTATTCGAAATGAGCTGGTTTATTCTTTGGCAAAACAAGGTGCCTCTGAATACAATACTGAAGTGTTTTGATTCTAATCTTGCATTGTCGTCTTATGAAATTCATTCTAAGTTAATGAATTTCATACATTCAAAGATTATAGAAAAACATTATCAGCAGTTTCCTTGCCCAAAGGAAATTAGAAATTCAATACATAAACTGAGATTAAATGCATGGAATACTAAAAAATTCAAAAATGTTTAAAATGTTGTTGTTCTATTTCCACTTTCAGTCCACCATTTGTTGTTTGATTGCCCAATTCTTCTTGATATGTATAAAAGGAGAGGTTTAAAATATTCATAAGAAATAGCCACTAGTCAAGAAGTTTTATATGACTCTCACAATTCATAGTGTCATTTGCTGAAGTCATATATTCTTCACCTGTAAAACCTTACTGTAATTACATATAAAATATATATATATTTTATAAATATATATATATATATATATAATAAATATAAAAAAAATATATATATAAATAAATATAATAAATATATATATATTTATATAATGTATATACATATATATATATAAATTTATATATATGTATATATTTATATACTTATGTGTGTGTGGATGTGGGTGCGTGTAGGGGAGAAAAAAGAGAGAAGAGAGAAAAGAGAGAAGAAGAGAGAGAGAGAGAGAGAGAGAGAGATGCGGTGTGTAATAATAGGTACTTTGGGATGAATGGGGGGTGTCTAAATCACCATGTAGTGAATAACATTAAACAAAACAAAACAAAACAAAACAAAAACACACACACACACACAACAAACACACACACACCAAAACACACACACACACACACAAAAACAAAACACCCCACAAAACACACACACAAAACACACACACACACACACACACACACACACACGCGCCCTGAATTAATGGACGGTTTGAAATACATTGCTCGAATTTTGAAGTCTAAGAGGAATGAGTAAAAAATAACATGAAATAATTCCCAACGAGAGCAGGACAATAAAAATCTGTCGGTCATCGTGGCATCTCTCCACGTGAACGCTTAGCATACCAAACAACAAGATCAAGAGAAGATGTTATTTATTTATTTAATTTATTTATTTACTTATTTATTCTTTATATCGAGGATAATGGAATAAGCACTCATGTGCTTTTTTACATCCAGTCCCCGTGTGTTTGCGGTTTTGTAAATTTTGTCATCTGTTCCTACCGGCACACTATGGCCTACTCTTTCGAAAAGCGGAACAGGATTTAACGTGTGCGCAAGATGTTCTGCATGCGTTGGCACACGGGGCCTTGGTTACAGTTTCATCCGAAGGACTTTGACATTCAGTTCGATTTTTTGGTCAAACTGGGAAGAAAGGGCGAGGTTTCAATAATTTATTATGCTTGTCTCGTCATAGTGCTGTTTTGAACAACTAAATGATACCAGTTTTGTTTGTTTCTCATAAAACACTTTTTTTTCAACTTTAGATGTCCTGTAAAGGTTCGTTTTTTGGTCTAATGTCTAGTGTAGATTTAGTATGCATCAAGTAAAATCGTTAAAAAAAAGTGATTCTACATCAATTTTCAGATTACTTCTTATGAAAATCCTCATGTTTGATGATCAAGTTGACTCTTAGAATTACCGAATTCTCTCTTCTGCGCGCGCGCGCGTGTGTGTGTGTGTGTGTGTGTGTGTGTTCGTGTGTGTGTGTGTGTGTGTCTGTCTGTCTCCCGTCATCCGTCTCTCTGTCTCTGTCTCTCTATCAAACACCACAGCCACACATACACTTGCACAAAACACAAAACACACACACACACACACACACACACACACACACACACACACACACAACACACACACACACACCACACACACACACACACACACAAAACACACACACACGGACACACACACACACACACAAAAACGCGGACACACACACTAACACACCAATATACACACAAACGTATACACACATATTCACAACATACGCACACACAAACACCCACACATACACATACAAACACACACACACAAAACATACACAAAAACACATACACACATATACACACAAACAAACACACAAACACCCACACATACACAAACAAACACACACAACCACACACACACACACACACAAACATACACAGAAAACACAACACCACACTCACAACACACACAACCCCACACACATAAAACACACAAAACACACACACAACACACACAAAACACACAGACAAAACACACACAAAACACACACAACACAACACACACACACACACACACACACAAAACACACACACACACACACACACACACACACACCCCAAAACACCCCAAAACGCCCTTCCCCTCAGTGTCTTGTGCGTCTGCTGTGGACGGGGCAATGCCGCCTGATAACATTTTTAGTTTTGCTGTTGTTTTTGTTTATTTTTCTATTCCTTAAAATAAATTTTCTCGCTCCGGCAAATTTTACGATAATGCGATTTTAATGAAAACGGGGCTGGGAAGTAGAAACACCTGGTTAATTTGGGTTGACGAAAACTAAGGTGGGAAGTGTGTGTGTGTGTATGGTGTGTGTGTGTGTGGTGTGTGGTGTGAGGGGGGAGAGGCGGAGGGGGAGCGGGCGGAGTAGGGGTGTTGGTGTGTATGTGTGTATGTGGTTTATGTGTATAATGGTATATATACGTTTTTTTAGTTACATAAGTTACATTAGACAAACAAATGTGTGTGTGTGTGTTTGTGTGTGTTTTTTTATGTGTAAATGTGCGTGTGGGTTTTTAATGTGTGTGTAAATTTGTGTATGTATTTGTGTGATTCTGTGCATGTGCACTGGGTGCACGCGCGCCCCGTGTATGTGTGTCAATGTGTGTGTGTGTCTGTGTGTGTGCGCGCGCGTGCATATGTGCGTGCGTGCACGTGTAAATTCATATATTTTATTTTGTTATCTGTTCGCTTGACCCTCGTTCCTTTTCGTTCTTTATTTTTCCTTTTGTCTTCCATTAGGATCCTTCTGAATTTTCTCTGTCTGTCTGCCTGTCTGTCTGTCAGAAAGAGACAGAGACAGACAGAAACAGACAACAACGACAACAACAGAACAAACCCAGACAGAGAGACAGACACAGACAAGGACAAAGGCAGAGAAAGAAGAACTAGATCGATAGAGCTGAACTTTGATTGGCTGATTGATTTCAGGAGGAACTGGATCTGACCAATCACAAGATTCCTATCTACGTCTTCATTGCCGGCTACTCTGTGTCCATTGTCATGCTGCTTATCTCCCTTGGCATCTTCTTCGCCTTCAGGTACAGACTGATGGCAGAGAGAGAGAAGAGAGAGAGAGAGAGAGAGAGAGAGAGAGAGAGAAGAGAGAGAGAAGAGAAGAGAGAGAAGAGAGAGAAGATGAAAAGAAATCAACTTTGAAAGAATCTTCATTTTCAAGGGTAACAGAATAACATACGCATACTTTTTTTTTTTACCGGCCCCTTTCCCTGATTTGAACTATCAAGAGAAAAAGAGAGAGAGAGAGAGAAAAGAGGAGAGAGAGAGAGAGAGAGAGAGAGAGAGAGAAAAAGAGAGAGAGAG
>CM054136.1:41453452-41458452 GCA_028751875.1 Rapana venosa
GGGGGGGGGGGGGGGGGGGGGGGGGGGGGGGGGGGGGGGGGGGGGGGGGGGGGGGGGGGGGGGGGGGGGGGGGGGGGGGGAAAAAAAAAAAAAAAGGGGGGGGGGGGGGGGGGGGGGGGGGGGGGGGGGGGGGGGGGGGGGGGGGGGGGGGGGGAAAAAAGGGGGGGGGGGGGGGGGGGTTTTTTGGGGGGGGGGGGGGGGGGGGGGGGGGGGGGGGGGGGGGGGGGGGGGGGGGGGGGGGGGGGGGGGGGGGGGGGGGGGGGGGGGGCCCGGGGGGGGGGGGGGAGGGGGGGGGGGGGGGGGGGGGGGGGGGGGGGGGGGGGGGGGGGGGGGGGGGGGGGTTTTTGGGGGGGGGGGGGGGGGGGGGGGGGGGGGGGGGGGGGGGGGGGGGGGGGGGGGGGGGAAAAAGGGGGGGGGGGGGGGGGGGGGGGGGGAAAATTTTCCCCAAAACCCGGGCCCCCCCCTTTTTTCCCCCCCCGGGGGCCGTTTCCTTTTTTTTTTCCCTTTTTTTTCCCCCCCTTTTTTTTTTTTTTTTCCCCCCCCTTTTTTTTTTCCCCCCCCCTTTTTTTTGGGGTTTTTTTCCCCTTTTTTTTCCCCCCTTTTTTTTTTTTCCCCCTTTTTTTTTTTTTAAAACTTTTTTTTTTTTTTTTTTTTTTTTTTTCCAAAAAAAAACCCAAAATTTTTTTTAAAAAAAAAAAAAATTTTTTTTTTTCCCCCTTTTTTTTTTTTTTTTTTTCCCAAATTTTTTTTTTTTAAAACCGGTTTTTTGGGGGTTTTAAAACCCGGGTTTTTTTTTTTTTTTTTTTCCCCCTGGTTTTCCCGGGGGTTTTTTTTTTTTTGTTGGTTTTTCCCCCAAGGTTTTTTTTTTTTTTAACCCAGGGTTTTTTTTTTTTTTGGGGTTTTTTAAAAAAATTTTAATTTTTTTTTTTTAAAATTTTTAAAAAATTTTTTTGGTTTTTAAATTTTTTTTTTTTTTTTTGGGGGGAAAAAAAATTTTTTTTTGGGGGGGTTTTTTTTTAAATTTTTTTTTTTAAGGGTTTTTTTCCCGGGTTTTTTTTGGGGTTTTTAAATTTTTTTTTTTTTTTTTTTAAAAAAAACCGGTTTTTTTCTTTTTTTTTTTTGGGGGGTTTTTTTTCTTTTTTTTTTTTTTGGTTTTTTTTTTTTTTTTTTTTTTTTGGGGGGGTTTTTTTTTTAAATTTTTTTTGGGGGTTTTTTTTTTTTTTGGGGTTTCCCTTTTTTTTTTTTTGGGTTTTTTTTTTTTTTTTTTTTAAATTTTTTTTTGGGGGTTTTTTTTTTTTTTTTGGGGGGTTTTTTGGGCTTTTTGGGTTTCCCTTTTTTTTTTTTTTCCCCCCTTTAAATTTTTTTTAAACAGGAAATTTTTTGGGGGTTTAAAAAAAGGGTTTTTTTTTTTTAAAAGGGGTTTTTGGGGGGGGTTTTTTGGGCCTTTTTTTTTTTTTAAAAAATTTTTTGGGGTTTGGGTTTTTTGGGGGGAAAAAATTTTTTTGGGTTTTTTGGGCCCCTTTTTTTTTGGGGGGTTTGGGGGGTTTTTTTTTTTTGGGGGTTTTTTTTTTTTTTTTTGGGTTTTTTTTTTTTTTTTTTTGGGGGTTTTTTGTTTTTTTTTTTTTTTTTTTCCCCCGTTTTTTTCCCCTTTTTTTTTTTAAAAATTTTTGGGGTTTTAGCTTTTCCCCCAAAACCCCCCCCCAAAAAAAAAACCCCTTTTCCCCCCTTTTTTCCCTTTTTTTCCCCCTTTTTTTGGGGAAAAAAAAAGGCCCCCCCCCCCCTTTTTTCCCCAAACCCCCTTTTTTCCGGGGGGTTTTTTTTGGGGGGGGGGTTTTTTTTTTCCCCCCGGGGGGGGGGGGAAAAAAAAAAGGGGGTCTTTTTAACCCCCAAAAAAATTTTTTTTGGGGGCTTTTTTTGGGGGGGGGGGGCCCCCCCGGGGGTTTTTTTTTTTTTCCCCCCCCTTTTTTTTGGGGGGTTTTTTTTTTTTTTTTTTCCCCCTTTTCCCCTTTTCCCCCCCTTTTTTTTTCCTCCCCCCCCCCCCTTTTTTTTTTTCCCCCCCTTTCCTCTACCCCCCCCCTTTTCCCCCCCGCCTTTTTCCCTTTCCCCCCCCCCCCCCCCCTCCCCCCCCCCCCCCCCCCCCCCCCCCCCCCCCCCCCCCCCTTTTTCCCCCCCAAACTTTTTTGGGGGGTTTTTTTTTTTTTTTTTAAAAAATTTTTGGGGGGTTTTTTAAATTTTTTTTTTTCCCGGGGGGGGAAAAAGGAAGGGGGGGGTTTTTTAAAAATTTTCCCAAAAAAAAGGGGAAAAAAAAATTTTTAGGGTTTTTTTTTTTTCCCCCCCTTTTTTTTTTTTTTTTTCCCCCCGGGGGGGGGAAAAAAAGGTTTTTTTTTTTTAAAAAACCCGAAAAAAAGGGGGAATGCTTCTTTTTTTCCCTTTTTTTTTGGGGAAAAACCCCCCTTTTTTGGTCTTTTCCCCTTTTTTTTTCCTTTTTTTTAAAACCCCCCCCCCCCTTTTTTTTTTGGGGGGGGGGGGGGGGGGGGTTTTTTTGGGGGGGTTTTGGGGGGGGGGGGGGGGGGGGGGGGTTTTTTTTGGGGGGGAAGGGGGTTTTTTTTTTTCCCCCCCTTTTTTTTTTTTTTTTTTTGGGGGGGGGGTTTTTTTTTTTAATTTTTTTTAAAGGGGGGGGAAAAAAAAAAGGGGGTTTTTTTTTTTTGGGGAAAAAATTTTTTCGGGGGGTTTTGGGTTTTTTGGGGCCCCCTTTTTTTTGGGTTTTGGGGGGGGGTTTTTTTTTTTTTTTTGGGGGAAGGGTTTTAAAAGGGGGGGGGGGGGAAAAAAAAAGGGGGGGGATGGGGGGGGGGGGGTTTTTTTTTGGGGGGGGTTTTTTTTTTTGGGGGGGGATAGGGGGGTTTTTTTGGGGGGGGGGGGTAGGGGGGGGGGGTTTGGGTGGGTTGGGGGGGAAAAAGGGGGGTTGGGGGGGGTTTCCCCCTTTGGGGGGGGGGGTTTTTGGGGGGGTTTTTAAGGGGGGGGGGGTTTTGGGTTTATGGGGGGGTAGGGGGGGGGAAAAAAAAAGGGGGGGGGGGGTTATGGGGGGAAGGGGGGGGGGGGGGGGTTGTTTATTTTTTTTTTTTGGGGGGGGGTTTTTATTTTTTTTGGGGAAAAAAAAGGGGGGGGGTTTTAAAAAAGGGGGGGGGGTTTTTTGGGGGTTTTTTTTTTAAGGGGGGGGTTTTGGTTTTTTTGGGGGGGGGCCAGGTTTTTTTTTGGGGGAAATTAGGGTATTTTTTTTTTTTTTTTTTTTTGGCTTTTTGGGGGTTTTTTTTAAATTTTTGCCCCCCCCCCCGGGGGGGGGGGGCCCCCCCCCCCTTTTTTTTAAAAAAAAAGGGGAAAAAAAAACCCCCGGGGTTTTGGGGAAAAAAATTTGGGGGCCAAACCCCGGGGAAAAAACCGGCCCCCTTTTGGGAAAAAAAAGGAAAATTTCCCTTTTCCGGGGGGGGGGAAAAAAAAAATTTTTTTTAAAAAAAGGAAAAAATTTTAAAAAAATAAAAAAAAAAAAAAATTTCCCCCCTTTTTTTTGTTTTTTTTTTTTAAAAAAAAATATTATTATTTTTTTAAAATTTTTTATGTTTTCTAGGGGGAAAAAAAAAAAAACCCTTTTTTTAAAATTTTAAAAAATTTTTGAAAAAGGGGTTTCCCCAAAAACCCCCAAAAAAAAGGGGGTTTTTTTTTAAAAAATGTTTTTTTTTTTTTTTGGGGAAAAAAATAGGGGAAAAAATTTTAAAAAAGGGGAAAAAAAAAAACCAAAAAAACCGGGAAAACCCCTTTTTTTAAAAATTTTCAAAAAAAAAAAATTTTAAAAACCAAAAAGGGGTTTTAAAAAAAAAAAAATTTTTTTAAAAAAAATTTTTTTTTTGGGGGGGAAAAAAAAATTTTTTTAAAAAAGGGGCCGGTTCCCCCCGGGCC
The DNA here is from genome assembly GCA_028751875.1 of Rapana venosa. Lineage (NCBI taxonomy): Eukaryota > Metazoa > Mollusca > Gastropoda > Neogastropoda > Muricidae > Rapana > Rapana venosa. The sequence goes on from CM054136.1 coordinate 41,457,404, forward strand.
CCCCCGGGGGGCCCCCCCAAAAAACCGGGGGGAAATTTTTTTTATTTTTTTAAAAAAAGGGGGGGGGGGTTTTTAAAATTTTGGGGAAAAATTTTTTTTTTTTAAAAGGTTTTTTCCCTGTAAAAAGGGGTTCCCCCCCCCCCCTTTTTTTTTTTAAAAAACCCCCCCCAAAAAAAAACCCCAAAAAAAAGGGGTTTTTTTTTTAAAAAAAAAATTTTGGTTTTTTTTTTTTTTTTAAAAAAAAAAAAAAAGGGGAAAAAAATTGGGGAAAAAAAAAAAAAAATTTCTAAAAAAAAAGGGGGGGTTTTTTGGGGGGGTTTTCCCCCTTTTTTTAAACGGGGGAAAACCCCAAAAAAAAAAAATTTTTTAAAAAAAAATTGGGGGGAAAAAAAAAATTTTTTTTTCCCCCAAAAAAAAGGGGGGAAAAATTTTTTTAAAAAAAAATTTTAAGAAAAAAAATTTTTTTTAAAAACCCAAAAAAGGGGGCCCAAAAAAAAAAAAAATTTTTTTAAAAAAAACCCCCTTTTTTAAAAAAAAAAAAAAAAAAAAAAAAAACCCCCCAAAAAAAAAAATTAAACCCAAAATTTCCCCCCCCCCCTTTTTTTTCCCCCTTTTGGGCAAAAAATTTCCCCAAACCCCTTTTTTTTTTCGGGGGCCCCCCCCGGGGCCCCTTCCCCCTTTTCCTTTTTTAACCCCCCTTTTTTCCCAAAAAAACCCCCCTTTGGGGGGGGGCCCTTTTTTCCCCCCCCCCCCCTTTTGGGGGTTTATTGAAAAATTTTTTTGGGGGCCCCGGGGTTTTTTTTAAATTTTTTTTTTTTTTTTTTTAAAAAAAAGTTTTTTTTTTAAAAAAAAAAAAGGGGGGGAAAAAAAAATTAAAAAAAAGGGGAAAAATTTTTTTAAATTCTTTTTTTTGGGGGGGGAAAAACCCTTTTTTTTTTTTTGGGGGGGTTTTTTTGGGTTTTTTTTTTTTGGGTTTTTCCCCGGGTTTTTTTTTGGGGAAAAAAAAAATTTTTTTTTTAAAAAAAAAAACCCCCCTTTTTTTTGGGGGG
>CM054136.1:41465952-41480952 GCA_028751875.1 Rapana venosa
CCCCTTTTTTTTTTTAAAAATTTTTGGGGTTTTAGCTTTTCCCCCAAAACCCCCCCCCAAAAAAAAAACCCCTTTTCCCCCCTTTTTTCCCTTTTTTTCCCCCTTTTTTTGGGGAAAAAAAAAGGCCCCCCCCCCCCTTTTTTCCCCAAACCCCCTTTTTTCCGGGGGGTTTTTTTTGGGGGGGGGGTTTTTTTTTTCCCCCCGGGGGGGGGGGGAAAAAAAAAAGGGGGTCTTTTTAACCCCCAAAAAAATTTTTTTTGGGGGCTTTTTTTGGGGGGGGGGGGCCCCCCCGGGGGTTTTTTTTTTTTTCCCCCCCCTTTTTTTTGGGGGGTTTTTTTTTTTTTTTTTTCCCCCTTTTCCCCTTTTCCCCCCCTTTTTTTTTCCTCCCCCCCCCCCCTTTTTTTTTTTCCCCCCCTTTCCTCTACCCCCCCCCTTTTCCCCCCCGCCTTTTTCCCTTTCCCCCCCCCCCCCCCCCTCCCCCCCCCCCCCCCCCCCCCCCCCCCCCCCCCCCCCCCCTTTTTCCCCCCCAAACTTTTTTGGGGGGTTTTTTTTTTTTTTTTTAAAAAATTTTTGGGGGGTTTTTTAAATTTTTTTTTTTCCCGGGGGGGGAAAAAGGAAGGGGGGGGTTTTTTAAAAATTTTCCCAAAAAAAAGGGGAAAAAAAAATTTTTAGGGTTTTTTTTTTTTCCCCCCCTTTTTTTTTTTTTTTTTCCCCCCGGGGGGGGGAAAAAAAGGTTTTTTTTTTTTAAAAAACCCGAAAAAAAGGGGGAATGCTTCTTTTTTTCCCTTTTTTTTTGGGGAAAAACCCCCCTTTTTTGGTCTTTTCCCCTTTTTTTTTCCTTTTTTTTAAAACCCCCCCCCCCCTTTTTTTTTTGGGGGGGGGGGGGGGGGGGGTTTTTTTGGGGGGGTTTTGGGGGGGGGGGGGGGGGGGGGGGGTTTTTTTTGGGGGGGAAGGGGGTTTTTTTTTTTCCCCCCCTTTTTTTTTTTTTTTTTTTGGGGGGGGGGTTTTTTTTTTTAATTTTTTTTAAAGGGGGGGGAAAAAAAAAAGGGGGTTTTTTTTTTTTGGGGAAAAAATTTTTTCGGGGGGTTTTGGGTTTTTTGGGGCCCCCTTTTTTTTGGGTTTTGGGGGGGGGTTTTTTTTTTTTTTTTGGGGGAAGGGTTTTAAAAGGGGGGGGGGGGGAAAAAAAAAGGGGGGGGATGGGGGGGGGGGGGTTTTTTTTTGGGGGGGGTTTTTTTTTTTGGGGGGGGATAGGGGGGTTTTTTTGGGGGGGGGGGGTAGGGGGGGGGGGTTTGGGTGGGTTGGGGGGGAAAAAGGGGGGTTGGGGGGGGTTTCCCCCTTTGGGGGGGGGGGTTTTTGGGGGGGTTTTTAAGGGGGGGGGGGTTTTGGGTTTATGGGGGGGTAGGGGGGGGGAAAAAAAAAGGGGGGGGGGGGTTATGGGGGGAAGGGGGGGGGGGGGGGGTTGTTTATTTTTTTTTTTTGGGGGGGGGTTTTTATTTTTTTTGGGGAAAAAAAAGGGGGGGGGTTTTAAAAAAGGGGGGGGGGTTTTTTGGGGGTTTTTTTTTTAAGGGGGGGGTTTTGGTTTTTTTGGGGGGGGGCCAGGTTTTTTTTTGGGGGAAATTAGGGTATTTTTTTTTTTTTTTTTTTTTGGCTTTTTGGGGGTTTTTTTTAAATTTTTGCCCCCCCCCCCGGGGGGGGGGGGCCCCCCCCCCCTTTTTTTTAAAAAAAAAGGGGAAAAAAAAACCCCCGGGGTTTTGGGGAAAAAAATTTGGGGGCCAAACCCCGGGGAAAAAACCGGCCCCCTTTTGGGAAAAAAAAGGAAAATTTCCCTTTTCCGGGGGGGGGGAAAAAAAAAATTTTTTTTAAAAAAAGGAAAAAATTTTAAAAAAATAAAAAAAAAAAAAAATTTCCCCCCTTTTTTTTGTTTTTTTTTTTTAAAAAAAAATATTATTATTTTTTTAAAATTTTTTATGTTTTCTATGCACGCTAAGCTTAAAAGTTTTCAATGCATTTCTATGCTATTTCTAGGGAATTCTATCCCATGCAAAAGCTAATCTAAGCTATGCTTTTGCTGTGGTACATGGTTTAAAAAAGATGTTTGTTCAGGGGAAAAAAACTTTCTTTTTTTTTGCATTGCGCATAGAAATTTTAGAACCCGAAAAAAAACCAAAAGCCTAAAAGGGTTTTTAGTGGGCCCCAAATGGAAGGAGGGAATGGAAAATTTTAAAATATAGTGGAGTGGATGTGGAAATGGAGTGAAATGGAGGGAGTGTGGAGTAGGTGTTAGGATTATGTAATGGGAGGAGGAGGTGTAGTTTTCCGTTTGTTTAGGAGTGTAGTCTGTGCAGTATGGGTAGGTAGTGTAATGTAGTTGTAGGGGCGTGCCGTGGGGTGTTAGTTGTTATTTAGGTGTTCGGTAGTTTAGGGAGTGCAGTGGATGTAGTGTGGTATGAAATGTAATGTAGTGAGGAGTGGAGTGAGTGTGTTAGGTTGTTGTGGGGAGTGTAGTGTTGGTGAGTCAGGTAGGTAACGTTTTAAATTTTTTAGTGTAGGGAGGAGTGTAGTGGTAGGGAGGTAGTAGTAGTGTTTGTGGTTGTGTATGTAGGTGTAGTGTAGTGTTAAAAGTGGTGTAGTGGGAGTGTAGTGTAGTGAAGGGGGGGAGTGGGTTTAGTGTTGGGTTAAAGTTTTAAAAAATGAGTTGTTAAGGGTTTTTAAAAGATGTTATCCGTTAAATTTTGTTAAAAATTTTGACCTAATTGGCAATTGCAGTAATTAAAAATTTTGGTAGGAGGAAAAGGCCCCTGTAGGTGTAGTTAAAGTGTGTCCCTTTTCGTGCAATTTTGTTGTAAAACTAATTTTTTATTTCCGGTTTGGCCGTGGTATAGTTTAAGGGAACTTTAGTCAGCAACATTAACCCTTTTTCCAATCAAAAAGTAAAGGGAACCAAGGGGGGGTTAAATTTTCGGGTTTTTTAAAGTATGATGACTTTTTTTTTTTGGATTATTTTAAATTTTTTCCTTTTTTAATTTTACAATTTTCAAATTAAAATTAAAACCGGGGGGCAACTTAAAAAATTTTTAAAAAAAAAAATGGCTATTTAGGAGGAAAACCAATTCAAACAAGGGGGGGGAAAAAAACCAAAAAAAGAAATTTAAAACCACCCAACCCCCCCCCCCCCTACCATATTTTTAACCCTTCCCCACCGTTCCCCCATTAAGTCCCAAGTCATCCCATTTCACAAATTATCATCAAAATGTAGGGAACCAAGAGCCTAAATCTTTAAAGTATGATGACTCGGATTATAAATGCAAAGAATGAATTTAATTAAAAAAAACGAAAACTTTAAAGATAAAAAGATTGGCTAAATTTAAAGGAAAAACAATAAAAAAGCACCACAAAGAATAACACACAAAACACAACAAACAATATTTCATTAAAACGAAAAATGAAAAATGAAACTGGGAAAAAAAACACAAAATTAAACTTCACAAAAAAAACAAACCGAAAAGCATAGACGCCCCGCACGCCCGCTCGCTCGCTCGCCCGCATGCACACACTACATACTACACCACACTCACTGAATTTTTTAAAAAATGGGGTTTTCCCCGGTTTCCATTTTAAGTCCAAAAAACACTGGCTTTTTCCGTTTGGGAGTTTTGTGAAAAATAATGTAACCTAACAATAAAAAAACTGCCCCTTTCCCCCGCAAGGTTTAAAATCTCGGTTTTGCATCCCCCCAAAAGCTGGGCCCCCCCCCCGGAGCCCCGCTGAGGTCCCTGATGCCCCGCTCTTTCCCACGACCACATGGGTTAATTTGGGCACCTTTAAATTTTTTTTAAAACATTTCCCCCCCAAAAGGTTACTGATTGTCCCCCCTGTGCCATTCCTCGCTTTATCATAAAAATAAAATAAAAAGGTTAAAAAAGGTGTTCCCCATAACCCAAAAAGGTGTAGAGGGGGGGGGAGGCAAACAGAGACCTTTAAAATTCTTTAAGGGGCCCAAACATATTTGGGGGGGGGGCGCCTATCTCCTCTCCCCCGCTGCTTTACCTTCCTTGACCCCAAAGAGGGCAGGTACCCCTTTTTCTGCTGGGTGAATGAGGGGGAAATGTAAATGAACCCAAGGGCCCCCCGCCAAAAAAGGGCACCCCCTCCAACCCGGGGGAACCACGCTTATCTTTTTTAACCTTTTGCTGGGGGGGGAAAAAGAATTTCTTTGACCCCTGACTATCCCGTCCCCTTTTAGTTATATGCTAAAGGCTTCTGGGATGTGTGATCAGGGCTGGGATGGGAAAATTGTTTTATAAAAAAATTGTGTATGCCAAGTCCAGTCCTTTGTTCCCCTTGGGCCCTTTTTTTAAAAGTCCCCGCCTATGGGGCACCCGCCTGTTTAGAGTCGGGAAAAGGGAAAGCGGGGGAGGTAAAAGGAGATGGGCGCCGTCCTCAATTAAAAGATGGGCCCCCGGAGAGCTGAAAGGTTTTCTTTATGCCTCGCTCCCCCCACGGGCCCATGGGGTTTTGGGACACCCTTTTTCCCCGTTTTACCTTTTATATGCCCCCCACAAACCGCGGCCCCCCCCATGGCCCCCCCAAAAACACACACACAACACACACACACAAACAAATGCCCCGATTAAAAAAAAAAAAACAATTATCTGACACAAAAAACAGAGAAACCCGATTTCCCGGTTTTTGACAGGGGGCAAAGGGCTGACTGGTTTTCATTCAAAGCACTGACAGTGAAAGTTTAAATTCACTAAATGTCAATTTTTCCCTTTTAAGGGTGAAGCAGGCAAAACCCTTTTGTCCTGTATCTTTCTCGTTTTTTGTGGTGTGTGTGGGGGGTGTGTGTGTGCGGGGTGTGGGGGTGTGTTTTGTTCGGTGTGTATTTTGGGGTGGTTTTTGGGGTTTTGGGGTTTTGTTTGTGTATTCCCGTATGTTCGTGTGAAAGCCGGTGTGTGGGGTGGTTTTGTGTGGTGTGATGTGTTGTGTGTGTGTGTGGGGTGTGTGTGTGTTGTGTGTGTGTGAATTTGGGTGTGTGTGTCTGTGTGTGGTGGGGTTGGGGCGCGTGGTGTGTGGTGGGGTTTTGTGTTTGGGGGCGTTTTTTGCCGTTTTTCGTGTGTTGGGGGTGTGTGTGTTGTGTGTTTTTGGGGCCCCGGGCGTTTGTTGTTCTGTTTTTTCGGGGCGTGTGTGGGGCCGTGGTTGTGTGTTTGGGGGCGTGTGTTTTTCGCGCGCGGCGTGTTGTTGTGTGTTGTGGGGGTTGGGGTTTTTGGCCCCGGGGGCGTTTTTGGGTTTGTGTGGGCCGTGGTTTCGTGTGTGTGTTTGCGGGTTTTCGCGCGGGGGTTGCGTGTGTTTTGGGGTGTAATTGGTAGGTGGGTTTGGTGTGGTGGTGGTTTGGTGGGGTTTGGGGATTTGGTGGTGGATGGGTTTGGTGTGGTGGTGGATTGGTTTTGGGGTGGGGGTTGCCCGGGGCCCCCTTTTGGGGGGGGGGGGGGGGGGTAGGGGGGACTTTGGCCCTGCAGGATTTCCCGGGTCCAGGGGGGGGTGTGGGAAGGAAAATTGGTTTGGCCCTTTGGAAATTTATTTCCCAATATGGATGGCCCCCCTTTTTTTGGTTGGTGGGGAAAGGAATTTTAAAAAATAAAATGGGGAGGGGGGGGGGGGGTTGGGAAAAACAAATAAAATAAAAAAAAACATTGGGGGAAAGGGGGGGGCCCCGGGGAAAAAATAAATTACACAACAAACCAAGGTTTTTTTGGGCGAAACGGCCCTTTGGGACCAAATCACTTTTCCGGAATTTAAAAAACACTCCCACACCCCCCACCCCTTTTTAACCCACACCCACAACCCCCACCTCCCCCAAAAACCCAAACCACACACCACACCCCCACCCAACCCCCACCACCCACCCACACACAAAAAACAACACACAAAACACACCCAACCTCCACCCAACCCCCCACCAAAACATTCCCAAAAAACCGTACCAGAAAACCCTTTGCAGGTTAAAAACCCCAAAATTTTTAAAAACCCCAAAAAAACACAAAAACATTTTCCAATTTTCCCTACAAATACCCCAAAAATACAACAAACAACAACAACCCCTACCCCTACCCCCCCCCATTAAAACCATTAACCCTTCAAACAGGACCAAAACATAATACATTTCTTCAAACATACATTACATTCATTCCTTTCATAATAATTTTTCAATTTCAAACAACATCAGACATACTTAAAAACATACATACATTTCATAAACATAAAAACATACATTCATCCCCAAAATACATACCCTAATACATACAAAAACATACATACATACATACTTTCATTTTTTCCCCTACATACATTTTAAAAACCTACATAATAATACATACAAAAAAAACATGGGATGATTAATACATAAATACATCCAAAACCCCCCCCCCACCCCCCCCCAAAAAATACATTTTCATTCCTGATACATAAAATACATACAAGCATACATAAAACATATATGCATACTTAAAACATAAAATACATACATTCCCTACAAAAACATACTTCTTTTTTTACATTCAATTTCATTTAAAAACATACATATATGCCCTACATAACCAAAAACTTTCATACAATTCCACATACATACATACCCCTACATACATTTCATACATCATACAACATACAAATACATAGGGCCACTAAAGCCCCACAAATACATTTCAAACATAATACATACATAATACATACATAATAAAACAACCCAAAAAACCCCAAAAATACTTTAAAAAAATACATACATTTCATTTCATAAACTCAAAAGGGAAAAAAAGAGGGCAGACAACTAGAAAAGCCGACAGAAAATTAGGGAAAAAAACAGCCCCCGGGCACAGGGAAAACAAAGAGAAAAAACTTCGTACAATGGAATTTAGAGTCAAAAAATGCCCCGCCCTTTTTTGGGGAAATTTCCAACCACGGGCCCGGGTTAAAATAAAAAAGGACTAGGGTATTCCCGTGGGGCCTTTTAAAGTTTTAAAAACAAGGGCAATTTTTTCCCCCCCAAAACACCCAATTTCCCTTTTACCCCCCTCTTTTTGATCTTACCTCCTTTCTGGATTCCCACTTTTTAAATTTGGATGGACTTTTTGGGGGCAGTGGGGTCTGCATGTTTTTAACTCCGGGGTTTTTAAAAATCCCCCTTTAAAAAGGGGAAAACGAACCCCGGGTTTGCAGATTGCGAACCAATGTTTTTTAACCCCAAAAGGCTAATTCCCGTCATGTTTAAAGCCAAAAGCTTTTCAAAGGGTGGGGACGCCGGGGTACAACAAAAAATTTAAAGATAATTTTCATTCTAAAAAAGGCATTGGGACTTTTCTTTTTTACAAGTTTTAAAAAACTTTTTTATCGTATTTGTTAAAGCCCTTTCGGAGGGTTTTTTTTTGTCTGTTTTGTTTGTCTGTTTGGTTGGTTGGGTTTAAAAGGGGGGGGGGGGGGGGGAGGGGGGGGGGGGGGGGGTTTCGTGTAATCATCCAAAAAAAATACAGAATCAATATATCAATACAACACAAAAGGGGAGCGCACGCGCGTAACCACGCACGCCCCGCGCGCGCACGCAAGCGTAGCCGCATGCTCAAGAAAAAGGAGATTTTAAAAAGAAGGAGCAGACTGACCCGATTTGGCAGGCCCGACAGGCAAGGGGGGGAGGGGATACAGACAAAGATATGCAGGGGAAAAAGGGATTTGCTATGGACTTTGTCACAAGAATACTATGGTAAAGTTTTTTTCCCTTGGACCTTTCTGGCACACTCTCAAAGCGCATCCTTCTACAGTCTTGAAAAAATGGGGTAATGAAGCCTGCCTTTTCTTGTAGAAAAAAAACAATATTGGCCCGTAAAAATTGGGGAGTGATCCCGGGAAAGTTGCAGTTAAACTAAACAGGCTTTCATGCTTTTGATGGGGCCTTTTTTTTGTTTTTTTTTTTGTTTTTTTCAGCGTTCGTTTTTTTTTTTTGAGTTATTTTCTTTTTTCCTTCTTTAATATTGGCTTTTTCTTGTTTTTGGGTTATATTTTGTTTTAAATTTGGGTTTTGGGTGTTGTTGTTGGGGAGCGTGGGCCCTTTTTTGCAAAAGGTTAGTAAAAATTTTCCCCGGGGGCAAATTTAAAACCATTTAAAAAGGGGTAGTTTACAGCAGACATCCCTCCTGGTGTTCAAGGGGAAAAAATTGTCCGGTTTTTTGGCCCCGACACAACCGGCCTGTTGGGTTTTGGCCTAGGCCCCCAGCATGGCAGAAATTTCCCCCCTTTTTGGGAAATAATTTTTGTTAAAGCTACCTATGGCATTAATGCAAGGGGAAAAACATAGAAGAGGTTTGCCCTGATGGCCGATGTGGGGGGCAAAACCCAAAAAACCCCGTTTTACATTTGAGTCAGTTTGAGGAAAAGTTTTCCCAAAAAGGGAAAAAGCGCATAGTCTTTTGACCCCTTGAAAAACCCAAACTGGACCCGGCCCTTTTCAGAACCCAGCCGTCGCCCGGGAAAGGGGAGAGAGGAAAAGAGAAGCGCCTTTTGCTCGCTGACCAAAGGGGGAGAATTCCACTGAAGGAATCTCGCCGTATCAACGTCAGAGGAAGGTGGGCCTACAAACTATGTCTAAAGGCAAGCAGTGGGCAAAAGATGAAGACAAGCACTGTCTTGGGGAAACAATGTAAAAAGGCCTTCTGATACATCAGGCGATGGTGAAATAAACGATGATCCCTTTAATTGAATATCTGGGGGAAAAGGCTTATGTAAACAGGGCGACGGGGTAAACCCAGTTTTTGAATTTCAATATAGAAGAAACATCTATGCCATCAACCCCCTGAGTCGTGGTCCCAGAAATAACGGGGCCCGCTCGGGAAACAAAAAAACCCCCCGTTTAATTCCGTTCAAAGGGGATTTTTTCCCCCTTGGGGTTACCATCCAAAACCCCAGGGCTCTTTTTGGGTTTACCCATGGGGCTCAATGGGTTTTGTAAAGGGCTGGGCACTAAAAAACTTTGCATGCTGCTGATCCCTTTGTCCCGGGGGGGCAGACAGGGCAAGGGGTTGAACTCTTTGAAATCAAGTGAAGTGAAAATTTTTTTACAGAAAGTGTGTGTTTTGGGAAATTTTTTTGGTAAGCTATAAAAGCAAGACCAGGTGGGTTTCATTAAAACCCTGGAAGGGAAACAAAAAAATTCAAAAAGAAAAACATCTGTGCCCTCAACCCCCCTGAAAACGGTGGTCTAGAGGGGAAAGCGTTTTGCCAGAAAAACGAAATGTCCGGGTCGGAAGTGTGGGGGTGGTTTTTTATTCCCCCTTTAGGCCAGAAAAATTTCCCCCCCCCCTTAGACCATGATGGGGGTCTGGATGCCCGTTTTTTCGGAAGATACCATAAAAACCCAAGTTCCCCCCGGTTTTTAAATAAAATTCTTTGCGCACGAAAAGAACCCCCAGCAAAAACAAGGGGAGGGTGTTTTCCCCGGCAAAAAAATTTTGAGGAAAAAAAAACCCCTCGGGTTGGGGAAAAAATTACAGTTGGCAGACAAGGAAAAAAAAAAAGGGGGGCTTCTCTTTTGGGCCCACAAAACCCTTTTCCCCGGGAGGGGCAGCCCCAAATTTTTTGCAGCGAAATCTGCCCGGGGCTTTTAAATGGTATGAAAAGAAATGAAAATGAAAATGAATCGCTATGCTGGAAAAAAAATAATTTAGAGGTAGTGATCAGGAAAAAGTTGTTTTGTAAAATTACACAAAACCGCATGGTAAAAAGTAGGCAATTTCTTTTGCACGTGGTAAAAGAAGTGCTTACACTGTTCATATTTAATATAAATTTCTCCACTTTTTTGGGGTGCCCAAACTTCGGGGCCGAAGAATAAACTGGGGGGCCCCGCTAAAGACAATTTTGAAGGGTTGGGTTGGGTTGGAGCCCCAAAGAACCAAAAATTTTAACCCAAAAAAAAATTTTTTTATTTTACTCTTTTTATTTGAGGGAAAAATGGAAAAAGCAAATTACGGCTTTTTTTTCATCCGTCCCCCCTGTGAAAAGCGGTTTTTGAAAAAATTTTCAACTTACAAAGAGAAAACAACCCAAATTTTAAACAAAAAGTTTTAAAATGGTTTTTGGGAAAAAAAAGGATCGCATGGGTGAAAAAGGAAAGTGGGAAAACCCGGGGAAAATTATGGATCATTTCAAAAATGAATTTAAAACTCTTTGGTATATTGTAAATTAAAAGGGGGTGGCTATTGTTTTGTGTTTTCAATGATGGGGCCCCCCCACCCTTACTCTGCTCTAAAAAATCAAATAACTGGGGGCCCCGGAAATAGGCGAGGGGATAATTTGAAATTTTAGAAGGAAAATTGCCCGTTTAAATGAAAATTATTGAGCTAGAGAAAAGAAGGGTTTCATTCCTTCCCCTCTTCTGCCCCCCCTAGCCCGCCCAAATTTAGTGGGCCCCTCCCGAAAAGTCGTCTATTGGGCCACGTAGTTTGAAGATAGCTGGAGGTCTGAGCCCCAATATTCAGGTTTTAAATTTTTCCCCCAATTTTCTTCCCCCATTATCCAAAATCCAAATTTAAATGCAATTTCCTTATGTAAGGTTTGGTTTTTTTTCTTGTTTAAAAAGATAAACCCCCAATTTAAATTTTTTTTTTTTTAAAACCCCCCCCAAAAAACGAAAAGCATAAGAGAGAGAGGAAAAGAGAGAGAGAGAGGGGAGAGGGGAGGGGCAGTGCTCATAGCTGATTTTTTCAAAATTTAAAAGGGGAACCCCCCTAAAGGGAAATGAAAAAGAGACAAAAAGAGTTACTTTTGCTTTGAAAAAAAGGGGGACCAGTGTTCAGAACCCGGGGTGACCGAAAGGTTGATTTTTTTTGCAACTGAGGGGAAATTAATATTCCGTAGTCTTCCAATTTTCAAAATGAAATGGGGACAGAATCTGCATTTTCAAATCTTTCAAACAAGCAAAAGGTTATATCCCTTTTTAACCCAGTGCATTTAAAGCTTAAAAATTTTCCAATACTTTCCCGGGCATGTTTCGCCAAAAAAACCTTTTTTTCCCCTTTCAAGTTTTGGGAAACTCAGGCCCCCCCTTTTAGATTTGGGCAAGGGTTTTTAATCAGGTAGTATACGTTTTAAAAAATGTTTATAGAAAGGGTTTTTTTTGAAAAAGAACAAAAAGGTTTGAAACACAATTTCCCGGGCCCGCTGTATTGATGAAAAAAAAGCCAAAGCCCGTCTCAAAAAAAATTTACTAGGAAAAGGGTTTTAAGTAAGCAGGATAAATGTTTTTAGACCAAATTTTAAAAAATCGGGTGATTTTTCCCAAAGCTAAACTGTTGCACACGAATGTTGGTTGAGAACAAAAAAACCCAAGGTTTCCTTCTAAGCCAGTTTAAATTTTAAACAATTTTTTTTTGAGGACGGATTAGTTGCCGGTCAAAGTGAAATAAAAGTTGCCCGTGAATTAAAAAACCGATATGTTTGTTTTAAATTTTTTTAATGCAAAAAAATCTGATGGAAAACTTTCCTCGTAACATCATGGTAACTTGTAAAAAAAATGCTGAAACATTTCCCTTTTGAAAGTCCAAACACCACACTGAAACTTTTTGGTAATGTTTTGGGGGAAAAACTGAACATGGTTTGTTGGGGAGTGCCCCCCTAACCACTTTTTAAAGGGGGGTTGGGGTAAAGCAGTAAGTTTAGAAGTAAACAGCCCAAGTAAAAAAAGTTTGGGGACCCAAAGGGGTTTTTTCTTCAATTAAAAAAAATGTAAGTGTACAAGTAAAACTTATGGAACATTTCCCTAAACCCTTCTTAGCTTCAGCTAATGGGAAAGAAAATCTGGTCAGTGTTTTTTTTGATTGTGAAGTAAAGGTTGCATGTCGGTTTTAAAGTGAATTTTTTTTTTCCCATGATTTTTGAAAAAAAAAATGTGACAACATTTTGAAAAAGGTTAAAAGCTTTTTTTGCATTTTTGGTTTGGGCATGGGGGCTGTAAGCATCCCGAAAAAAAATAGAGTGGCCTGAAAAGAAAAGAGTTTGTGTCAGAAAAAAGAGAAGGGAAGAAAAATCCCCCCCTGAGTTGAAAAAAGTTTCATGAGCTTGTTTCTCCCTTTTGCCCGGTTTAAAAAATATATAAAAATGAATTTTACTTGTATAAAAAAAATGAAACATGTTTCGGGTTTTTATTTAAACTGCATTGGTAGTATGTTATAATGGCAAGTGAAAAAGAAATTTAAAAACTTAAAGCTAAATTGATGTAATTGCCAAAATTTTTTTTACTTTTTTTTTAAACATTCTCCTAGTCACGCTGAAAGTCCACAATGTTTTTCCTTTTTTTTTAAACTGGGAGCCCTTTCATTTAAAGAAAAAAACAGTAATAAAAAAACTTTAAAATAAAGCAAAAACACTTTAAAACACACTTGCCCCTTTCCCACTTCTGGGGCGTACAAAAACACGCGCGTGTACATAAAAAAAGCATTTTTCCCATCATTTTTTTAAAAAAAGAATCTTAGAAATTTCTGACTTCAACTTTTGTGGGGGAGTATTCCCGGTTTTAAATGAAAAAAAAAACAAAAGATAGTGTACATTAACAAACAAAGAAAACAGTGGGAAACTGGGGAAAAAACAGGCTCCCCCAAAAGTTAGTCCCGACAGCAAAAGACTGTCCGTTGTGTGCCCAAAGGCCCGAACCCCTTTCAGATTGTTTTCCCCGTTTAAAGTCCCCGGCTGAATTTCTGTTAGTTAAACTGCCCTTCTTGCAACAACAAAAAAAAAAGGGTTTTCATAAAAAGTTTGGGCCTTTTTTGAGCTATATTGTTTTTTTTACGCATGAAAAATTTCGCAGATGTACATCCCTTTTTTTTGGGGATAAATGTAACTTTTCCCCCAAATGAGGTCTTTGAATAGAAAAGTGTACGTAAATGGGGTGAAGGTTTTGACCACTTGTGAATGGGTTTAAGTTTTTCCTGTTTTTTGTTTACAGATTTTTCCCCAGTTTGCCTGTAGCAAGGAACTTTTAAGCTCAACCCCTTTCCCCCCCCCAAAAAAAAGAGGAAAAAAAACAAGCTGACAATGATAAAAACACCAGTACAAAGACAAAGGGCCCAAAATTCATTTGGTTTCAAAAACCAAAATGAATAGTAGTAGTAGTAGTAGTAGTAGTAGTAGTAGTAGTAGTAGTTAGTAGTAGTAGTAGTAGTAGTATCATCATCTTCAACATCATTTTTTTATCATCATCATCATCATCATCACCATCATAATCATCACCATCATCATCATCATCACACATCATCATCATCATCATCATCATCATCATCATTATTATTATTATTATTATTGTTATTATTATTATATTATTGTTGTTGTGTATACCATACACGCGCACACTCACACGCGCGCGCGCACGCACACACACACACCACACAACACACACACACGCACGCACGCACGCACGCACACACAAAACACCACACACACCACACACAACGCACACACACACACGCACACACACACACACACACACACACACACACACACACAACACACACACACACACACACAACCACACACATCACGACGACCACCATGACCAACACCACTACCTCCACCACTACCACCACGAACAACAACACAACTACCACCACCACCATCACCAACACCAAATCACCACCACACTTAAGAAGTTTTTGCTCTGTCTTGTTTAAGCAACAACAACCACCACCACCCCCTCCCAAAAACAAAACAACAAAAAAACAGAAAAAAACCCATCCGAAACTAGAAGAAAACAGAACTGCATAATCTGCATGAGTTTGTCTGGAGAACAACTCATGGATGCTAGTAACTGTTATGGAGTGTACGTGAAGGAGCAATCTGTCTTCTTGATCACATCACTAATTTCCATCTATCTCTTCATCTCTGCTTCTGCTTGTTGTTGTTGTGTTCGTTTCTACTGTCGTTTTCTTTCTTTTTGTCACTTTTTTCTGTCTGTCTGTGTAATCCTTCATTCGCTTGCTAGCAGTGTGTGTGTGTGTGTGTGTGTGTGTGTGTGTATGTGTGTACGTGCGTGGGGGGGTGTTAGTGTGTGTGTGTGTGTTTGTGTGCGTGTTTGCGTGTGTGTTGTAGTGTGTTGTGTTGTAGTGCGTTTTTTGT
Organism: Rapana venosa; assembly: GCA_028751875.1. Lineage (NCBI taxonomy): Eukaryota > Metazoa > Mollusca > Gastropoda > Neogastropoda > Muricidae > Rapana > Rapana venosa. Next base: position 41,480,098 of record CM054136.1, read on the forward strand.
GTTAGAGTGGTTGTGTGTGTGTGTGTGTGCGTGTGCGTGCGTGCGTTTGTGTGTGTATGTGTTTATATGCGTGCGTGTGTGCGTGAGTGAAAGAGTGAGTGAGTGTGTATGTGAGTGTGTGTGTTTGTCTCTCTGTCTGACTGTCTGTCTGTTCTATAGTATTACTCTCTCTCTCACGCACACACACACACACACACACACATACACACACACATATGCACACACACTCATCCACACACACGCAGACACACACTAATACACATGCAAAAATGCACACACACTCACACACACACACATACACACTCACACAGAGTCTCACTCTCACATAATAAAGAAGTGTACTCTCCATTCAAAAAAAAATGATAATAATAATAGTAATAATAATAATAATAATAATTAATAATAATAATAATAATAATAATAATATGATGGATTGATGATGAGATGATTGTATGATGAACATCTTTTTAAATCACATCATTTTTCATCGTCTTTCCCTCTGCATGTCTTTCTGTGCAAGTGTGTGTGTGTGGTGTGTGTGTGTGTGTGTGTGTGTGTGTGTGTGTGTGTGTGTGTGTGTGTGTGTGTGCGTGCGTTGTGCTTGTGTGTGTGTATGTGTGTGTGTGTGTGTCTGTCTGTCTGTGTCTGTGTGTGTGTCTGTCTTTGTGCATGTCTATATGTTGTCTGTGTCTGTCTGTCTGTGTGTTTGTCACTGTTTCACTTGCTTGTTCGTTTTGTCTGTTTGCTTGTCTGCATGCCTTGTTTTCTTTCGTTTGATTCGGTGTGTGTGTGTGTGTGTGTGTGTGTGTGTGTGTGTGTGTGTGTGTGTGTGTGTGTGTGTGTGTGTGTGTGTGT
>CM054136.1:41483452-41493452 GCA_028751875.1 Rapana venosa
AGTGACGAGCGCAATGTCCCTCCAACAACCTTCTCCCGTGAACCTCCAACCCCCAAAGGCTGTGGCAAATATTCACCACCACAGACACTGAAGTGTTTACGAAATCAAACCTGGGATTACCATGAGACCAGGGCAGCCAAGGCCTTCTTCTTGATTGCTTGATGATCAATGGTAATGGGGAAGATATGACGATGGTGCTGCTGTGGAAGTGTGTATGCTATGAGACTGCTTGACGGGGCTGCACTGTACATTTTCGATTATAATATTTAATAATCTCGGCACCATCTAGACCCGGCAGATGCGAACAACAGCAATGCTGGCCAGGTCATCCGAGCAACACTTTCAAATCGCATCTGCAAATTGGGTAAAGTTCGACTATGTGGTAGACTTCCCAGCAAGTCCATAGCAAATTCACTCTAGGTAGGAGCCAGCCAGAATCAGAAGGAAAAAAATTCCTGTGGCTGGTATGGGATTCGACCTTACGATCAGAAACCACTGCGCATTGGCGGTTGGCTGGTTATTTCTGGTGGGTTTTTTTTAATGAAATAGATTCAGTTGTCTTGTGTCAAGTCGCTTTCTGCTTTGTTTGCTTTCAGCAGCTTCCTCGATCTTGTACCAGCTGATGCCATTTATCTAACAGTTGCAGACAGACGAATCTGTCAGGTCAGTGTGTTGGGTTTGTGTCAGAAGGTTTTACAAACTGCCTGTGTTTGTCTTGTGACTGCTGTCTCTCTCGCTTTTGCTCGTGCTGACTGTCTTCCTTGGCTTTTGTGTCCGCCAGCCCCACTTGTAGCTGGAGCCACCAGCTAGCACAATTTATACTTTTGCAGGAACTGGTTTGGTTGGTCTTGTCAGTGCTGTGTTAATCAATCTTTGGAGAGCTGTATTCAGTAGTCTAGTAAAAAGCTATATGCGTCTGTTTTTATAAGGTTTGGATTCAGTAGTCTTGTAAGAGAAAGTGTTGTTAGTTTCGTCAGAGCTGGATTTGTCAGTCGTGTGAGAGCTGTACTTATCAATCTTGTGAAAGCTGTATTCATCAGTCTTGTGACAGCTGTATTTATTAATCTTGTGAAAACTGAATTCATCAGTCTTGTGACAGCTGTATTTATTAATCTTGTGAAAACTGTATTCATCAGTCTTGTTACAGCTGTATTTATCAATCTTGTGAAAGCTGTATTCATCAGTCTTGTGACAGCTGTATTTATCACTCTTGTGAAAGCTGTATTCATCAGTCTTGTGACAGCTGTATTTATCAATCTTGTGAAAGCTGTATTCATCAGTCTTGTGAAAGCTGTATTCATCAGTCTTGTGACAGCTGTAGTCATCAGTCTTTTGAGAGCTATATTTATCAATCTCACGAAAGCTGTATTCATCAGTCTTGTATGTTTGCATCTAGTAAGAAATGACTGCGTCAGTCCTGTGAGATATTGGATTTATCAGTCTTTGAAAGGAACGGCATTGTCAGTTCTGCCAGAGCTGCATCCAACAGTCTTTCGAGGACAAGATTCATTAGTCTACAAAACACGTTTTCATCGATCATGTAAGCACTGGATTAATCATCCCAGTGAGAGCTGAATTCCTCAGTTTCATAGAACAACTAGCTTTAACCACTTTGTTTCTGCGGGCCTCGTGGATTTCAAAAGCTTATTAAAAAGAAATATAGCAATGAAATATATTGAAACAAAGCAAAAAGGTTCCTCCCCCCTTGCCCTTTCCCGCACAGCATCAACAAAGATTCAGAGGGCCAGGAGAACTTCCAGAAGGTGGGGATGTTATTTATATTGACATGTTCATGGTACACCACGGGGAAGTGGCGTGGGGAAGGGGCTTGCGTTTTAACTAGCTCGCACATCAGGAGGAAGGTGGTTTGTTTCATCTAGTATAAGCTTGCCCCCATCTGTCAAAATAGCGAGTCAAACTCGTTTCTGTTGTGGGTTTTTTGTGTGGTATAAGTTAGATACCTGTGCAAGCAATCATCTAATATGTTAATGATTAAGTTGGTTATTTGATTGACCAACTAGCTGAACGTACGGTTTGGTTTTATCTGTTTAATTGCTTGCTTTAATTATAAAGGTTTCATCGACTAAGTTGACAAGGAAGCAAGGGACAAAGTACTGAAGTGATTAAGTAATAATCCTTTTTTTATAGCTTGCGTGCCACACGCGCACATGTGTGTGTGTGAGTGTGTGCGCGCGTGCGTGTGTGCGTGCGTGCGTGCATGCCTGCGTGCGACTGCATGTATGCGCACACGTGCACAAAAAGGACGAGGCACAATACCAATACCAATAATTTATCATCTCAGAGAAATCCATGTGGGTAACAAGCTATGCATAAAATAACAATAAACAGAAAAGATAGTCACCGCAGAAAGTAATAATAACTTTCCCAGAAACAAAACTTGGGTTCACAGGGCTCTCCAAGTCTTATCATTCTCCTCTTTATGACAGCCACAGTCAACTGAGAGACAAGACAGGAAAAAAGACGCACAGTGAAAAATATTTGCCCTCACACACACACACACACACACACACACACACACACATACAAACACACACACACACACACACACACTCGGGTTTACATCTAGAAACACCACAAGAGCCAGAGATAGACAAGCAGAACTGACAGCGCACAACTCTCCCACTCTTCACACACACAACACACAACACAACACACACACAACACACACACACACAACCACTCACAACAACACTAACACAACACACACCCACACACAACAAACACACACACACACACACACAAACCACACACCCAAACTACACACCCTCTATATCACTTAGAGTGAACAGACGTTAAATTGAGACAAAGAAACAAATCACACACACACACACACACACACACACACACACACACACACACACACACACTCACAGGTTACATCTACAACACCAGAAGAGCCAATATAGACAAGCAGAATGACAGCGCACAACTCTCCCACTCTGCTCTCTCTCATCCTCTCTCTCTCTCTCTCTCTCTCTCTCTCCCTGACCTTGGTCAAGCCTCCGGTCAAAGGTTTGTCCACCAAACCTGGACCCTTCTTCTCTTTTCGGTGATGCCCAACTCGGACCGCTTACCTCCCCAGTGTCCAGTTTATCACGTCCAACTTGACCGGGTCATCGACCACAGATAATGGCCGGCATGAATAATGGGACTAGTGGGTGTCCCTTGTGACTGACTTTCCTTCCCCGACGCTTTAGTGCTCGATGGTTCACATTAGTTAACAAAGACTTTTCGGGTTCCCTGATGGTTTAACTTCACCCAGGGATTTTTGTTCTTTGATGGTTTAACTTAACTAAGTGTTTTTGGCTGGTTTGACTTAACCCAGGGTTTTTTGTTCTTTGATGGTTTAACTTAACGCAGGTGGTTTTTTTTTTAATTCTTTGATGGTTTAACTTAACCCAGGGTTTTGTTCTTTGATGGTTTAACTTAACCCAGGGTTTTTTGTTCTTTGATGGTTTAACTGAACCAACGATTTTTGTTCTTTGATGGTTTGACTTAACTCAGGGTTTTTTGTTCTTTGATGGTTTAACTTAACTAAGTGTTTTTGGCTGGTTTGACTTAACCCAGGGTTTTTTGTTCTTTGATGGTTTAACTCAACTAAGAGTTTTTGGCTGGTTTGACTTAACCCAGGTTTTTTTGTTCTTTGATGGTTTAACTTAACGCAGGTGTTTTTTTTTTTAATTCTTTGATGGTTTAACTTAACCCAGGGTTTTGTTCTTTGATGGTTTAACTTAACCCAGGGTTTTTTGTTCTTTGATGGTTTAACTGAACCAACGATTTTTGTTCTTTGATGGTTTGACTTAACCCAGGGTTTTTTGTTCTTTGATGGTTTAACTTAACTAAGTGTTTTTGGCTGGTTTGACTTAACCCAGGGTTTTTTGTTCTTTGATGGTATAACTTAACTAAGAGTTTTTGGCTGGTTTGACTTAACCCAGTTTTTTTTGTTCTTTGATGGTTTAACTTAACCGAAAGGTTTTGGTTGGTTTAACTTAACGCAGGTGTTTTTTTTTAATTCTTTGATGGTTTAACTTAACCAAGGGTTTTTTGTTCCCTGATGGTTTAACTTAACCCAGGGTCTAAGGTTCCTAGGTGGTTTCCCAGGTTGTTGTTTTTTTGTTCTTTGGTGGTTTAACCTAGGGTTTCTGGTTCCTGGATGGTTTAACGCAGGTGTTTTAGTTCTTTCTTGGTTTAACGCACGGGTTTTTAGTTCTTTCTTGATTTAGCGCAGGATTTTTAGTTCTTTCTTGGTTTAACGCACGGGGTTTTAGTTCTTTCTTGGTTAAATGCAGGGTTTTTAGTTCTTTTTTGGTTAAATGCAGGGTTTTTAGTTCTTTCTTGTTTAAATGCAGGGTTTTTAGTTCTTTGTTGGTTTAATGCAAGGTTTATAGTTCTTTGTTGGTTAAATGCAGGGTTTATAGTTCTTTGTGGGTTAAATGCAGGGTTTTTAGTTCTTTGTTGGTTAAATGCAGGATTTTTAGTTCTTTGTTGGTTTAATGCAGGGCTTTTAGTTCCTTGTTGGTTTAACCAGGGTTTTTTGTTCTTTCTTGGTTTAACGCAAGGGTTTTTAGTTCTTTCTTGGTTGAACGCACGGGTTTTTAGTTCTTTCTTGGTTTAACGCACGGTTTTTTAGTTCTTTCTTGGTTTAACGCACGGTTTTTTTTAGTTCTTTCTTGGTTTAACGCACGGTTTTTTAGTTCTTTCTTGGTTTAACGCAGGGTTTTTTTTAGTTCTTTCTTGGTTTAACGCAGGAGTTTGATTCCCTGATGGTTTTAATACAGGGGTCTTGATTACTTGATGGTGGTTGTCCTTGCCTTTCTTTGGCTTGAGCTCTGAGAATTTTTTGCGCATGCGACCGTTTTTTTGCCTACCACGATGGTAGCCGCATTCCATCTTCGTAGGCAATGTCTAAACACGGCACAAGTATGCATGCGATTGTCTATATTTTGTCAACTGCTCTAACCAGCACGCACTGGCGTTAAGTCTCCGAAAGGCAGAGAGACGGGTTTTAACGTGTGCGCAAAATGTTCTGTATGCATTGGCACAAGGGAAGTTGGTTTATGGTCTCATGTAAAGGACGACCTGGGGGAGCTGAGTGGGTATTGATGTTAACTCCAGGGAACATTCCCTTGAATGGGGGACTTGGTGGGGGGGGGGGGGGGGGGGGGGATAGAACCTGGACTTGAACCCTTGACCCCAGGCTGTCATCTCTCTCTGTCTCTTGTCTCTGTCTGTCTGTCTATGTCTGTCTATGTCTGTCTGTGTGTGTGTGTATCTCTCTCTCTCTCTCTCTCTCTCTCTCTCTCTCTCTCTCTCTCTCTCTCTCTGCTCTGTCTGTCTGTCTGTCTGTCTGTCTGTCTGTCTGTCTGTCTGTCTTCTCTCTCTCTCTCTCTCTCTCTCTCTCTCTCTCTCTCTCTCTCTCTCTCTCTCTCTCTCTCTCTCTCTCTCTCTGCCTCTATCTCCAGCAGGTGGACAAAAAACTCGAACAGTCTTAGGTTCAATTCCAACCCAACGCACACACACATACACACACACACTCTCTCTGTGTCTCTCTCTGTCTCTCTCTGTTTCTCTCTTTCTCTCCTTCGGATGAGACTATAAACTGAGGCCCCGTGTGTGCAAGCATGCAGAACATCTTGCGCGCACGTTAAATCCTGTTCTTTGATGGTTTAACTTAACCCAGGGTCTAAGGTTTCTAGGTGGTTTCCCAGGTGTTTTTTTCTTGTTCTTTGGTGGTTTAACCCAGGGTTTCTGGTTCCTTGATGGTTTAACGCAGAGTTTTTAGTTCTTTCTTGGTTTAACGCAGGGTTTTAGTTCTTTCTTGGTTTAACGCACGGGTTTTTAGTTCTTTCTTGGTTAAATGCAGGGTTTTTAGTTCTTTCTTGGTTAAATGCAGGGTTTTTAGTTCTTTCTTGGTTAAATGCAGGGTTTTTAGTTCTTTGTTGGTTTAATGCAAGGTTTTTAGTTCTTTGTTGGTTAAAATGCAGGGTTTTTAGTTCTTTGTTGGTTTAATGCAAGGTTTATAGTTCTTTGTTGGTTAAATGCAGGGTTTTTAGTTCTTTCTTGGTTTAACGCAGGGTTTTTAGTTCTTTCTTGGTTGAACGCAGGATTTTGTGTTCTTTCTTGGTTTAACGCACGGTTTTTCAGTTCTTTCTTGGTTTAACGCACGGGTTTTTTTTAGTTCTTTCTTGATTTAGCGCAGGATTTTTAGTTCTTTGATGGTTTAACGCAGAGTTTTTTTTAGCTCTTTCTTGGTTTAACTCAGGAGTTTGATTCCTTGATGGTTTTAATACAGGGGTCTTGATTTCTTGATGGTGGTTGTCTTTGCCTTTCTTTGGCTTGAGCTCTGAGAACTTTTTGCGCATGCGACCGGTTTTTGCCTACCACGAAGGTAGCCGCATTCCAACTTCGTAGACAATGTCTAAACACGGCACAAGTGTGCATGCGGTTTTCTACATTTTGTCATCTGTTCTAACCAGCACGCACTGGCGTTAAGTCCGAAAGGCAGAGAGACGGGTTTTAACGTGTGCGCAAAATGTTCTGTATGCATTGGCACAAGGGAAGTTGGCTTATGGTCTCATGTAAAGGACGACCTGGGGGAGCTGAGTTGGTACTGAGGTTAACTGCAGGAAACATTCCCTTGAATGGGGGACTTGGGGAGGGGTGGGGGGTAGAACCTGGACTTGAACCCTTGACCCCAGGCTGTCATCTCTCTCTGTCTCTTGTCTCTGTCTGTCTATGTCTGTCTATGTCTGTGTGTGTGTGTGTGTCTGCCTCTGTCTGTCTGTCTGTCTGTCTGTCTGTCTGTCTGTCTGTCACTCTCTCTCTCTCTCCCTCTCTCTGCCTCTGTCTCCAGCAGTTGGACAAAAAACTCGAACAGTCTTAGGTTCAATTCCACCCCAACACACACACACACACACACACACACACACTATCTCTCTGTCTCTCTCTGTCTCTCTGTTTCTCTCTTTCTCTCCTTCGGATGAGACTATAAACTGAAGCCCCGTGTGCGAAAGCATGCAGAACATCTTGCGCACACGTTAAATCCTGTTCCGCTTTTCCAAAGAGTAGGCCATTGTGTGCCGGTGGGAACAGATAACAAAATTTACAAAACCGCATACACACGAGGATTGGATGTAAAAAAAAGCACATGAGTGCTTATTCCATTATCCTCGATATATTTTATTTTAAGAAGTCTTATATATCCCTAAGGGCGGGGACTGGATGTAAAAAAGCACATGGGTGCTTATTCATTATCCTCGAAATGAAAGAATTTGTCATTGTCATTTGTCATTGTCATTGTCTCTTTCTCTCTCTTCTCTCTTCTCTCTGTTAATTCTGTCAATCCTTTATCAGTTAGACGTCCCCAAGGCTCTCTTTGCAATCTCAAACGCGATCACTACTCATTGGGAATGACTTACCGAGTTATCATGCGATGATTCATTCGTACAGAACAAAACAGGAGGGATGGCATTTCTTGTGGAACTCTTGTGGTATGGTATGGTATGGTATGGTAGGGTAGGGTATGGTATGGTAGGGTTTAGGGGTAGGGATGGTAGGGTAGGGAGGTGGGAGGGTTGGTTAGGGTAGGGTATGGTAGGATGTATGGGTAGGGTAGGGGTATAGGGTGGTAGACGGGTAGATAGGTATGGGTAGGTAGGTTAGGGTATGGTATCGTAGGGTAGGTGGTAGGGTATGGTATGGTATGGTAGGATATGGTTCTGGGTAGGGTATGGTATCGGGTATGGTAGGGTAGGGGTATGGTTGGGGTTGGCGGGTATGGAAGGAAGGTTAGGGTAGCGTAGGATAGGGTATGGTAGGGTAGGGTAGGGTAGGGTAGAGTAGGGTAGGGTAGGGTATGGTATGGGATGGTATGGTGTGGTGTGGTACGGTATGCCATGAGATGGTATGATGTGGTATGGTATGCTATGCTATGGGATGGTATGGAAGGGTATGGTAGGGTATTGTAGGGTATTATAGGGTAGGGTAGGGTAATGGTATTGTATGGTTATGGTATAGTAGCGTTGGTATGCTATGGTTTGGTATGGAATGGTATGATGATATGGTATGGTATGGTATGGTATGTTATGGGATGGTATTGGATGGTATGGTATGCTATGGTATGCTATGGGATGGTATTGGATGGTATGGTATGCTATGCTTTGCTCTGCTCTGCTCTGCTACGCTATGTTATACATGAAGGAAGGTGGCAGGATGGTTAAGACGTTTGCCTGCCAACAAGTAAACCGTGAGGTTCTGGGTTCAATTCCCAGCCTCGCCCTTTCTTCCCAGTTTGACAAAAAAATCGAACTGAATATCAAAGTCCTTCGGAGGAGACTATAAAACGAGGCCCCGTGTGCGAACGCACGCAGAACATCTTGCGCACACGTTAAATCCTGTTCCGCTGTTCGAAAGAGTAGGCCATTGTGTGCCGGTGGGAACAGATGACAAAATTTAAAAAACCGCATACACACGCATAAATTTTAAAAAGGTCATCTGAGCGCTTTGATTTGTTGCTTTACAAGATTCAGCGCTATATAAATTCCATATATTATTATTATTGTTGTTATTATTATTATTATGCTATGCTACGCTACGCTACGCTACGCTATGCAATGCTATGCTATGCTATGCTAATGCTATGCTCTATGCTATGCTAATCTATGCTATGCTATGCTGTGGTACATGGTTTAAAGAGATGTTTGTTCAGGGAACAAACTTTCTTGTTTGCATTGCGCATACGCATTGAGAACAGAAAACCAACAGCATACAAGGTATAGTGGAGTGGAGTGGAATGGAATGGAGTGGAGTGGAGTGGAGTGGAGTGTAGAGATTACTGTAGTGTAGTGTAGCGTAGTGTAGTGCAGTGTAGCGCAGTGTAGTACTGTGCAGTACTGTGTAGTGTAGTGTAGTGTAGTGTAGCGTAGCGTGGTGTATTGTGTAGTGTAGTGTAGTGTAGTGCAGTGCAGTGAGTGTAGTGTAGTGTAGTGTAGTGTAGTGTAGTGTAGTGTAGTGAGTGTCAGTGTGTGTAGTGTAGTGTAGTGTAGTGCATGTAGTGCAGTGTAGTGTAGCGTGCGTGTAGTGTAGTGTAGGTAGTAGTTAGTGTAGTGTAGTGTAGTGTAGTGCAGTGCAGTGTAGTGTAGTGTAGTGTATGATGTACGTAGTGTGGTGTAGTGTTGTGTAGTGTAGTGTAGTGTAGTGCAGTGCATGAGTGTAGTGTAGGTAGTGTAGTGTAGTGTAGTGTAGTGCAGTGCAGTGAAGTGTAGTGTTGAGTGTAGTGTAGTGCGTGTAGTGTAGTGTAGTGTAGTGCATGCAGTGCAGTGTAGTGTAGTGTAGAGACTAGAGTAGTGTAGTGTAGTGCAGTGCAGTGCAGTGTAGTGCAGTGTAGTGTAGCGTAGTGTAGTGCAGTGCAGTGTAGTGTAGTGCATGTAGCTCAGTGTAGCTCAATGTAGTGTAGTGTAGCGTAGTGTAGTGTAGCGCAGTGTAGTGTAGTGTAGTGTAGTGTAGTGTAGTGTAGTGTAGTGTAGTGTAGTGTAGTGTAGTGTAGTGTAGTGTAGTGTAGTGTAGTGTAGTGTAGTGCAGTGTAGTGTAGTGCAGTGTAGTGCAGTGTAGAGAGATTAAACTTGATCTTCTAGAAAGACTGCACTGTCTCACAAGTTAAATAGATGCCTTAGTACCAGTTAACACTACTGTTAAAACGACTATGACTACTAACTGCTGGTACAATTACGGCAGTATCTAAAGACTAAAGCTAAGGAGCCGAAGAAGGCCAAATCAGCATCACTGTTGTCGTAGACTTCAACATCCGTGTCGTCATTATCGCGTCGTCACCATTGTCGTCGTCACCATCATCATCATCATTATTCTGATCTTCGTCGTCGCCGTGGCTATCATCGTTACCACCATCCTACCACCGTCCCATTATGTCAGTCATCATTACACAAATTATCATCAAAATGTAGGTAACCAAGAGCTAAATCGT
>CM054136.1:41498452-41550952 GCA_028751875.1 Rapana venosa
AACGGGGAGAGAGAGAGAGAAGGCGCCATTCGCTCGCTGACCAAGAGGAGAATTCCACTGATGGAATCTCGACCAGTATCAACGTCAGAGGAAGAGTAGGGCCTACATAACTATGTACTAAAGGCAAGCAGCTGGTCAAGAAGATGAAGACAAGCACTGTCTTGGGGAGCAATGTAATAGGCCTATCTGATACATCAGCTGATGGTGAAATAAACGATGATGCCCTTTGAATTGAATATCTGGAGAATGGCTTATGTAAACAGGGCGACGGGATAGCCCAGTTTAGAATGCAATATAGAAGAAACATCTATGCCAGTCAACCACCTGAGTCAGTGGTCTAGATATAACGCGCCTGCTCGCAATCTAACGACCCTCGTTCGAATTCCGTTCAAGGGGATTTTACCCTTGGACTTACCATCACCGCAGACTCTTGATTGTATGACTCCATGAGCTCAGCTGGCTGTGTAAGGACTGACACTAAAAACTTGCATGCTGCTGATCTTAGTCGCTGGGCAGACAGGGCAGGCGTTGAACTCTTTGAAATCAAGTGATGTGAAATGTTATGACAGTAAGTGTGTGTGTGAACTTTTCTGGTAAGCTAATAACAGCAAGACCAGGTGCTTACATATAACCAGTGGAAATGTAAACAAAAATATTCAAAGAGAATAAACATCTGTGCCAGTCAACCACCTGAATCGGTGGTCTAGAGGTAACGCGTCTGCCTAGAAAGCGAAATGTCCGGGTCGGAAGTGTGCGGTGGTTCGATCCCCGTTTAGGCCAGAAACTTTCCCCCCATCCATTAGACCATGAGTGGCGGTCTGGATGCCAGTCTTTCGGATGATACCATAAACCGAAGTCCCGCGTGTTACATAAAATTACTTAGCGCACGTAAAAGAACCCACAGCAACAAGAGAGTTGTCCCTGGCAACATTCTTAGAAAAAAGCCACTCTGATTGGGAAACAATTACAGTTGCAGACAAGGAAAAAAAATAGGTGGCGCTTCTCTTGTGGCGACACGCTGTCCCAGGGAGGAGCAGCCCGAATTTTGTGCAGCGAAATCTGCCGTGACTTTAAGTGGTATGAAATGAAATGAAAATGAAAATGAATCAGTATATGCTGGAAACAAAATATCTCAGAGGTAGTGATCAGAAGCAGTTGTTCGTAAGTTACACAAAACCGCATGGTAAGTAGTAGGCATACTTTTTGCACGCTGGTAAAAGAAGTGCTTACACTGTTCAGTATTGACACTATACATATATCTCACACTTTTTAGAGCTGCAAGCTTCGGAGCCGAAGAATAAGCTGGGGCCTCGCTAAAGACAATTTTGAAGGTTGCTGGTTGGAGCAATGAACAAACATTAACAAAAATTTTTTTATTTATTTTACTCTTTTATATCGAGGATAATGGAATAAGCACTTACGTGCTTTTTTTACATCCAGTCCCCGTGTGTATGCGGTTTTGTAAATTGTCATCTGTATCAGAAGAGAAAACAACCCAAATTTTAATCAGAAAGTTTAAGATGGTTTTGTAAAGAAAGGATCTGCATGATGAAAGGAATGTGAAAACCTGGGGACATTATGCATGCATTGCAAAACTGAATAAAACTCATTGTGCATATTGTAAATAAAGTGGTGGCTATTGATTAGTGTTACAATGATGGGCCCCTATCCTTACTCTGCTCTAAAAACTCAAAGTAACTGGCTCCCTGGAGCAATAGGCGAGTGATAATTAGAAAATTAGCAAGGAAGTTGCAGTTTAAATGAAATTATTAGAGCCTAGAGAAAAAGAAGGAAGTTACATTCCTTCCCTCATGCTGCTCTAGTAGCAGTCAATTGAGCTGACCCTCCCTGTAAGTCGTACGTCTAGTGGCCACGTAGCTCTGAAGATAGCTGTAGGACTCCTGAGCCCGCCAATATTCAGTGTAACTTCCTCCATTATCTTCCTCCATTATCTCAATAATCAATTAAACTGCAATTTCCTTATGTAAGTTTAGTTTAATTTTCTAATGAAAAAAAATGGAAAAAAAGATAAACACCAATTAAAATTTTTTTTTTTTAAAACAAAACAACGAAAAGCATAAGAGAGAGAGAGAGAGAGAGAGAGAGAGAGAGAGAGAGCAGTGCTCATAGCTGATTTGTCAAATAATAGGGGTACCCCCTAGCGCAAATGAAACAGAGACAGAGAGTTACTTCGCTTTGACAAGGCGACCAGTGTTCAGACGGTGTGAGCCGAAAGCGTGATCAGTTTGCAACTGAGATGAGAATTAATATTCTCAGTAGTCTTCCAACTTGCAAGTGAAATGGAGACAGAAGTCTGCATGCAGTCTTTCAAACCATGCAACGGTTAGTATCTATTTTAACCCAGTGCATTTAAGCTATAATTAACCAATACTTCCAGGTCATGTTTCGCCACAAACCGGTTTTCCCGCTTTCAAGTTTAGTTATCTCAGGCCGCCTTTCAGATTTGACAAGTTATTAATCAGGTAGATATACGTTTAAAGTGTTTATAGAAGGTTTGTGTTTGAAAACGAACAACCGTTCGAGCACAATTCGGCCAGCTGTATTGATGAAAGAAGCCAAAGCCAGTCTCAAAAACATCACTAGGCCTAGAGTTTGAAGTAAGCTAGGATAGACCTGTTTGAGACCAAATTTAAAACTCGGGTGTATTTTCCAACGCTAAACTGTTGTCACTACGAATGTTGGTTGAGAACAAAAAAACCGAAGTGCTCTTCTAAGCCAGTTTAATTTAAGCCCATTATATTTTGAGCACGGATGAGTTGCGTGTCATGTGATATAAATGTTGCCTGTGAATTAGACCGATATGTTTGTGTTAATTTTTTTAATGCAGAAATCTGATGGAATCTTTCCTCGTATCATCATGGTAACTTGTAAAAAAATGCTGAGAACAGTCCTTTAGAAGTCCAGCACCACACTGAAACTTTTCGGTAATGTTTTGGGGAAAGCTGAACATGATAGTGTAGTGCCCCCATAACCACTTTTAAGGGGTTGGTGTAATGCAGTAAGTTTAGAAGTATCAGCTAAGTAAAATGTTTGGCTGACAAAGGGTTGTTTCTTCAATTAAAAAAATGTAAGTGTACAATGTAAAACTTATGGAACATTCCATAACATTCTTAGACTTCAGCTAAGTGAATGAAAATCTGTGTCATGTGTTTTGTTTGATTGTGAAGTAAAGGTAGCATGTCAGTCTAAAGTGATCTTTTGTTTCCTATGATTTTTGAAAAAAAATGTGACAACATTATGAATAAGGTTAACAGCTCTGGCATGGCTTCGTGGTCGATGGGGACTGTAAGCATCATGAAATAAAATAGCAGTGCGTGAAGAGAATGAGTTTGTGTCAGACAAAGAGAATGTAAGAAAAGTCCCCACTGAGTTGAAAACGTTACATGAGCTTGTTACTCATTTTGACTGGTAAAAAGTATATAAAAATGAATATACTTGTATACATAGACATGAATACATGTTTCGATTTGTATTTAGCATGCATTGGTAGTATGTTATAATGGCAGTGAACAGAAATAAATACGTTCATGCTAAATTGATGTAATTGCAAGTTTTTATACTTTTTTGTAGCATTCTCCTAGTCACGCTGAAATGTCCACAATGTTTGCCTTTCTTTATCTGGAGCCTTGCATTTAAAGAAGAGCACAGTAATACAAACTTAACATATGCAAATACACTTTACACACACTTGCATGCATGCACTTCTGTGCGTACACACACGCGCGTGTACATAATAAAGCAGTGTTCCTATCATCTTTTAACAAAAGAATCTTAGATTGCTGACTTCAACTATGTGAGCAGTATTCAGGTTTTAACTGAAAAAAACTACATGATAGTGATACATGAACAAACATAGAAAACAGTGAAACTGGAAAGACAGTGCTCAGCAAAAGTTAGTCTGACAGCAAAAGACTGTCAGTTGTGTGCCAAGGCCTGAACCTCTGCAGATTGTTTTCCTGTCATGTCCAGTCTGCATTGCTGTTAGTTAAACTGCATTCTTGCAACAACAAAAAAAAAGGTTTACATAACAGTTGCCTTTTAGAGCTATATTGTTTTATATGACTGACATGAACATTGCGCAGATGTAGCATCTTTAATGGAAGATAAATGTATCTTTCTCCCCCAGTGAGGTCTTCGAATAGAACAGTGTACTGTACTGGCTGATGGTCTGACACACTTGATGATTGGTGATGTTCTCTGTTTATGTTTACAGATTTACCCACAGTTTGCCTGTAGCAAGAACATCAAGCTCAACCCCTTCCCCCACCCAAAAAAAAGAGAAAAAAATCAAGCTGACAATGATAAAAACACCAGTACAAAGACAAAGCCAAACTTCATTTGGTGCAACACAAAACTGAAGAAAACTAGAGAATCGTGCTGGAACCAATCTGTGCTAGCAAACCATCGTCCATCAGGCCTATGTTGGCTTTGAAGACACCCCAGCCAAAGACTCATCACCGCAGGAGAAGAACGCCACAAACCAGCTCTCGACAGTGATCACAACAGACTTCCAGACCCCCCAACTACTGCAGAGAACAAGACCGCAAATCCACTTGACACTGGTCACCATGAACATCCAGTGCCCCCCACTACTCCAGACACTGTGCCTTAAGGTGACAGAGGCACTCCAAGGACCCACATGACTTTGTCAAGAACGAGGTCTTCTCATTCCGTTGACAACCAACAAAGACTTCAAATAGAGCAGACACACAAACCTGCCACCCTGAACCCTCTGACAGAAGACAGCAAAACCTGGGGATGATCACTGGCACGTCAAGCTGGCCATCATCGTGGCTCACTTACAGCAACACAAGAACTGGTGAGTTAAGATATTTTATGTTGAGTAAAATGTAGCTTTATTTTTTTTAAAATTATGTTGAGTAAAATGTAACTTTATTTAAAAAAAAAATTTTTTTTGGGGGGGAGCCTAGTACTAGTCGTAGTTAGAGATTTGAGCTTGCAATCTGTCAGCCTCAGGCTGGGTTCAAGTTCTGAGGCGCTGGTTTGGGGGATTTTTACTCTGGACTTAAGCATCAGTACCAACTTAGAGGTCAGGTCACCAGCGATTCTTAATTTTTTTTCAAGAAAGAAAAGAGCATAAGATTTAGGTTAACGTGAGTCGCAAACTTTGGGGGTTTTGTTGGGGTTTTTTTCAGAAAGATTTACCCCTACGAGGGAAATGCCAGTGGTTTCTTCAGCAAAAATAGCATCCCGACCTTCAGGAAGTTCTGTGCAAGAAATTTTCCGTTTCTACCACCCTTTGTCTTTTTCCTTGTCTTTGTTCCTCATATTTTGGCCTTAGTTTATTATCCTACCTTTTTTCAAGCATGTCTTTAGGGTGTTTTCTTTGTAGACGTTCTATGACATTTTTACCTGTATTGTTTTGTTACTTTGAAGTGTTTCTTGTGGTAATCTGGGGATGATGAATTGAGCAGAATCGCTGGTGTCCTCAGCATTGCCCGGCATACGTGGCCTTAAGGAATGAAATAATTAGAGCACTTTAGCATCTTTTTTTTCTCTCACAAGGACGGTGTTGAATATTTGAAGGCATTAGCTAGGAGGTAAGTGAATATTTATGGAACTACTGAAACTGAATGAGGTGACATCTCTGATATGGCTTTTGTGGTTGGTAGAGCTGTATTAAGATTTGCTCTCTCTCTCTCTCTCTCTCTCTCTCTCTCTCTCTCTCTCTCTCTCTCTCTCTCTCTCTATCTCTCTCTCTAGTCCAGTCAGTCCAGGGTGGTTGCAATTGTTAAATCCTTGTTCAGTATCAGAATTGAAGTGGTGATAGAGCTGTGTTTATTTTTATTTGGGTACTCTGTAGCCCACTTGAGATAGATCAAAATATTTAGCAAGCACATGGGTGCCATTACTCGTGAATTCTTATGCGCAACATTCATGCAGATCGTTTTGTTTGCTTTGCGCACAACCCACTTTTTTCCACAGGGTGTTACAGCTCTGTTCAGTACATTTTCTATTTTGGCATTCAACGTTTTACTCTAGCATATTAAAGGGGGAAAACAACACTCAATAAAGCATTTATAGAACTTCCGCAAAACTTTAAACATTTTTAAACATTTACCTGAAGACTCCTGAGTTTTTGAAGAAAAAGATATTAGAATAGTATTTATCTAATTGGTAAATCCATCATATTTCCATTGCATTATCTCCATGGATATTTGGGGGGGGGGGGGGGGGGGCTGTCAGTATAAACAGCATCCCCACTCTGGAAACTGCTTCTTAGTCCGTTCTTTAGCTTTTTTGAGAAAAACTAAATCAATAAAATGCAGTCCTCTCCGACTCCCGCTCAAGTTGGATGGATGTGCTGGGCCTGACTTTTGGGTGTTTAACGGCAGCGCAAAGCATTTTCGCTCATGTGACACACTAGTTGCTGTCAGAGCATTTGACGAAGAAGAATATTTGTAATAGCAGAGTAGTTATTGTGCAACAAGGTGAGAGCAGCATCAGGTGCTGGTCTTCCCGACCTCAGGTCATCTTCACCAGTAATTGTGTCCCCTTAAAATTTTCACCCAGTGTATGAATGGCCTGTGAAAAAGCAATACCGTACAAAACCTTTTGTTTTGGTGTGGTTCTGGTTGTTTCATTTGTTTATGGACCAGCACAATTTTTTCTCGGTTTTCATAAAAATGGTAATTCACCCTTTCCTCAAGAAACTGCAGAAACAAAAGGGAAAAATTATCATGGAAATATCTATAAGGAAAGAAGGCAACTGATCATAACCACCATGATTTCATCCTGGGTAGGTAACTGCAAAAAAAATTCTTGAAGAAGCTCATAACCTTTTAACAACCCCTTCTATTTTTTCCTATAAGTATTTTGATGTAAACTACGTAGTTGTGTTTATGGTTTTTGTCTCCAGATCTTCTCCACTCGTCCTTGACCTCACTGCAGGCTCTGGAGACACCAGCATCACAATGCCGGAGCACCAGACCCACTGAACTTGTCCGTACCCACTTGACTTGACATGCTAGAGATTTAAGCGTTGAAGGGCATAGAACGGAAGATGATTTAACAGAACTTTGAAGGGCAATTCTTCAAATCTGTGGTGGGTAAAGCCCTGAAAGATAGAAGCCCTGAGGGTTAGAATCCTGTGGGACAAACCCACACAATATGAAGAGTAAAATATTATCGGGCAAACCTCCACAACCTAAAGGATAGAATACTGTAAGGCAAATCTCAGTCTGTAGGGTAGAATCCTGTAGGGCAAACCTACACAACCTGAAGGGTAAATCATGTAGGGCAAACCTACACAACCTGAAGGGTAAATCATGTAGGGCAAACCTACACAACCTGAAGGGTAAATCTGTGAAGGGCAAACCCACTAGCCCCTGTAGGGCAAAGTCCTGGAAGTCAGTCTTGCAGGACAAATCCGGTGCAGAGCCTGGCATTGTTGCCCAGGGATCTACGCCATGCACATCCGATTCCACTGCGCGAGCGTGGCATTGTTGCCCAGGAATTTGCAACATGAGCATCCGTTTACCGATTACACTGCGTTGAACAGCGAAGTTGAGAGGAATTTGGGGGCTCTCATCTCGGAGTGTTGTCTAGATGACCTCCCATCTCTGAAAACTTCAGAGATCAAATGCGATGAGAGCAGTGAGGACTGTTCTTCGTGGACATCATGCTATATAAATTCCATACATTATTATTATTATTATTATCTGACATGCAGCAGGATGTATGAAGAGGTAGTGCCTCCGCTATGCAGCCACGACCTTGCACACTTCACGGGTATGTTTGTACCGCGGAAAACCTGTCGATGCGTGTGTGCACAATATTCACATCAGCATCTCGGTCATCAGAGCTCAAACCAAAATTTGCCCCTTAAGTTACAGGGAAGTCTCAGTGATCACACATTGCAAGACTTCGTCAGAAACATGTCATCCTTCACCAGCGATCCCACCTGGAGCCAATCTTGGCATTGACACTGCTTTTGGTGTCTTTAAGACTTCGTAAGGAGCATTTCAATCTTCACTGGAGACAATCTTGGCACTGACACTGCTTTTGGTGTCTTTAAGACTTCGTCAGGAGCATTTCAATCTTCACTGGAGACAATCTTGGCATTGACACTGCTTTTGGTGTCTTTAAGACTTCGTCAGGAGCATTTCAATCTAAACATCACCGATCCCAACTGGAGCCAATATTGGCACTGACACTGATTTTGATGTCTTGAAATGGCACATTGATCTGGGTGTCCTAAAAAGGCACAGCCTAAAACCCCTGGCACACAGTGCTCCGAAGGGGAAGGTGTCCTAAAATGGCACATACAGCAATGAAATCTCTTTTCTCTCACATCTACTCTTCTTGGATCTGTGAAGGCAAGCCCTCTGCCTTCCATCCACAACCACTCTGAACTTCCTTCTATATTTTCTGCATTTTTTCTGAAAAAGTCTATAACATTCGCTCCAAACTGGATCAGACTCCTTTCCAGCCTGTACTTCCTGATCCCCAATTCTCTGGCACTCCTCTCCTTTTCTTTCATCCGACAAGTGAGAAAGAAAGCATGACAATTCTGAAAGAAATGACTATAAAATCATGTGATCTTGATCCCATACCTGCTTCTCTTTTCACACAGTGCCTACCACAACTCATACCCACTATCACGAAAATAGTAAACTCATCTCTTGTTTCAGGAAATGTTCCATCAGCTCTCAAAACTGCTATAGTCACACCTCTACTCAAAAAGCATGACCTTCGACCCTAACATTCTGAAGAATTATAGACCTGTTTCCAATCTACCTTTTATTTCTAAAGTCCTTGAAAAAGTAGCTCTCAAACAGCTCAACAACCACCTTCTCTCCAACAATCTTCTTCCTGAGTTTCAGTCTGCCTATCGCGTCAACCACAGCACTGAGACCACCCTAGTACACACTTTAAACAGGCTTCTGACTCAGGGAAAATCTCCCTTCTCACTCGAATCAACTTATCAGCAGCCTTCGATACTATAGACCACTCAATTCTTCTCTCCCGTCTTCAAAACACGTTCGGTGTTACTGGCACATCCCTCACCTGGTTTAATTCATACCTTCTGACCGATTCCAGACAGTTGCAGTAAACAAGATTCAATCAATACCTGCCAAACTGGAATGCGGAGTCCCACAGGGATCAGTTCTAGGCCCTGTTCTTTTCACTCTTTACACTGCCCCACTGTCACATATGATAAAACGTCATCAAATCAACCATCATTTTTACGCAGACTCTGATTCAAAGCAGTGTTACGCCTGAAAATCTGCCTTCTCTCCTGGCAAATATGGCCCGCTGCTTTGAAGATATTCAAAACTGGATGACACAGAACAAATTAAAGCTAAATGCAGATAAAACCGAAGCCATGCTCGTAGGGACAAAACACAAACTCTCTTCCATTACAACAGCTTCAATAGAACTCGGCAATACATCAGTCCCTCTATCCACTTCTGTGAAGTACCTAGGTGTCGTTATCGACAACACACTCTCTATGAAAAAATTAATCACCCAGACCTGTCAGTCGTGCTACTATCAATTACGGCGTATTAGTGCAATTCGAAAGTACCTGTCCACCGATGCAACAGCCAAACTTGTCACTTCTCTCATTCTTTCACGTCTGGACTATTGCAATTCTCTTTTGTCTGGTCTGCCAGCATCATCTATCCACTCCCTTCAACGTATACAAAACTCCGCAGCTCGACTAGTTCTCAGAAAGAAAAAATCTGAGCACATTACCCCTCTCTTGCGATCTCTCCACTGGCTGCCTGTGCCACAGAGAGTAGATTATAAGATCAGTACCCTCTGTTACAAATGTCTCCACAAAACTGCACCCTCCTACCTATGTGAATGTCTTAACCTGTACACTCCGTTCCCTCCGCTCTACTGCAGATACCTTGTGCCTACGAATACCTAGATTCAACCAATCCACTGTTGGCCGCCGCTCATTCTCCATTTCGGGTCCATCGACCTGGAATGAGCTCCCTCTCTCTCTTCGCCAGAAACCTAGTTATGACACTTTTAAATCCAGCCTCAAGACATATTTATTTAAAACCTAAGACTTAATAATAATAATAAATAAATGGAACTTATATAGCGCTATATCTTGCAAAGACAAATCAAAGCCCATCCCCCCTCCTGTTTCATATCTAACCCATGTCCTATCACCCTGCTAAAGTATACGGCCTGTGCGAGTGTGTGTGTGTGCTTTTGAAAAACATTTGACTATCGAAATTTTATTTAATAGATTTTGTCTGCATCGCACCATGTTTGTAAATATCTGTTTGTTTAAACTTTTGATTATTTATCATTGATTGCATGACTGTGTAAGGTTGGGTTGAGTGCATGCGCTTTGATTTGTCTTTGCAAGATATAGCGCTATATAAGTTCCATTTATTATTATTATTATTATAAAAGCACACACACACACACAGGTCATATACTTTAGCAGGGTGATAGGATAAGACATGGATTAGTGAAGGGTGGGATAGTTCTGATATGAGACAGGAGGGGGAAATCTTAGGTTTGAAATAAATGTCTTGAGGCTTGATTTAAAAGTGTCATAGCTAGGCTTCTGGCGAAGAGAGAGAGGGAGGTCATTCCAGGTCGATGGACCCGAAATAAAGAGCGGCGGCAAACAGTAGATTGGTTGAATCTAGGTATTCGTAGGCACAAGGTATCTGCAGCAGAGCGGAGGGAACGTGAAGGAGTGTACAAGTTAAGACATTCAGAGGTAGGAGGGTGCAGTTTTGTGGAGACATTTGTAACAGAGGGTACTGATCTTATAATCTACTCTCTGTGGCACCGGCAGCCAGTGAAGAGATCGCAAGAGAGGGGTAATGTGCTCTGATTTTTTCTTTCTGAGAACTAGTCGAGCTGCGGAGTTTTGTATACGTTGAAGGGAGTGGATAGATGATGCTGGCAGACCAGACAAAAGAGAATTGCAATAGTCCAGACGTGAAAGAATGAGAGAAGTGACAAGTTTGGCTGTTGCATCGGTGGACAGGTACTTTCGAATTGCACTAATTAATACGCCGTAACTGATAGTAGCACGACTGACAGGTCTGGGTGATTAATTTTTTCATAGAGTGTGTTGTCGATAACAACACCTAGGTACTTCACAGCAGTGGATAGAGGGACTGATGCATTGCCAAGTTCTATTGAAGCTGTTGTAATGGAAGAGAGTTTGTGTTTGGTCCCTTCAAGCATGGCTTCGGTTTTATCTGCATTTAGCTGTAATTTGTTCTGTGTCATCCAATTTTGAATATCTTCAAAGCAGTGGACCATATTTAACAGGAGAGAAGGCAGATTTTCAGGAGTAACACTGCTTTGAATCTGAGAGTCATCTGCGTAAAAATGATGGTTGATTTGATGACGTTTTATTATATGTGACAGTGGGGCAGTGTAAAGAGTGAACAGAACAGGGCCTAGAACTGATCCCTGTGGGACTCCGCATTTCAGTTTGGCAGGTATTGATTGAATCTTGTTTACTGCAACTGTCTGGAATCGGTCAGTAAGGTATGAATTAAACCAGGTGAGGGCTGTGCCAGTAACACTGAACGTGTTTTGAAGACGGGAGAGAAGAATTGAGTGGTCTATGGTATCGAAGGCTGCCGATAAGTCGAGTAGAGTGAAAAGGGAGATTTTCCCCGAGTCAGAAGCTAGTAGAAGCGTGTTTAAAGTGTGTACTAGGGTGGTTTCAGTGCTGTGGTTGACGCGATAGGCAGACTGAAACTCAGGAAGAAGATTGTTGGAGAGAAGGTGGTTGTTGAGCTGTTTGAGAGCTACTTTTTCAAGGACTTTAGAAATAAAAGGTAGATTGGAAACAGGTCTATAATTCTTCAGAATGTTAGGGTCGAAGGTCATGCTTTTTGAGTAGAGGTGTGACTATAGCAGTTTTGAGAGCTGATGGAACATTTCCTGAAACAAGAGATGAGTTTACTATTTTCGTGATAGTGGGTATGAGTTGTGGTAGGCACTGTGTGAAAAGAGAAGCAGGTATGGGATCAAGATCACATGATTTTATAGTCATTTCTTTCAGAATTGTCATGCTTTCTTTCTCACTTGTCGGATGAAAGAAAAGGAGAGGAGTGCCAGAGAATTGGGGATCAGGAAGTACAGGCTGGAAAGGAGTCTGATCCAGTTTGGAGCGAATGTTATAGACTTTTTCAGAAAAGAATGCAGAAAATATAGAAGGAAGTTCAGAGTGGTTGTGGATGGAAGGCAGAGGGCTTGCCTTCACAGATCCAAGAAGAGTAGATGTGAGAGAAAAGAGATTTCATTGACGTGGCATCAAGAACTTGAGAAGAGTAATACTTTGTTTTTTCTGAAAGAATTAAAGATTTGACTTTGTTTACTTGTTTTCGGAAGAGCTGCTTATTAATTTCCGTTTTTGCTTTTCGCCACTGCCGCTCTAGTTGCCTGCGTTTGCGCTTTGCGACCAGAATGTCATGGGTGTACCATGGCGCACATGGCCTATCAGGCAGGAGACGGTCCAGTGGAAGGTGCATGCTCATCAAGCAGTTGGCCGAGAACATCATTGTAGTGTTTAAAGGGATAATTGTTGTCAGAGGTTTGTGATGGCGTTCAGCAGCTTGTGCAGAGAAAGTTTGAATATCTATGGCCTTGAGGTTGCGATGGGTGACATACTTTTTCTTTCTGATAGGCTTTGCAATGTTTAGAGAAAAAAGAACAGCGGAATGATCAGAAAGTAGTTCATCAGTGATAGATACAGATGTGATCAGATCTTGGGAAACGTCAGTAATTAGCCAGTCTAAAATATGTCCTGATCTGTGCGTTGCTTCATTTACCAGCTGAGAGAGAGAGTGGTTTGACAAAGAAAGAGAAAGACGTTTGACGTCGGAAGAAGATTGGTTATCAAAGTGGAAGTTAAAGTCACCGAGAATGATAAGCTTTCTGGGAGAGAGGCTGTAGTGATCCAGGAGTGACTGAAACTCTTGATGGAAGATGTCAGATTATTCTTACGGCTTGGAGGTGGACGGTAAAGACAGCAGAAAGTAATAGAGTGGCCAGGTGTATTGAGGTTGAGTTCACAGACTTCGAAAGATTCAGGTGAAAAAGAAAGGGAGTGACAGAAAGAAGAGCAGGTTCGAGTGTATCTTTATAAACGATGGCAATGCCACGCCCACGGGAGGGTCGGGCCTTTGGTCCCCAGACTCTTTCTTTCAAGCATTTGCTTGACCTCTTCCTTCATGCCCTGATCCCTAAGTCCTAGCATAGATGTCAAAAGTGGTCATGTGGGTCATCTTAGTTCTGTTGTGATGGGTTCCAACATTGTGGTGGTTGTAGTATCAAGACCTCACAGAGGTAAGTACATGTATTTGGGGGAAGGGGGGTTGTGATGTTTTTGTTTTAAGGGTTTCTTTTTTTTGGGGGGGTGTTCTTTTTTTTTAGCCGTTACTAATTTCATTTTCAGTATATCTATTGGTATGATGTCTGAATATTGAACAGAAAACTGTACTGTTAAAGATGTGGAAGGGTAAACAAAATAATGGAAAGCATGAATTAAAATACTACATTAGTGGTAAACTGAATTGCGTTGTGTGGTGATTTTTTTCTTGCTTGATATTTTCATTTGTTTAAAAATGGCCTTGTTACATCACTTCGGTATGATTGGCAGGATTTGGTCAAGACTTCATCATCCAGGACTTCAGAACTGCATCACTGTGCAGAATTCATCATAAGGACTTCAGAACTGCATCACCACCAAGATTTCATCACCACCAGGACTTCAGAACTGCATCAATGCGAGAATTTCATCACCAGGACTTCAGAACTGCATCACTGCAAAGACTTCAGAAGTGCATCGCTGCAAAGACTTCATAATCACCATGACTTCTGGGCTCATCCTCACCATGACTTCTGGGCTCATCCTCACCATGACTTGGGCTCATCCTCACCATGACTTCTGGGCTCATCCTCACCATGACTTCTGGGCTCATCCTCACCATGACCTCTGGGCTCATCCTCACCATGACTTCTGGGCTCATCCTCACCATGGGCTCATCCTCACCATGGGCTCATCCTCACCATGACTTCTGGGCTCATCCTCACCATGGGCTCATCCTCACCATGACTTCTGGGCTCATCCTCACCATGGGCTCATCCTCACCATGACTTCAAAAGGCAGTTTCTACTGATCGTCACTGTAAGAACCCAGAAATTGTCTCTGATGCTTTCATTGATGGATAAAAGTAGTGTGTGTATGAATGTTGTTTAAAGTATTCTTGATGAGAAATTGAATTTTACTGCAAATATAAATTTTATGAATAAGTTGTAGCTTTGTTATTTAGATTTTTTTTTTTTTAAATGTGTTTCTTTTGCTTAATTTGAAAATAATGCGTGTAAACGGTCAGAATTTTTTCTTCTCAGTTTTATAGAGTGGTAATTTAATTTCATGGGGTTGTTTTTTTTAATTGATCTGTGAACGTTAAACGGGAAGCGGTAGCATTAAATGTTGCAAAATAATGGGGAGCAGGAATCCAAATTAGGATAACTATTATACAGGGTTATGTTGTGTGATATTTTTTTCTTATTGGTATTATTGTAACAAAATGGTATCTTTAAGGGGGTATTTGGAATGGCTTGTTTTATAATATATTGAAATTTGTCTGCTTTGGGATAATTATTGTACCTGTATGATTGGCAGGACTTTCTTCACAGAATCTTCATCATTGTCCGGACTTCATCATTGCCAGGAATTCTGCACTGCATCACCACCAAGAATTCTCATCCCAGGGACTTCAGAACTGCATCATCACTGCCTGGAATTCATCATCCCCACGACTTCTTTATCACCATAACTTCATCATTTCCTGGAATTCTTCATCGCCATGATCTTCTGGGCTCATCATCACCAGATCACCGAATCTTCAAAAGGCAACTTCTACTGCTTGTCACTGTAAGAACACAGAAACTGTCTCTAATGCTTTGATTGATTGATAAAGTAAATTGTGTGTATGAATAGAAGTTTACATCAAGTATCCTTGATTAGAAATGAAATATTACCATTAACACAGATTTACTACATTAGAAATGCCATTCATATTTTATTTTTTAGTTTAGTATGAATAAGTGCTAGTAAACTGACTCAGATTTTTAAAAAATACAGATTTGTACCACTTTGGGTTTCTTTTTAGTGTCAGTTGGGCTCCAGTTTTCTTGTTGGTATGGTATGTTTGACTATCAAAAGAAAAGTGCAGTGCTTGAAATGTAGAAAGGTGTAGGAAAATAATTGGGAGCATGAATTGAAATAATGATGCAAAAATATTTTACAGTAACGAGTTGTGGGTAGTTTGTAATGAGCTTCAATTTTGTTTGTAAATGCTCGATTGTAATGTATTGGAATTTGTGTGCTTTAAGATAAAAACGTATGTGTATGATGTTCAAAACTTCATCTTCACCAGTGCTTCCTAATCTGCCGGACATCATTGCCAGACTTCATCACCAAGACTTCAGAACTGCATCACCATCAAAACTTCATCATCGCCAGACTTCAGAACTGCATCATCACCGCCAGGAAATCATCTCCTGGAATTCATCATCACCGTGACTTCTGGGCTTATTGTCACCAAATCACCAAGACTTCAAAAGGGAACTTCTACTGGTTGTCACTGTAAGAATTCAGAAACTTTTCTTGTTTTTATTGATAATAAAAGTTTATTGTATAGAAAAGTGGTTTTAGAAAGTATCCTTGATGAAAACTTAGATATATATCAGCTAATGCAGATTAACTAGAAAAGAAGTGGCACTCTTATGTGTTGCCTGAGTTTAGTTTCGAAACATGCTAGTACAGGTTCTGAGAGTTGTACCACTGAGCTTTTAAATTTTATTTTTGTAGTAATTGATTCCTAATTTGTTGGTATTGATGTCTGAAAATGATACAGAAAACTGTTTAGCTAAAAATGTAAACGGGTGTAACTAAACAATGTTGAACATGCATTAAGAGAAGGAGACATTGTATCTCAGTACTGTTTATTGTGGTGATTTATTGCTTGATATTATTGTGTTCACAGGATTCAGAACCACATCACCACCGAGACATCATCACCAGTACTTCAGAACTACTTCATCACTAAGACTTCATAATTCTCAGGATTTCTTTGTCACCCCAACATCATCACCTGGATTTCTTTATCATCAGATCTGGGCTCTTCATCACCAGATCACTGAATCTTCAAAAGGCAACTTCTACTTCCTGTCGCTGTAAGAACACAGAAACTTTATCTGATTATTTCATTGATGGATAAAAGTAGAGTGTGTGCATAAGTTTGAGTTTTTAAGGGGTATCCATAAGAAGGAATAAAATTGTGCTGCTAATATACATTTGATAAGTACCAGTTTCCTTATTAGTTTTTTCCCCTTTTAACTTTATTTTGAGAGTGATGCTGTAAGCTTAAAGATTATCATTGATTTGTACCCACTGTTTTTTGTTGGGTTTTTTTTAGTGTTACCTTTTTTTTAGTGTTACCTTGTTGATATGGATGTTTGAATATCAAAAGGAACAGTGCAGCACAGAAATGTAAAAATGTATAAAAAAAATCATGGGGAGTATGAATTGAAATGATTATACAAAAATAGTTTGCTGTATTACATTATGCGATGATTTTTTCTCTATATTGATTGGCATTATGTTGATTTCTTTTCAAATTATTTGATTGTAGTGCATTGAAATTTGTCTGCTTTGAGATAATGTATGTGTATGGTGGGCAGGACTTTGTCTTCATCTGAACTTTATCTGCTGGACATCGTCAATGCTAAGACTTATCTTCACGACTTCATCATCGCCAGGACTTCAGAACTGCATCACCACCAGGAATTCATCACACCCAGGACTTCAACATCATCATAACATTGCCTGGAATTCTTCATCACCATGACTTCTGGGCTCATCACCAAAAATTCATATCAAGACTTCAAAAAGTAACTTCTGCTGCTCATTACTGTAAGTACAAAAACACTGTCACTGGTATAGTGCTTTCATTCATGGATAAAAGCAGAATGTGTACATTAATATAAATGTTTAGGAAGTATCCTTACTGAGAAATCAAACATTACTGCAAATAAAGATATATATAGATAAATGCAAGTCATAATTTGGTGCATTTCTTTTCTAGTTAAGTTTGAAAATGTGGTTGTAAGCTTTAATGTTCTCCTGGATTAGTACCATTCATTGTTCTGTTGAGTAGGCAGTTGCTTTCCAGTTTGGTTGTTAGTATGGATGTTTGAATATTAAACGGAAAGCTGTGGTGCTAAAAAACAAGGTGAAGCAAAATAGTGGTGTGCATGAATACGATTATCATGCATTAATGTTATACAGTACTATATTGTGTGGCAATTTTTCTTATTGCTTGATGTTATTGTGCTCATTGTTTTGTTTTGTTCTTCAGCAAGAGCTCTAAGATGCACTAAAGGTGAATGTTGTTTGTGACTGTTTTTGCCCACTATGAAGGTAGCTGTATACCGACTTCGGGAATGTATGCTGGGTATGTTCGTATTTCTACAACATACTGAATGCTGACGAGAATTACGCGTCCTTTAACGCGCATATTTGATCTCCTGTATGTATAGTATATACACAAATGGAATTAAGGCACTGGCAGGTACGCACTTGAAATTGACGTGGGAGATCGTAGAAATCCCCACCTTTAATTTGCCGGACGCCACCTAGATTCAAACCCATGAAATCCTGGACCCATGGGATTGAAGCTGAACGGTCTTAACTACTCGGCTATGGCATCCATCACTTCATTTCCTTTGAAATGCTTTAATGCGTGTAATTTATTGAAATGTGTCTGCTTTGAGACAGTAATGAATTGTGTCTGTATGATGGGCAGGACTTCGCCTTCACCAGAGCTTCCTTACCTTCTAGACATCATCGCCAGGACTTCAAGACTTCATCATCACCAGGACTTCAAGACTTCATCATCACCAGGACTTCAAGACTTTGTCATTGCCAGGACTTCAAGACTTCATCATTGCCAGGACTTCAAGACTTCATCATCACCAGGACTTCAAGACTTTATCATCACCAGGACTTCAAGACTTCATCATCACCAGGACTTCATTACCAGTACTTCAAGACTTCATCATCACCAGGACTTCATTACCAGTACTTCAAGACTTCATCATCATCAGAACTTCAAGACTTCATCACCACCAGGACTTCAAGACTTCATCATCGCCAGGACTTCAAAACTTTATCACCAGGACTTCAAGACTTCATCATCACCAGGACTTCAAGACTTCATCATAAGGCCTTCAAGACATCATTATCAGGACTTCAAGACTTCATCATCGCCAGGACTTCAAAACTTTATCACCAGGACTTCAAGACTTCATCATCACCAGGACTTCAAGACTTCATCATAAGGCCTTCAAGACATCATTATCAGGACTTCAAGACTTCATCATCACCAGGACTTCAATACCAGGACTTCATTACCAGGACCTTCATTACCAGTACTTCAAGACTTCATCATAAGGCCTTCAAGACATTATCATTATCAGGACTTCAAGACTTCATCATCACCAGGACTTCAATACCAGGACTTCATTACCAGGACTTCATTACCAGTACTTCAAGACTTCATCATCAGGACTTCAAGACTTTATCATTATCAGGACTTCAAGACTTCATTATCACTTCCAAGACTGGACCATTACCAACACTTCTTCAACTCCAGGACTTTAAAACTGGATCATCACCAAGACGTCATCACCACAACTTTATCATTGCCTGGAATTCTTCATCTCTATGAATTCTGGGCTCATCATCAACTCACTAAGACTTCAAAGTGGAACTACTGCTTATCACAGTAAGATCACAGAAACTCTCACATGCTTTCACTGATGGATAATAATAGAGTGTGTGCATGAAAGTTTGTGGGTTGTTTTTTTTAAATATGCTTGACGAGAAATAGTTACTGCAAATGTAGATGAAATGAATAGGTGCCAGTCTCCACTTTTGTTTGAGGTTTTTTGTTTGTTTTTTTAAATAGAAAACTGATTTCAGTTTGGAAATGTGCTAGTAAGGTGATGGGTACTTCCAGTTTTGTACTAGTGTTTTATTGAGTGATAAATGATTTCCATGTCTGATTGCTTAAAAAAACACTAGTGTTAAAAATGTAGGTAAGTAGCAAAATAATGGTGAGCATGAATTGAAATCATGATGCATTAATGTTATCCAGAGAGAGAGAAAAGCTTATATGAAATGTCTTAGGAAATGATATTAAATATGAGTGCTGCATAATTTTTTAGCGAGATGAGTGAAAGAGGTATGTGTGTGAGGGTTGAGTAAACATGATTTTCTAGAGGAGTATTTTAAGGTAAAAAGAGGTTTGGGAGGAAGTGATGGGATGCACATATATTCACCTCAGCCATCAAGGAAAAAGTACAGGAAGCCTTCTAAAATGCTTTTGGAGACCGAAATTTTTTTTCTTTTCTTTTTTTTGTTCCTTGGCTAGAGCACCGGAATTCACAAATGGTAGGATCTTGCATATGCGACCATTTTTTTCCCGACAGCTAAGGAAACCACATTCTAACTTTGGAGACTTAAAAAAAAACCTGGAGAATTTTAACCTTTGTTTTTTGCTCCTTAGCTAGAGCTCTGAGGTTTAACAATAGTAAGACATTTTTTGCGTATGGGACTTTTTTTATTTCCCCACCATTAAGGTAGCCGCATTCCGACTTAGGGGAATTTAAACACTTGAGGTCTGAAGCCTTATATTTTGAGTACAAAGCTAAAATTCAAAGGAATAAGTTTTGCTTTAATTTGAACAGTGATTTATGATAAAAGGGAAAGTGTAAATATCATGGTGTCCACATGCTGCTGTGTCATACAGACCCATTTTTTAACACTAATCCTAACACTAACCCTCATACTTACTCTTGCATGACCTTACTCTTGCATGACCTTCGGGCTGCATGTCATCACAGTGGCAGGTGGATACAATGGTATAAGGACACAATGGTTTGTACCTTTCTTGAAACGCCTGAGGGAGGCGTCGTTTATCTGGTTCTTAAACAACGCGGCGACCGTCTGTCTTGGGTTGACCCTTATAGTTGACCAGGGCGTTGACGCAAAAAAGGGACAGTAGAGTTGGGTTTATACCCTATTTTAATCTGTATAGTTGCTAAAATTTAATTCGAGATTTAAAATTTCATGCGGTGACAGCCCCAATGTGGCCTCTTGTTTTTGGAAGAGCTATAAACAAGATTAGGGTGAAGGGAAGTAGAGATGGTTGGTTTTTGGAGGGGGAGGGGGGGGTGGTTATTGTTTTTTTGGAGGGGGCGGGTTCAGGCAAGCAAATATTTAGGAAAAGGACACAAGTCCATGCAAATGATGGAAAGGGGGGGGGGGGCACAAACTTTTTTTAGTTTATCAAAAGGAGTAGGGGCAATTTAAAGAAGGGTGTTTATAAAGATGGGATGTATGTCTAGGCCAGTTTGGGGTTTTTTTTAATAAGGGGGGGGGGGGGAGTTGGCAGCGAGGAGTACAAGGCACATAAGTGTGATTGGTGAAGGAGTAGGAGTGGAGGCAGTTTAGGGACAGGGGTTTTCAGGAGGAAGTAGGTGATGCATATTCAGCTCCGTAAGAATGTGGCAAACAAGTCAGTGTGTGGTGTGGTGGTGTGTGTGCGAGTGATCAAGGCATAGTCTGATTTGTACCAAAGGGAAATCTTTTTACTGCTGTTATTATCATAATTATGGATATGCGATAACATAAGCTTTTAATTATGCAATATTTTGATTCTGTTAAGCTAGCACCAATGTTGCATTATTGGTATATACATGCTTCAAGAGAGTTTGTCTAAATGATGGTTAGCTACTTTCTGTGTTGCATTATTGGTATATACATGCTTCAAGAGAGTTTGTCTAAATGATGGTTAGCTACTTTCTGTGGCTATTTGTGTGTGTTTTAAATTGTTTTGTGCATTATTTCATACCTTATAAAATCAAATATTCTTTTTTAATGATTAAATGTGGTTTATGTAGATGATGATAATAATCATAATGATAAAGTATGGAATTTATATAGCACTGAATCTTGCAAAGGAACAAATCAAAGCGCTTAAGATGAACATTTTAGATATCAGAGAAGGAATAGATTACAGGATGTTCCATTCCCCCCCCCCCCCCCCCCCCCCCCACCCCCCCAAAAAAAGAGAAAAAGTAGGGGAAAATAGGAGGATGGAGGTTCCACCACAAAAAAAAGAAAATAGAAAAATGTTGGGTGGAGAGGGTACCCAGTTTTGTTTTTCTAGATTTTGTTCTAAAATATTTTGAAACAATCTTTCCTGTTGGCTAGACAGAATGTTTGTCATTTGTAAAACCATCTGAAAAGTTGTATTCCTTGTTCGTATGGTTTTGTAATGTGGAAATGTATTTAGCCATTATGTATCTGTGTGATTTTTAAGAGATAAAGCAGTCATTTATACCACTTACCTTTTTATTTTGATAGAACTTGATTTTTTTTAATCATAGACCTGAAATCATGTTTATTGTACATTGCTAATAAAGCAAAGTAGTCCTGAAATAGCTGTTGATGTAAGACAGGGACAGAATGTTGCTATGTTGTTGGCAAATCCATGCTGTAGCCTTAATGCTGAAAATGCCATGGCAGATTTTACAACAGCACTTATAGGAAACCACCTCTGCGTATGATTTTGTAGGTAAAAATGATCTTACCTGTATTTTTTTCAAATGTGTGTCAATTTTCCTCCTCCGCCATTATAAATGTGTGTGTAATGTGGATATAATTTTTTCTGTAACATACTGCTTTCAAATTAGTAGAAAAAATTCTGATTTTATATTGAGACGGGAATTAATTTGGATTCATTAATTTTTGTGTGTATGCTTTGTTTTGATAGCTTTTTTGTGTGTGTTTTATTTATTTATTTATTCTTTTATATTGAGGCTAATGGACTAAGCACTTATGTGCTTTTTTAAAGCTAGTCTCCATGTCTGTGTGTGGTTTTATAAAAAAAAATTTGTCATCTGTTCCCATCGGCACACAATGGCCTACTCTGTCTTGTACGAGTGTGTGCAAGCGCGTGCGAATGTGTTTCTCCACAACTTCAACATTATGAAGCCAGCAGAGTAGAAGACTTTATTTTGTAGTTTTTCTTCTTTCTTGTTTTCAGTAGGTTTTTATTTTTGATAGTATGTCATGGTCTGAGATGGATGTATTATTTCCATACTTTCCCCCAAGAGGAAAAATGGGAGATGCAAAATCAAACGGTGGTAAAACATGCAATCATATATATGTTAGCTCCTCAATTGTAACTGTTCATTTTGATTTTGCTATGCATACATATTTTATCATGTTTATATCAGAAAACTGTGTGTGTGCCATACTTCATTAATCTATTGTTATTGATGTAATAAACTTGCATGAATATGAAATCATTCTCTTTGGTATATGATTTCAATTCATTGTGGCGTATTTGAATGTACAAAAATTTTGATCACACTGAGGGTTTAACTTTTTTTCTCCTCTTTTGTGAGTGTATGTCAGTGTGGCAGTTAGTGATAGGACAGTTTATAGATCTAGAGAACTATTTGATTTTCTCCTTTTTTATATATCAACACATGTACACTCATGCACAAATGCCCACCGCACACACACATACTCACACATACACACACCACACATGCACACATGTTTTCTTTCTATTATTTCAAGGATGATGGAGTAAGCACTGAAGTGTTTTCTTATATCCAGTCCTCATGTGCATGCAGTGTTGTAAATTTCGTCATCTGTTCCCACCGACACATGGCCTACACTTCCAAAAGGCAGAACAGGTTTTAACATGTTCTGCAGCGTGTGTGTGAAGATTTTTTTGGTTCTGAACACAGAAAAGCTTGTTCTCGAGTCTCAATTGGAAATATTCTATGATTTGGATAAACTGTAAACAACCCAATTTGATTACCAATACCAAATGTGATAAAATCCAAGCTTGCCCATCTGAATGAGTAGAGAAAATGTTACATGTTCCTTTAAAATGTTTTCCGCAACCAGTATTGCTTCCAATTCTTCTCTATTTCATAACACCTTTATACAAAATAACTGTGTCTTATAGTTTGAAAATTAAGTGGTGAGCACACACCATTGGCACTTAAGAATACAAGCTTTACACAAGCTCTTTAAAGGTTACAAGCTGATGTTTTGCACTTATTCAGGGTGTCTTGGCTTTCTGGTTGTAAAAGAAATCCATATAGGGTAATTCAGTATGCATTTTCTATTCTATTTTCTATTCTGTGTGTACTTTTAAGGATGATAAAGTTTTTATACATAACAATGGTATGCGCATACGCTTTCCCCGTTTATATGGGTCAGACAGTCGGCAAAAGCTGACGAAACCATCATTTTTTGGTTAACCCCCACCCCCATCCCCACCCAACATTCACCTTCAAGATAAGCAAGGCAAGGCAAATTCTTTTATTTCGAAGATAATGAATAAGTTGTCATGTGCTTTTTTTACACCAAGTCACTGCACTTATTAGGGATTATATAATGATGGAAAAAAAACCCGGCAGTATTAGCCCTTATGTGGTAACACTAAACGATTATGGAGCCGATTTGATTCAGGGCCCCCGAAAATGTCAGTACAAGGCAGGGTACATAACTTCCTCCACTGTTCTCAGGCTCGACTTCATCTGTACTACCTCCCTTGAATGCGGAGACAAGCAAACCCTTTACTTCAAACCAAATTATAAACCCATTTATTTCTTCGTTCTTTCTTTAGAAAAAGTCTGTCAGTAAATTGATCTCAATATAGAAAACACACAAACAAAAAAAATAGACGAATAAAAAGGTTTGAAAATGGTCTAAACAAAAGATTAATTAGAATATATTTTTCTTTGAAACTTGGCTTTGTTATTCTGTAAGACTTCATCTGTTATATTCAGTTATCTTTTAATTCATTACTTTATCACTATTGCTGTTATTATTATTGCTATTATTCTTTTCTTTTTTTTACCATTAGGACTGGAAAGAAACGGATGGCGAGATAGTTATGACTGTTTTCAGGGAAGAATCAACAATAATTACACTTATCTGTTAATACAAAAAAATCTCGATATTTGGGATTGAATGACAAACTGAACTGTGTTGTAGTTTATTTGAGTTGACACTTTTAAGAGAATAAGCAAGAATGTAAAGATCTTGTCATTATGGGAGCATGACCAGTGATATTGATGTTTATGGCATTAAGATTACAAAATAAAACTTACCAGGTACATAGTTAAGTTCTCTCTCTCTCTCTATCTCTCTCTCTCTCTCTCTCTCTCTCTCTCTCTCTCTCGCTCTCTCTCTCCTCTCTCTCTCTCTCTCTCTCTCTCTCTCTCTCTCTCTCTCACACACATACATACACACACAACCACGATATTTTTGTTTTCTTTATTGCGTAATGTGTGTGGGGATGTCCTGGAAACCAGGTTATTCCCTACCAGTCCATTTAGGTGTGGAGGACATGACACAAAACTGTGCATATTTATAGTAAGTTTCCAGACCATTGACACACAGACAACTGCAGTGTTGATGAACAATCATTTGAGATACCTGTAGGCTACAACCATACTGTATAAAAGTGTTTTATCTTGTATTTTACATGTCGGTTGTGGTGTGACTGAGCTGTTGGAGAAAGCTTCATCTTCGCAGAAGTCAAGTGTTACTCCGGGTCCAGCTTTATGCTGCAGGATAGGGAGCTTTAAAAAGAGAAATACATACAAGCGGTTAAAAAAAAATCAGTTTGTGCTTCTGTCCATCTTATTGTGAGTTCAAATCGCACAATTTCTTCTGACAATGAATACATAACAAGAACAAAAAAGTGCAAAGTACACTTATCTGTTAATACAAAAAAATCTTGATATTTGGGATTGAATGACAAACTGAACTGTGTTATAGTTTATTTGAGTTGATACTTTTAAGAGAATAAGCAAGAATGTAAAGATCTTGTCATTATGGGAGCATGACCAGTGATATTGATGTTTATGGCATTAAGATTACAAAATAAAACTTACCAGGTACATAGTTAAGTTCTCTCTCTCTCACTCTCTCTCTTTCTCTCTCTCTCTCTCTCTCTCTCCTCTCTCTCTTCTCTCTCTCTCTCTCTCTCACACACACACACACATACATACACACACAACCACGATATTTTTTTCTTTATTGCGTAATGTGTGTGGGGATGTCCTGGAAACCAGGTTATTCCCTACCAGTCCATTTAGGTGTGGAGGACATGACACAAAACTGCATATTTATAGTAAGTTTCCAGACCATTGACACACAGATAACTGCAGTGTTGATGAACAATCATTTGAGATACCTGTAGGCTACAACCATACTGTATAAAAGTGTTTTATCTTGCATTTTACATGTCGGTTGTGGTGTGACTGAGCTGTTGGAGAAAGCTTCATCTTCGCAGAAGTCAAGTGTTACTCCGGGTCCAGCTTTATGCTGCAGGATAGGGAGCTTTAATAAGAGAAATACATACAAGCGGTTAAAAAAAAATCAGTTTGTGCTTCTGTCCATCTTATTGCGAGTTCAAATCGCACAATTTCTTCTGACAATGAATACATAACAAGAACAAAAAAGTGCAAAGCTTCACAAGAAGAAAAATGGGGGGAACCCCCTACCCCCCCCCCCCCCCCTAACAAACAAATCTCAACATACAACAACAAAACCAACAACAAAATAACATCAAGGATACTGAGAAGTGATCGAAAGGCTGACAGCAGGGAAGGCGAGGATGAAAAAGAAAAGAGAAAGGGTAACCTCCCATTGTTGCCAAATGAGATCCCCTGTATGAAAAATGCCGGCAGCAAAGTGGAGAAGGCAGGGGCGGTAATCAAGCGGG
Organism: Rapana venosa; assembly: GCA_028751875.1. Lineage (NCBI taxonomy): Eukaryota > Metazoa > Mollusca > Gastropoda > Neogastropoda > Muricidae > Rapana > Rapana venosa. Next base: position 41,524,333 of record CM054136.1, read on the forward strand.
AAGAACACAGGCAATCTGCTTCCAGAGCCCTGTGCCCATTTCCCCTGGCGTCTCCACACATTGCGGTCTGCTCCAGCGGACACACTTTCCCCCCATGCGCGAGCATCTTTTGACTTTATTCCTTTGAAAGGAATTCATTCATCATGGCCGCCACTGTGCAAGCTGTTTGTGCATGCATAGCTAGCGCTCCTCGGTGACGCAGTGGCCGCATGGCGTGAACGAAACATACAACACAATCTGGGTTTTTCTTCCTTCGGGGAATTTTGGATTTTTTGTTTGTTTGGTGCCTCCCACCATCCCCCCTTCCATCTCCCCTTCCACAAAGCTGATAAATGAGACAGGTCTAAATTATTCGAATGGTGGCGTGTAATGTCTAAGAATGTCCATTTTCTGGATTAAGGAAATGTATACAAGGCGAAAGACAGAAGACATGTCAACAAAATATTAGATGTTCGCATGCATATGTACATACATACATACATACATACATACATACATGCATACACACACATACATACATACATACATACATGTGTTCATAGTCCGACACATTCCGAATCAGTCCTTGACTTCTCACTATGCGTTGGCACTTCCTAGCCCATACCATTAACACATAACAAAATTCATATTTTCGTAGAATCACAATGTTTAAAATTTATTAAGGTATAACCGTGGCCTACTGAAGGTTTTCAACATGTATAGATTAGTTTTGCAGTACCAAGTACCTTTCACATCTCGGCTTACTCCCCTCTCCCTCCTCCCAGAGTTCTCAACTAGTTAATAACCACGTTTACTATTTCAGTCGCTTTCATCGAACTGGCATCTCCCCTGATTTATAGAAATTGAACAATTCATTTACACACATTGAATGATCTTTCACTCTTAACTTTTCTTAATTTCTCAGCTACTCTCAATATTATAGCCCTTTTCTCTCTTGCCATCGTAATATAGTCTTTATCATATGACTGAATAGCCTTCAGCTTGGTCAGGCCCGATCTCAGTGATTGACAGGAGTCAGTTTTTGTGAGCAGTTATAAATCTAATCCTGTCAAAGTGGATAAAGGGGTCCCCATGGATTTTGCTTTGGGTCCTCGTTCTCCTTTTATTCATGTCATCAACGCCAAAATGCTACACACCTATTCTATACTGATGACTTGCAATCTACTCCAGATCAGTGACTTTCCTCAATATTTTGGGGTTCTTTTGTTTTAACAAACACATAGGACTATTTCCAGGGTGTCTGAAACTGGATGATTTAGGGGGAAAAATAAGAGATATCTATAAAACTTAAAATTGGCCATCCCTATTTAAAACCATAGAGATAGATTACAAGAAAAGCTTTCTCATCTCATTCGCTTCATTCGATTCGGCTTGGCAATGTTTCAGATTGTCCCTGTAATGAGTGTGGCTGTTGACAACTAACTTTCTGTTAGGCTGAATTAGTTTTTCAAAGCAAATACTTGCACACTGACATTGAGAACACAAATAGAGGTCAAAAGATGTGTCTGTGAAGACAAGAAGAAACAAAGAAAGATTGCTGTATTTTTCATAACCAGAACTGCGCAAATGCTATACCATTTTAAGAAGAAAAAATCCAACAACAGCACTCATGTACACCACTTCTTCCAAAATACCACAAAAGCACGAAGTGGCAGAAAACAGTCTTTCATCCTCGAAGTCGGAATGTGGCTACCTCAATGGTGGGCAAAACAGTTGCCTACGCAACATCTCAACTTTAGTAAACCTCGGAGCTCGCCAAGGACAAAAAAATAAATAAAAACGACAAAACTCCAACCGAGCATACATACAAACAAAATGATAAAACACCCTTGACTAGAGATACAATTTTGTGTACAGAGAATGGGATGATTTAAAAAAAAGTTGTGCGAGAAAGAACAGCAATAACAACAAACCAAACCCCAAAAAATAGTACTAAACGGATAAAAGTAATAACAAAGCAACTAGAAGAAAGTTTGTGACAGAGAGTGTGGTGTAAAATAAATAAGAAAAGAAAAAAGGAAACGACATCAGAAATACAAGTCTACATCAAAACAAAACAACCCCCCCAAAAGTCCACCCTTCACCCCCACCCCATTCCCCAACCCCCAAACAAAAAATCAGGCCAAGAAGCCGACCGTCAGCAATATTGCCGAGCCTCTTTCAAGCGCGCATGCCTTTCTTGGAAAACAAATTCGCGCAAAATGGAAAATTCCACTTCGATAGTTCCTGTGAAACCCTCCAGCTGGACATATGGTGTAATAGGATTATTGAGGTTTGTTCGTCCGTTCTCTTTCTTCGTTCCTCCCCCCCCCCCCCCCTCCACACACACACACCCCTTTCTCCTCTTTTTTCTTTCTTTTATTTGAATAATTAGTTTGACAGGGGAGGGGGGTCTCCCTGTCTGTGAAAGAATGTAGGGAAAGCATATGATGTGGCTTGGAATTTTTGTTTGTTTGTTGACATTTCTTTCTTTTATATGTTTTGTCTTTTACATCCCGTTTTCTTGCATGACTGACTAATTTGTCGTAAAAATAGGCGCGTACGCACGCATGCACGCACACACGCCGATGTGTGTGTGTGTATTTTGAGATCGCATGCGCGCGTACATGCGTGTGTGTGTGTGTGTGTGTGTTGAGATAGCATGCGTGTGGGCGGTCTGCGTGTGTTCGTGCGCGTACGTGTACATCTGTTTCAGTAATTGTATGATACATGCATACATATGTGCACTTATATTATGCAAAAACGCATGTGCATGCTTGCATGCATGTATTCTTCAGTGTGTATACTGCATCCACCTAATAACATTTAATTCGTGGGGTGTGCAAAAACAGTCCACATAGCTCATTGTTATTTATGGAGGTATGTACATATATAAACGTTCTGATTTTCAATATCAGTGATTGTTGCTATGCATGCTACTGATATTTCTTCTTATGCGTGTAACATGTCTGATAAAGGTATAAATCTATTTGTCAACAAAAACAGCCAACATCTCTTTGTTAGATGAAACCACTCTCCCCATCACTCCACTCCACTCCCACCTCCACCCCGTCCTTCCTTTTGTTTTGTTTTCCACACGCGGATTGCAAAGCAGCAGCAAAGAGATGGATCACATGTTAATGACCTGCGCTTTCTCCCTCCCTCCCTCCCCATCCCATACATAACCCCGACCCTCTTCCCCGTTTTGTCTTTGCTAGGATGGTCGTGGAAACTTTCCAAGCTAAGATAACCAATCTTTCTTCACAACCTTACACTTCTCACCCTGTGTTGTATGTATAACTGAGCTAGGGAGAAAGGTGAAAGTAAGAGAAAGAGAAAAAACTCAAAGCTAAACAAAAGCAAAAAAGCGAAGCAGAAAACACAAAAAGCAAAGCAAAGCATTTAAAACAAGAACAAAAGCAGAGCAAAGCAAAGCATTTAAAACAAGAACAAAAAAAGCAGAGCAAAGCAAAGCAAAAAAAAAGAACAAAAGCAAAGCAGGGCAAAGCAAGGCATTTTAAAAAAAAAGAACAAAGGCAAAGCAGAGCAAAGCAAAGCATTTAAAACAAGAAAAGCAAAGCAGAGCAGAGCAAGGCATTAAAAAAAAAAGAACAACAGCAAAGCAGAGCAAAGCGTTTAAAAAAAGAACAAAATAAAACAAATCAAAGCAGATCAAAGCAAATCGAATCAAAACAAAGCAGAATAAATCAAAATAAAACAAATCAAAGCATGACAAAGCAAAACAAAACAGAGCAAAGCAACACACACACACACAAGCAAAGCATAACAAAGCAAAAACACAAAGCAATGTAATAAAACAAAACATAACAAAGCAAAGCCAAATCAAAACAACAGAAGATTATGAATTGACCCACACAGTGGAGCTTTTCAAGAACCTTGGACTTGTGCCTTACCTTTAGACCACCTCTTCCACTTTCATTTGTAGAAAGTGTGGAGGACACACACACACACACACACACACACACAAGACAGGGGAGGAAGAAGGTAGACGCTCAAAACTACCGTGATTTTAAATTTAATAATACTGCCATTATCCGACAAATAACGTGTCCTGGGTGCTTGTTTCTTTGGCGTTTTTCTCCTCCCAAACTTTAGGATCTATAAATGCCTACACACCACAGCAAATCTGACATATCCTGCGAAATAATGACATATCATGCTTACATCCTTGCTAACCCGTACCCCCTAAAGCTGTGAAATGGAAAACAAAGAGACAAATATATGGGACATGGACAAAGTGAGAGCAAAAACTAGTGGGGACGAAAAAGAAAAGAAGAGGCATCCATCAAAGTAAGATGAATTCCCCTTTTGGTTTGATTGTATTGTAGTGCCAGCGGAGCTATCCCATTTAGGAACTGTACCATCAATCAGTCATCATCTATGCATAAAAAGCACAACCCCGACACACACAATCATACGGGGAACGGGATAGCCTGGTGGTTACAGTGATGTCTTTGTGATCTGCTGACCCGGGTTCGATTCTCATTCGAGAGGATGTTTCCTCTGGAGTTAACTTCAGTGCCTACTCCACTCTAACCAAAAGTCTTTCGGATGAGACAATAAACCGAGGTCCCGTGTGTGAACGCACGCAGAACATCTTGCGCACACGTTAAAACCCGTTCCGCTTTTTCGGAAGAGTAGGCCATTGTGTGCCGGTGGGAACGGATGTCAAAATTGACAAAACTGCACACACACGGGGACTGGATGTTAAAAAGCACATGAGTGCTTATTCCATTATCCTCGAAATAAAAGAGTAAAATAAATAAATAAATAACATTGTACCATAATACAATGCATGGGTTTTATTTGAAGAAATAAAACGAAAACAAACACTTTTCTCGATTCACTTGTACAATCAAGATCCAACATGAGAAGAATAGGATAAATACAGAGAAAGATTTACTTTTTAAAATTAATTTTATTTTCATTTACTTTTTTCTTTTAATTCGAGGATAATGGAATAAGCACACATGTGCTTTTTTACAACTAGTCACCCGTGTGTATGCAGTTTTGTAAATTTTGTCATCAGTTTCCACCGGCACACAATGGCCTATTCTTCCGAAAAGCGGAACAGGTTTTTAAGTGTGCGCAAGATGTTCTCTGTGTGCTTTCGCACCCAGGACCTTGGTTTATAGAAGCGAGAGACAGACAGACAGAGACAGAGAGAAGCGGCTTAATACAAGAGCTGCACTATTAAAATATTTTAGCATCTTCAAACCTATCAAACAACACGTTGCTGGATAATCATAGTTTTTGGTCATTTATAATGATTATACAGGAAAAGTATTAAAACGTATTTAGGCGTAATTTTTGGTCAAAGCTAACAAATCTTGAAATAGCTTTCCGAACGAATGAATCTTGAATAGCAACAAAATGAGTATTGATGTAAAAAAAATTATTACTGTTCTGAAATGAGTTTCCGTTTTGATTCCTATGATTTTTCACGCGGATAGATTTGTTGTAAATGGGGTAGGGGGGGGGGGGTGCAGTGTTTTCAGTCTACCAACTGAAGTTGAGTGAAGGAGAACAGAAAGAGAAGAAGAAGAAAGAGGAGAAGAAGAGCAGGAAAAAGAAGAAGAAGGAGAACAAGAAGAATGCAATGAAGAAGAAGAAGAATGCAATGAAGGAGAAGAAGAATGCAAAGGAGAAGAAGAAGTCTTTTTCTAAGGCCTATATCCGTGTTTTTCTTCTTTTTTCCTCCGAGGTTTCTTTTTCCATTTGTGTCTCTCTTCATCCTGTGTATGTGTGTGTGTGTGCGTGCGTGCGTGTGTGTGTGTGCATGTGCGCGCGTGCATGCATACGTGCGCGCACGTGTGTGTGTATGTGTGTGCTAGCGCGTGTGTTTGCACGCATGTGTGATTTTCCTTCGGGGATGGCCACAGAGAATCTCTATTGGTCCCCCCCTCCCCCCCCCCCATGATACGTTTAGAATACAAGCTAGCAACATGTTACATGGGTGTATGTGATGCAGGCATGCTCAGCTACTTTTTCGGAAACGATAAAAACAACAACGATTACAAAAAGCTTGATTTTACTCTCTTTTTTTTTCTTATTAAGTAGGATCATTGTAGCCCAAGTTCCGAAAATCCAACATCCAGTTTACTTTATTCGAGTTAAGTTCGATGCTCCAAATGTAGCCAGGATATACTTTTCATTTTGTATTTTATTCTTTTATATCGAGGATAATGGGATAAGCACTTATGTGCTTTTTAAAAAATATCCAGTCTCCGTGTGTATGCGCATTTGTTAATTCTGTCATCTGTTCCCACCGGCACACAATGGCCTACTCTCACGAAAAGCGGAACAGGATTTAACTCCAAGAGATGTCTCTGTGAAAAACGATGTTAATATCACTGGACTGACATAGCATGTTGTTTTGTCCAGTATAACGTTTTGGTGGGTTGGGCTAAACTCATTCTTCACATTGCTCGTACCTGTCCTTCACACATGGGAAAGAACCCTGCAACGATAAGACGGGAGACTACCCTTCCCAAGAAGAATTAGATTGTTGTTGTTTTTTAAACTGCACCATCCCCCCCCCCCCTCCTCATCACCCCCTCCGTCCCCTAAAAGTATCTATTTCCAACAAAAGCTGAGTTACACAAAGATGGATGAGCATGCTGACCTAACACTTTCCACAGGGTAGGAAAGGTCAGCCGCAATCTGTTTCTGTCGTTGGTGTTGCGCAACTTGTTCTGATCCTTCAGTTTCTTTCTTATTCAGGAGTGTACTTGTCAATGAGAGAGAACGAAGAATGCACACACACACACACACACACACACACACACACACACACACACACACACACACACACAATCTGACGACCCGGGTTCGATTCCCGTCCAAGGGGGACATTTTCCCCTGGAGTTAACATCAGTGCAGACTCCACTTTCCCCAAAAGTCTTTCGGATGAGACTATAAACCGAGGACCCGTGTGCGAACACACGCAGAAGTTCTTGCGCATACGTTAAATCCTGTTCCGCTTTTCGTAAGAGTAGGCCATTGCGTGCCAGTCGGAACAGATGATAGAATTTACAAAACCGCATACACACGGTGACTTGATGTAAAAAAGCACATTAGTGCTTATTCCGTTATCCTCGATGTAAAAGAATAAAATAAAATAAATAAAATGAAATAAACTTGTTCTGATCCTTCAGTTTATTTCTTATTCAGGAGTGTACTTGTCAATAAGACAGAACGAAGAATGCAAAACACACACACACACACACACACACACACACACACACACACACACACACACACACACACACACACACACACACACACAAATTCTGCACACATTTAATTTTCATGCTGTATTACAGCCTGTTGTTCTTGGCGTCTGGGTATTTTCTATACATGTGTGGCTGTTTGCTTTCTGTCATTCTACCGAGAAATTAATGATTTTACAGGTGGATACTATTTGTATTTGTGTTGTACTGCCATTGACGTATTGGCACATGTTCATGTATGTACGTAGCATAGATATTTATATGTGCATTTGCTTATATAATTATTCGTCTGCTATTTCAATTACATGCCTGCGTGTTTGTCAGTGTGTTTACGTGTGCATGACTCTCAATGGTGAGTTTGTTGATTTTTGCCTCCTCCTACGAACATGCTTGTTTTTTCCTCAGAATTATTATCATCGAATTAAAATACCCCAAATCATCATCACGATCATGATCATCATCGTCACTATCACCATCACCACCATCATCACTATCACCATCATCATCGTCATCAGTAGCAGACAATAGCAGCAGCAGCAGAAGCAGCAGCAACCACTACTATCAGAAACAACAACAGCAAGGGTTTTTCAGCCTAGAGAGAAAAACAAATCAATCAACCAACAAACCAACCAATCACTCACTCTCTCAACTAATCAATCAACCAACCAACTAATCAATCAATCAGTCAGTGAGACAATCCTACTATCGCCATCATTCTTTTGTTTTAGTGGCGTATAACTGTCTCACAAACGGGAAGCACACACACACACACACACACAGACAGCTTGCTGACAATGCTCCTTTCCTCGGACACAACGGGGTGTATAGTAACACAAGTGCCTGTGTTTCCCTGAGGAAGGAAGGCAGGCAGGCAGCTAGGCAGGCCTATGGTCAGTCAGGATGTCCATCCCTCACTGTCCGGCCCATGTTTTGTCAGGAAACCAGTGTGCTGTGCCCCTCAGCTCTCACGGGGGCAGGGGGAGACAAGCGAGGGATGTGTCCTGTGTTTGGCACTGTGGAGTCTTGTGTTCCTTGTGAGCAAGGGAGAGAAGCGATGACCGTATTCTGACAGGAAAGGGTTTGGCTGTCTGTTAGGTGGAGCTCTGTTTGTGACCCTGTTTCTCACTCTCTTTCTGTCCCCTTGCGCAAGTATCCCACATATCCCCTTTATCCTCTTCATTTATGAGATGCAATATACATTCTTGTGTGTGTGTGTGTGTGTTCATACCTTTTGTGAGTTTATTCAAACATAGTATAGACACATGAATATTTTATCTGGGTTTGTTTTGGTTCTCTCTTTCTCTTCACCCTTCTCCTTCCTTTCATTTTAGAGTTAGTCACATATACAAATTAAACGAACTTGAGTCTATCACTCTATACTTCATTTTGCTTCAATTTATGAGTCGGAAAATCGAACCAAAAAGTCTCTCGTTTGCTCTTAATAAGCAGAGAAAAAGCTCATCAAATGTGAAAATTAAACATTGGCCAAAAAGGTGGGGTTAGTAAAGAAATAGAGAGTCGAAAGAAATTTCTGAGGATAAAAGATTTAACATTACATGCTTCTATTTTATACCAAGCGATCAAAGAGAGGCAGAGAGAGAGAGAGAGAGAGAGAGAGAGAGAGAGAGAGAGAGAGAGAGAGAGAGAGAGAGAGAGAGAGAGAGAGAGAGAGAGAGAGAGAGCGAGAGAGAGAGAGAGAGATGATGATGATGATGATGATGATGATGATCATCATCATCATCATCATCATCATCATCATTATTATTATTATTATTATTATTATATTCCGAAGATAATGGAATAAGCATTCATGTGTTTTTTCATCCTGTCCCCGTGTGTATACAGTTTTGTAAAGAGAGAGTGAGAGAGAGAGGTCTACAAAGGTAGAGGAGAGAGAGAGAGAGAGAGAGAGAGAGAGAGAGAGAGAGAGAGAGAGAGAGAGAGAGAGAGAGAGAGAGAGAGAGAGTTCAAAAGAAGTGGGGGGAGGGGGGTAATGGGGGTAAATATCCCCCAAACTATAAAATAAAAAATCATGAATGTAGCGTAGTTGGGTTCTGTTTTTCTTCCTTCCTTTCTTTTATTTCTTCTTTTTCTTTCTTTCTTTCTGATTCTTTCCTTTACGTTTCTTAAAACGATACGTTTCTGACTTTTGTGATCTTAACTTTCTTTTCTGTCATTCTTCTTTTTATTCTTTGTTGGCTGAGCGTTTTACTTTCTCATTATTATTTTTTCAATCGGTGAGGGAGGGAGGTGGAGTGGGGGGGGGGGGTGGAGCAAGGGAAGAGATGAGTGAGGGAATGGACAAAGCAGAAAGGCAAGATTGGCCTCCTTTCTATCAATGCCACGCGGAGGAGGACGAGGATGGTGGTAAGGTTGTGGGGTGGGGGGGAGGGGGATGTAGCTATCTACACCCTCCACCCCTCCCCCTCGTCCTGTTGCTGTTGTTGCTACTGTTGTTGTCTGGTCTGGTCCATGTTTTGTTGGGAACCAGTGTCCCTGGCAGTGATCAGCCCTCTAGGGAAAGGGAAGGCAAGAGAGAGGGAAGGGGGGGGGGAGGGGGGGGCTCTTGTGTTTGCACTGCAAGGCCCCCGCCCTCTCCTCCCCCCACACCTCTCCATCTCGATCTCACCCTTCAGTCTCTGTGTGTGTGTGTGTGTGTGTGTGTGTGTGTGTGTGTGTGTGTGTGTGTGTGTGTGTGTGTGCGCGCGTCTCTCTCTGTCTCCGTTTGTCTCTGTCTGTTTGTCTGTCTGTCTCTGTCTTTGTCTCTCTCTGTCTGTATGTCTGTCTGCCTGTCTCTGCCTCCATCTCTGTCTGTCTGTCTCTTCGTCTCTCTGTGTCTGTCTCTCTCTGTTTCTCAATCTTTGTCTCTGTCTCTCTCTCTTTGTTTCTTTGTCTCTGTTTGTCTGCCTGTCTCTCCCTCCCCCCCTCTCTCTCCCTCCCTCCCTCTCTCTCTCTCTTTCTGTGTGTGTGACTTCTTGTTTGTCTGTCTGTCTCTCTGTCTCTGTTTGTCTGTCCCCGTCTCTCTCTCTCTCTCTCTCTCTCTCTCTCTCTCTCTCTCTCTCTCTCCTCTCTCTCTCTCTCTCTCTCTCTCTCTCCCTCTCCACACCCTTTCCTCTTTCTTTTTGTGTGTGGGTAAGTGTGATGTGTGGAATCTGACGTGCCTGGGTTCAATGTGATTGATGGATTGCCATGGCTAAGTTCTTTACCCCTCTCTCTGGGTGTGTGCGTGTGGTGTGTGTGTGTGTGTGTGTGCTATATTTCTGTGATTATCCCTTTCTGTTCCCATCCAGCTTAATGTCGCTCCCTTTTCCCTCCCTCTCTGTATTTTGTTCTCTCTCTCTCTCTCTCTCTCTCCCCTCTCTCTCTCTCTCTCCTCTCTCTCTCTCTCTCTTCTCCCCACTCCTCTCTCTCTCTCTTCTCTCTCTCTCGTGTGTGTGTGTGTGTGTTTATGTGTGTGTTTATGTGTGTGTGTGTGTACTGTATTTCCGTTATTGTCCTCTATTCCTTCTTCCTCCCTGCCTCACTCCCTCCCTCCCTGTCTGTCTTTATAATTGTTTCTGTCTTTCCATTTGTCGTGTGTGTGGTGTGGTAAGCGTGTGTGTGTAGTAGTAGTAGTAGTGGTAGTAGTAGTAGTAGTAGTAGTAGTAGTTGTAGAAGTAGTAGGAGTAGTAGTAGTAGTTGCTGCTATTGTTGTTGTTGATTTGGTTTCTTTTAAAGTGTGTCTGTCTGTCTGTCTTTCCTTGCTGACAATGCTCCTTTCCTCAGACACAACGGGGTGTATAGTAACACAAGTGCCTGTGTTTCCCTGAGGAAGGAAGGAAGGCAGGCCTGTGGTCAGTCAGGATGTCCATCCCTCACTGTCCGGCCCATGTTTTGTCAGGAAACCAGTGTGCTGTGCCCCTCAGCTCTCACGGGGGCAGGGGGAGACCAGCGAGGGATGTGTCCTGTGTTTGTATTGTTGGAATCTTTTGTCTCCTTGTGCTCAGGGGGGAGAGAAACGAAGTCCGCGCAAGTTGCGAACAGATTGAGTTAAGGTGACGGATAGCTGATTTTCTACCATTTGCTGAGGAATTGTCTCTTGTCTCTGTGCTGGTGCCTGACCTTCTTTCTGTATCGGCCTGTCTTTTAAATCTCTCTCTCTCTCTCTCTCTCTCTCTCTCTCTCTCTCTCTCTCTCTCTCTCTCCCCCCCACCTCTCTCTCTCTCTCACCCTTTGGCTTTCTCTGTCTGTCACTCTGTTTGACACAGAGACACGTAGATGATTGGTCTCTGTACAGGTACAGTTAGTTTCCTTTTTAACAAGTCATCCCCGAAGATGAAGACCGTCTATCTTGATGGTGGCCATTCGCAAACATTCATCATTGGTGAACCTCGGAGCTCTAGCCAAGGAATTAGGGGGGTGGGGGGTGGGGGTGAGACCCATGGGGAAAAGAATCACAAAGGAAGCTGTCCTTCTTTCTATATCGGCCTGTCTTTTAATCTCTCTCTCTCTCTCTCTCTCTCTCTCTCCACCATCAAGATAGCTAGCTCCTCCTGTGTTAGGACTGTAAACTGACTCTCCACCTACCCCCCCCCCCCCCTACCCCCACTTCCCCGTCCTACCCACCGCTTTGCTCCTGCATCTCTACTCCTCTCTCTCTCTCTCTCTCCTCCTTCCCATCCCTTCGTCTTTCTTGTGTATAGGCAAGTGTGAGGTGTGAAATGTGACTGGAGGATTGGATTCCATGAATGATGGATTTCCATGGTCAAGTTCTTCGCTTCTCTCTTTCTGTATGTCTTCTCTGTTCTCTCTATCAGTCTATTTCGATCAAGCTTGAAGTCTCTCTGTCTCTCTGTCTCTATGCCTCTCTCTCTGTTTCTCTGTCTCTTTTCAAATGATGCTTAAAAGAAATATTATTATAGACCAATTTGGCAAATATTTTGATCAGTGTGTGTGTGTGTGTGTAAACATACGTTTTTCTTCTTCTTGTATAGATATTGAATCTGGCAGTTTGATAGGCCTATCAATATAATTCTTCCATTTCTGTTCCCATCATAAAAATTATATAGACAAAAATAAAGAATTAGGGAGGTAATAGTCATGTAATGAGAGAGAGAGCCTTTCAATCAGTGAGTGGATGAAGGGAGACTATTTCTAAAGACATATTCTGAAGGGAAGCAATTTATCAGAAAACGATTTCATAATCCCTATAACATCAAATACAGAGGTTCTTAAACTACGGTACTCCATAGATAATAGATAAAATGATCAGATAACATTTAGGACAAGTTTTAGTGGCAGATAACTTCAGGTGAATCGTAGAGAACTTTCCATCTCGGCTCTAGCTTATTATCTTGTTGAATTGGTAATCACGATTCTTTATGTTGGCAATTTGTTTTAGTGTGTAGATCTAGTAATTGTCATCTACGTGCTGCCATTTGTCAGACAGTTCGCACCACTTTTATGGTTTATCCTGTAGCTGTGTGTAAACTTTGCTGATGATGGCTTCGGGTAGTTTGTTTTTTCTCCCTGTTCACTGGTTAGTATTTCACATTTCACAATGGTTTATTCCCTTCATCTCTGTGGAGCTATAGAAAATTTTGAAAGCTTTTTACAAATTATTTCAGGTATTTCATCATGTTAAATAAAGTACCGTCAACTTTAGATATGGTTTTAACGAGAGAGCAGGAGATGTGGATAGGGAGGAAAGAAAGGAGACAAAGATTAGTTGTCAGAGTCAGAGTGATGCATTTAGTTTCACAGGGTGAATGTTAGTGCAAGATTATTGTTTGCAGACTGTTTCCGGGCCTGAAAGAGTCCTAGAGGAATAAGACTCACGTATGTATCACTTGTTCGTTTGCGTTTTTCTCAGCTCGACATTTTGGTGACGTCCATCAGGAAAGCCTCCTCTCTAGCTCATGTTGACAGGGACATACGGTGTGTCCAGGGAACGGAAGAGCTCAGTGGTCAGAGCACTCGCTTTCCCCAGCTAAGGTTAAGCAGCATCGAGCGTGGTTACCACTTAGATGGGTGACGGTTTGCGCGCCTTGGCTTCAGTCCAGCCCCCCAGTTCACCCAGCTGTAAATGGGTACCTGCCTATTAAATAGGGTCAGGGAAGGTAAAGCAGCGAGGGAGAGGAGATGGGCGCCGCCCTCAATATGGTGGCACTTAGAGAAGCTGAGGCTCTGATGCCTCACTCCCATAGGACCACATAGGTTGTGGGACACCTCTGCCTTTTTAACCATGAGCGGGCCTAGATCTACAGTTAGCCTGGTGGAGAAAACTGCCTGTCCAGCTTTTTCAAAGAGACGCCAGTGTGCTGTATGATTATTCCATGAACCGCCAAACCACACACAGCCTACCAAGAAACCCAAATAGCCTACCAGGTGGTGGTTACACTGAACTACATAACCCAGCACACTGGGGAAGCCCCAAATACATATACTAGACATTTTTGTATATCTACCATCCTTCGAACGCTAGTAACGAACTATGTGCATGCTTGATTTACTGCTTACACGTTTCTCCGAAGCAGAGAAGGGTATAGATCTACGGCATCCAGTGACAGGTCCGTAGAAACGTTGACTTAGGGAAATCGTAAGGGAAATCGTAAAACTCTTCTTTCTGTCTGTCTTTGTTTCTTTATCGGGCGTTACAAGGACTCGAACGTGAGAGCCTTGGCTTGGGGTCGTGAAGAAAGCTTGGGATGGGGGTGTGCTCCATCTTTGTCTGCCTCACGTGTTGTGGGAGGCCAGGCCTGGGTTTCTAATCAGTCTCCACTTCCAGCTGACTGTTTGGAGAGGAAAGTGGTCTGCCTCCCCACCGTCTGCTGCTGCTTTCAGTGAGTGAGTCAGTCAGACTGGATTGGGTCCAGCGAGATTGATGGCGGATTGCCTTGCTTGCTTGCTCACTTGTATGTGTGTGTGTGTGTGTGCGCGCGTGCGTGTGTGATACTGCGCTGTCTGGAAGAAGAGTAATTACTAAACGTTGTGTTCAGGAAATTTCATTTAAACTGTTTAATTTAAGGTGAATCGGATTTTTGCGATGGATACAATTTTGCTATGGTTTTTGCGGTGCTTCTGCTGGCAAGCTGCATTGAACAGTAACCTTTTATAATTCCCACTCTGTAGCAGGCATGGGTGGTTGTGGCTTTGTACAGTATCAACTGTAATTCTGGAGGGAGATCTAAATGTTCATTTCTTCTTCGTCGAACCTAGGACAGCAACTATTGTTGTCTGTCATATGAGCACAAATGCGTTGCACTGCCGTTTTCAAGCGCCTGACAAGTCAGGCCCAGCGCATTCAACTTTGGCAGAACTGTTCAGTTTATTTGAACTTGATTGTGATCGAAGAAAAACATAGAAATGAATGTTTTGAGACTTTATTGTTTCTAATTATTGCGCTTTATTTGAATGTGTGTGTGTGTGTGTGTGTGTGTAGGGAAAAAAATGATTGGTTCTGACCAGACTGAGAACTAAGTGTTGAATAGATTGTCATTGATGACTGGTCTTTCTCCTTTCAATCTCTGTCTTTCTTTCCTGGTCTGCTAGGTGTTTTACCTGACTGCTCTATGTCAAAGTCGAAGCTGGTATGCTCATCAGTCAACACAGTACAAGATAACGAACGTTTGATCAAATGGGAAGATGGTATATAATTTAAGGTCAGTTTTACTTATTCCACATTTCAGCTGGAATACGGGCTACGAGATTAAATGCAGCGGAAAACAAAATGAGAAACCTTGTCTGGCCAGTGTATTATCATTTAGAGACCCGAGTTTCTAACGGAAAGCAGCCCTGGTATGAGACAGAATACTAGGTAGGAAGGGCAGTCTGCTTTGTAGAAGTTTTTTCCCTTTGAGTCGGGTTGAACACTTTTTTGAAGCTTCTGATTTTATTTCCATTCTTCACATAGATTATGGGACACCTTTACCTTTTTTATATTTACATATACATAAAATATACATAGATGAGTATCAGCCTCAGACAGTTTTTCTTAAGTTTACAACATTCAGAGGCGAGTGTTTCAATGCCTTCTGGTCTGTCAGTCATTCGGATTTGTGGAATCGGTTGGTATTCGATAATCTGCAAATCATAAGAGTAGATTTTTCTTTTGATAATCCCATCAACCTAGAAAGTTTACGTAAATTTTATGTTTATGCCTAAGTAGATAAACGGAAAAAACCCCAACCAACCCGTTAGTTGTCACAATCCACAGTTGTGTAAGCAGGTTTTTGTAAAACAGCTAAATTCTGAAAGTCTGAAAGATGTTTCCCATTGCATGCTGGTACTGACTGATTGACGGACTGAATACTTCCCTGATGTCTAGAGGAGCTGCAAGGGCATCGATATTTTTCGGGATTTATCTCCCTTTTTTCATTTTTTATTTTCATTTTCATACCACTTTAAGTCACGGCAGATTTTTCTGCGTGAAATTCGGGTTGCTCTCCCCGGGGGAGAGCGTGTCGCAACAAGAGCAGCGCCACCCATTATTATTGTTTTCCTGTCTGCAAACTGTATTTGTTTCCCTATCAGAGTGGCTTTTTTCTACAGAATGTTGCCAGGGACAACTCACTTGTTGCCGTGGGTTCTTTTAAGTGCGCTAAATAATTTTATGTAACACACGGACCTCGGTTTATCGTCTCATCTGAAAGACTAGCACCAAGACTACCACTCATGGTATGGGGGGAAAGTTTCGGGGTCAAACGGGGAACAAACCACCGCACACTTGCGACCTGGACTTTTCGCTTTCTAGGCAGGCGCGTTACTAACCTCTAGACCACCGATCCCTAATGTCTAGAGCAGCCGCAGGGCTCAGCACTGAACTGTTCAGGACGTGTTCACTATGTTCTTTAGGAGCACTGCATTGTTCAGTGTAGGAGCACTGTATTGTTCAGTGTAGGAGCACTGCATTGTTCAGTGTAGGAGCACTGTATTGTTCAGTGTAGGAGCACTGCATTGTTCAGGACGTGTTCCCTATGTTCTGTAGGAGCACTGAACTGTTCAGGATGTGTTCCCTATGTTCTGTAGGAGTACTGCATTGTTCAGAACGTGTTCCCTATGTTCTGTAGGAGCACTGAACTGTTCAGGACGTGTTCCCTATGTTCTGTAGGAGCACTGCATTGTTCAGGACGTGTTCCCTATGTTCTGTAGGAGCACTGACTGCATTGTTCAGGACGTGTTCCCTATGTTCTGTAGGAGCACTGCATTGTTCAGGACGTGTTCCCTATGTTCTGTAGGAGCACTGAACTGTTCAGGACTTGTTCCCTATGTTCTGTAGGAGCACTGAACTGTTCAGGACTTGTTCCCTATGTTCTGTAGGAGCACTGAACTGTTCAGGACGTGTTCCCTATGTTCTGTAGGAGCACTGAACTGTTCAGGACTTGTTCCCTATGTTCTGTAGGAGCACTGAACTGTTCAGGACTTGTTCCCTATGTTCTGTAGGAGCAGTGAACTGTTCAGGACTTGTTCCCTATGTTCTGTAGGAGCAGTGAACTGTTCAGGACTTGTTCCCTATGATCTGTAGGAGCAGTGAACTGTTCAGGACTTGTTCCCTATGTTCTGTAGGAGCACTGAACTGTTCAGGACTTGTTCCCTATGTTCTGTAGGAGCACTGAACTGTTCAGGACGTGTTCCCTATGTTCTGTAGGAGAACTGAACTGTTCAGGACGTGTTCCCTGTGTTCTGTAGGAGCACTGCATTGTTCAGAACGTGTTCCCTATGTTCTGTAGGAGAACTGAACTGTTCAGGACGTGTTCCCTGTGTTCTGTAGGAGCACTGCATTGTTCAGAACGTGTTCCCTATGTTCTGTAGGAGCACTGACTGCATTGTTCAGGACGTGTTCCCTATGTTCTGTAGGAGCACTGACTGCATTGTTCAGGACGTGTTCCCTATGTTCTGTAGGAGCACTGAACTGTTCAGGACGTGTTCCCTATGTTCTGTAGGAGCACTGAACTGTTCAGGACGTGTTCCCTATGTTCTGTAGGAGCACTGAACTGTTCAGGACGTGTTCCCTATGTTCTGTAGGAGCACTGAACTGTTCAGGACGTGTTCCCTATGTTCTGTAGGAGCACTGAACTGTTCAGGACTTGTTCCCTATGATCTGTAGGAGTACTGCATTGCATTGAATATTTTAGGCGATGTGGCTTGGACTAGTTGAAGCTGGCGGGGCCCATCCCTCTGTAGATGGCGACAGGATATATGCATACTGGGTAATGTGTACAGGATTGGTTAGCCTGGTGGTTTGAGTGATGTACTCGTGATCTGCTAACCCGGGTTCGATTCTCGTTCAAGAGGATTTTTCCTCTGGAGTTAACATCAATGCCGACTCCACTCTCCCCAGAAGTTTTTCGGATGAGACTATAAACCGAGGTCTTGTTTGCGAACGCACGGAGAACATCTTGCGCACACGTTAAAACCGCTTTTCGGAAGAGTAGGCCATTGTGTGCCGGTGGGAACGTATGACAACATTTACAAAACTGCATACACAGAGGGAGTGGATGAAAAAAGCACATGAGTGTTTATTCCATTATCCTCGAAATAAAAGAATAAAATAAAGTACCACATGTCATTGCTGGTCTACAAGACATGGGTGGGTTTTTAACCCGTGTCTCTTCAAAGGAACCCAGGTGTATAGCGCCATGCATCCTTGAAGTTGAAATGTGGCTAGGCTTCCTTACTGGTTGGAGGATGGGAACCAGTGATTCGAGCCCTCAGAGGGCAGACACAATGGTGCCAAAGAAGCTGATTGTCCTAGTGTATCTCGCGCGGACCCTGAGCATTCCCTTCCTTTTCTTTTTCTCTCCAAGGTTATTAACAGCTCGGTCAAAAACAAATACTGAAAGTACCCATGTGTGTAAGCTGTATCATTCTTCTTCTTCTTCTACAAACGCTCAGACATCAAGTACTGTTGTTGTCATATGAGCAAAAACCAACCCTTGTCCTGCATTTAAGCGCCTGCCTGACAAGCCAGGCCCAGCACTTCCGACTTCGGCGTGAGCTGTATCACAATAGTGCAGAAATTTGGATTTTAGTACGTTTCACTTTAACGATTATCAATTATACCTCGGTGGGAAGGGGGGGGGGGGGGGGGGGGATAACTCTCCGCTAGCGGGACACCACAAAGTAGATTGGAGCTCACGGCCTCAGTTACCGTCAGATCACAAAATGGACACCCTAACCACTAGGCTACCCGGTGTTCCAGCTGGTACTGATCAATGTCTAGTAGAGTCACAAAGCCTTGAGGTCTGCAGACACAGCGGTAGGCGGTGTGTCTTTCTGTCAGTTGCAATGAGGTTAAGTAATGGTCCACTTTTTTTTACAGGTCAGATTTCGTGTTAGGAAGTAACCACGTGAAACTTGCTACAGGTGTCGTCTGCGTAGACTGTTCCTGCGAAATGGAATTTGACAGCTTGAGGTAGAAAGATAGGAAGGGGAAAAAAATGGGGCCAGACAGGATTTCTGGTTTTTAACTTTCGCTACCTTGACCTACTGGTGATTTTAATGTTCTTTCTCTTCTTCTCTTCTTTGTTGCTGTTTTTTTTTTCTGTTTCGAATTTTTGGGCTTTTTCTTTTATCGTTTTTCTTTCCTTTTATCTTTCTTTATTTCTCTATCTTTTTTTTCTTTTATATTTTCTTTCTTTCTTTCTTTCTTTCTTCCTTTCTTTCTTGTTCTTGTTCTTGTTCTTCTTCTTCTTCTTCTTCTTCTTCTTCTTCTTCTTCTTCTTCTTCTTCTCCTCCTCCTCATCCTGCTGCTGCTGTCATTTTAAATTTAGCCATCGTATTACTTTTATTTCATTGCAACCCTCGGATTTTCCCCAACTGTTTCTTCTATAACAGTTGAGGACAGGGCAGAGTTACAAAATAACTGAACTAAAGCAACAAAAATGAGAAAAACCCCATATTATTTCTCTTTTTCATCTCCCTTCTGTGGCTAGGTAATCAGTATCATATAAATAGTATTTAAAGATACATTCCTTCATTTTTTTCCAAGGACAAGATCATGACTTCTTTTCAGCTTTATGTTTCTATTTTGTTACTGTTGATTTGTCTGTATGTCTGCCTAGTTGATGTTCTTTCTCTAAACATTGCAGTCTTTTTTACTTTCTGATTATTTTATTTTCAACTTTCTGGCTAGGCTGCTTGTTTGTTTGTCTGTTGTTGTGCAGTTTTGTTTTCTTTCTCTAAACATTGCTTCCATTTTGTTTTTATCCCTTTAAAAAAAAAAACGCAACAAAACAATGCCATCTTTTTCTCCGTTTTTGTGCTCCTTCTGCATCTTTTGCTGTTTGCCTGTTTTGTTTTGTTTTGTTTGTTTGTTTTCTTACTTTCTTTTGTTTTGTTCTTTCCTTCTTTCTTTCTTTCTTACTTTATTTTCTTTGTTGCTGTTTTTTTTTCTTCTGTGCTTTTTTTCTTTCTTTTTTGTGCTTCGTTTCTTTCTTTCTTCCTTTCTTTCTGTGGCGTTTAACGAACAGAAACTAAAGAGAAAATGTGAAAGAAGTAAAAGAAAAATCCACCAAAAAACCAACAGAAACATAATAAAACAAAACAACTCCCCCCCTTCCACCAAAAAAAACCCAAACAAACAAGCAAACAGAAGCAAACAACAATCCCGATCCCCCCTCCTCCCCACCCCCCATCTAGCTGCGATCACTAGTTAGCAATTTGTCAGTCTGTTTGCCTGTCCACTCGTTTATTCGTTTATTAGTCCTCTCTCTCTCTCTCTCTCTCTCTCTCTCTTCTCTCTCTCTCTCTCTCTCTCTCTCTCTCTCTCTCTCTCTCTCTCTCTCTCTCTCCATCAGGCGGAAACTTCGCCAACGTGGATGGTTCTTCAAACTCACTCTGAAGTCTCCAAGATTAGTTTGCACGAAGTTAGGAAGTTGAGGAGAGAGAGAGAGAGAGAGAGAGAGAGAGAGAGAGAGAGAGAGAGAGAGAGAGAGAGAGAGAGAGAGAGAGAGAGAGAGAGAGAGAGCTTTTTAGAAAAAAAAAGTACAAGCTCATTTGCAAGCATATCTGATAGTGTGTTTGTTTGTATGTGTGTGTGTGTCAACACTTCCTATTTCAAGTTTTATCACGTGTACATGCGCGCTACACACACACACACAAACACAGGCACACACACACACACATACACACGCATGCATGCACGCACGCACATACAAACACACACACACACACACACACACCATGATAATTTTTCACATAATTATTGACATATACATCGAAGAAACAGATTTTTCTTTTTGAAAAAAAGACAAACTATGTGCTTTCTCTAGAGCGAGCACACCAAATTTCACACACACGACTGTGCTAAAGAAAACAAAACAGAGGGAGGGAGAGAGAGGGGGGGGGGTGGAGGGAGGGAGGAGAGAGAGGGGAGAGAGAGAGAGAGAGAGAGAGAGAGAGAGAGAGAGAGGAGGAGAGAGAGAGAGAGATCAAACCAACCCTATATGTTGGCTGTCGGTCCAGAAGTGACACACCTCTCTGTAAAACGAGAGAGATCCCAGGTTTGAATCCTCCCTACCTTGAAACCTGATTTGTTTTTGTCCACCTGACTACGAGTGCTATAGTCTTCCAAACTGGACACACACACACACCACACACACACACACACACACACACACACACACACACGCACGCACGCACACACACACCACAACACACACGCACGCACGCACGCACACACACACACCACACAAAATGAACTAAAGTTTTAAGTGCAAAATGCTCTTTGTGCACACTCCAAAATCGCCATCGATAGAGCTATCCCTGGTAAAGGTTTCTCTCAAACATCACCAAAACATCCCAGTTGCAATGCAGGGCCCTTCTGGTAGGTGGTCACACGGTGGCTTTGCTTTGATAAGTTCCCCCATGGACTTCCAGCTCAGACAGAAGGCATAACAAAAGCTTTGGTATGACTGTCGGTAGGGTTGTGATGGGAAATGGGTCGTATGGGAACAGTATAATGCAGGACGTAGGTTTTGGGAAAGGGTCGTAGGACCATTGGAAATGGGTCGTATGGGAACAGTAGGGTTGTGATGGGAATGGGTCGTATGGGAACAGCAGGGTGGAAAGGGTCGTATGGAACAGAGGGTTGGGAAATGGGTCGTATGGGAACAGCAGGGTTGGGAAATGGGTCGTATGGAACAGAGGGTTGTGAATTGGGAAATGGTTTGTACAGGGTTGGGAAGGGTGTAGGAACAGCAGGGTTTGAAATGGTCTATGGAAAGCAGGTTGAACGTCACGCAATGCAGCTCCATTTTGGTGGTTTTTTTTTTGGGGGGTTTCAACAGCTTGAAACAAGTCTTGAGGTCGGCAGGGTGGGGTGTGGGAGAGGTGGGGGTGGGGAGGGGGAGAGGTGAGGGTGGGGTGGGAGAGGTGGGGGTGGGGTGGGGAGAGGTGGGGGTGGGGTGGGGAGAGGGAGGGATAGCCTGGTGGTTAAAGTGGTGCGCATTGCGCTCGTGATCTGCTGATACGGGTTCCAATGTCATTCAAGAGGTGGGTTTTTTTTCTCTGGAGTTAACATCCGTGCCGACTCCACTCCCTCCAAAAGTCCTTCGGATGAGACTATACACCGAGGTCCCATGTGCGAACTCAAGCAAAACAACTTGCGCACACGTTAAAACCCGTTCCGCTTTTTTTGAAGAGTAGGCCATCGCGTGCCGGTGCGAACGGATGACAAAAATTTACAAAACTGCATGCGTACTGTAGTAGTAGTAGTATGTTCTTTCGAGCCAGAAGGCCCATAGAGCCGGAGCTTATCCCGGTTTCTGTAGCGTTAAGCGAACTGATGGTTTTTCACCACCCCTGTGACAGGACGCTAGTCTGTCGCCAGATACTTCCCCAGCAGAGCTGGTACCCACTTGTACACCTGGGTGGAGTGAGGAAAATAGGAGTAAAGTGTCTTTCCCAAGGACACAACACCGAGCCGAGCGGGGATCGAACCGCGACCTCTGGATCACGAGTTGACCGCCTAAACCACTCGACCACGGTGCCTCCTTGCATGCGTACTGGGACTGGATTAAAAATGCACATGAGTGCTTATTCCATTGTCCTCGAAATAAAAGAATGTAAATAACTTTTTTTTTAAACAGTGTAAAAATGCCTTGCATTGAGTCATGGGTGGTCAAAGTCAAACCTGGCGAAGCACATGCCTTTTAGAGGTTAAAGATTGCATGCTGAGTATGTCTGAGTTATCCATTCCATGGGCCTTAGCAAGCTGCGCACTGTTAGCGGTAAAGAGAGGCTGTTTCTCAGGTAGTGTTTTCCATGTTATCATGGAAGGAAACCATGAGGTGATATTTTTAGTGTTTACCTTTTTGCTTTTCTTTGCAGTCCTGAAAACGATGAAATGCAGCCAACCAACCAATCAACCAACCAACCAACCAACCAACCACCCATCCAACCATCCAACCACCCTCCCACCCAACGAGTCCGTGTACACTCCACCTAGGTAGGCTCGTTCTATCTCAGGAGAGACAATGGCTACCTACGCCTTCTCTACTCAGAGCAGTCTGGTCTGGAGAGCACAACGTCTGCAATGGCTCAGCAGACCAACCGGTTGCCCCGTGCCTGACAGTCCAGTCTCTGCAGCCACAGGTGTTGGAGGCAAAGGTGGATGGTCGCCGGGTTGATGGCCTGGTTTTAGTCTCTCTCTCTCTCGCTGTCTCTCTCTCTGTCTCTTCTCTCTCTTCTCTCTCTCTCTCGCTCTATCTATCTTCTCTCTCTCTCTCTCTCTCTCTCTCTCTCTCTCTCTCTCTCTCTCTCTCTCATCCTTTGGATGAGACTATAAACCGAGGTCCCGTGTACGTACCCACGCAGAACATCTTGCTCACACGTTAAATCCTGTTCCGCTTTTCGTAAGAATAGGCCATTGTGTGCCGGTGGGAACAGATGACAGAATTCACAATTCCGCATACACACGGGGACTGGATGTAAAAAAAAAGCACATACGTGCTTATTCCATCATCCTCGATATAAAAGAATAAATAATAAAAATAAAAAATCCCTCTCTATCTTCTTTCCTGCGGTTTCTTCTGTCTTTCAAGGTTTTGTAAGATCTTCCCTTTTCCCCCTACAAAGTCCCTCACGTACTGCTGCGGTCCTCCACCAGTATCCACGGGGATTTTCTGAAGGAGCTTACCTGCTGCTGTCAGAGTTTTGTGTGTAGTGGCTTTCATGTCACGCTTGCACTACCGAAAAAATATTCGATAAAGAGACCGCAACAAACTGACCAAGTAACTTATCAAAACATTCAAGCAGTTTAAGTGTAAGCTGAGCTTATATTTCGTCTGAAAAGAAAATTGAATTCCCCCCCCCCCCCCCCCCCCAAAAGTCATTCTAATCCATTGAAGATGGCAGTCAGAGGGTTTAGATGACCGGGTTCCAGATTGTCACACAATTTAGAATAAAAAATGGTCACATCCAAATTTCTTACTAAGAAGTTAAGACCACTTTTAAGCCTTTTTGAAGACAACAACACCTTCCTACCCCTCCTACCCGCTTCCTCCCAACCACCCCCCTCCCCTCCTCTTCCCAATTTCCTGTTTGTAATTTTTTTTCGCTCTCCTGTAAGGATAAGGAAGAAATGGAAGTTTTCTTCCTTATTCTAACACAGGGGATAGAGTGGAATCTATGTTTTTCGCTGCTCACAGACTTTTGGCAAGGATTTTGTTTTTAATGAGAACCTCAAGTGAAGTGCCCTTCGATTCAAATGCTGAATCCCTTCAATATCTGTCAATTTGCGGTCATGGCAGCAAAAAGATTGGGAAATAATTTTGAACAGGTTACCCCCAACCCCTCCTCTCTCTCTCCCTGTGTGTCTGTTTGTCTGTCTGTCTGTCTGTCTGTCTGTCTGTCTGTCTCCCTCTCTCTCTCCCTGAGTGTGTGTGTGTGTGTGTGTGTGCGTGGATGCGTGCGTGCGTGCATATGTGTGTGTTGAATTATCATAATGACTAAACCTTTTAAAGTTATGATTTGACCGAGTTTCAAACGTGATTTTAAACTAAAATCAGTTAGAAAAAATATATATATATACGTCTTATGCTCTTGTATTCGTTATCAACAGACATGTATGAAAATATCGAGCAGAAAGTGTATCGATGCTTTTTGTCAATTCCTGTTGATATAAATGTTTTACTTCCTTGGCTAGAGCTTCAAGGTTCACTATGCGGCCATATTTTTCCTACCATTAAGGTAGCTGCATTCCGACTGCGGTGTTGTCAATTTATATCATCAGTATGATAACTGTTTCATAAATTTATCACACGTAGTTTGAACATCTGTAGCAGACCATAGATTATACATTTAAAATGAATATTTTCCCATTGGGATGCGGGGATGGGGGGGGGGGGGAGGGGGGGGAGGGAGGGCTGTCAGTATAAATACCATCCCCACCTTCTGGAAATTCTGTGCTAGGCATTCCCTCTTTTCTATCCCTCTCTTTGTTTCTGCTTTGTTTCTGTTCTCCCTGTCACCTCCTTCTTGTCTCTGTTATGCCTTCCTGGTCCATTCTTCTGTATTTTTTTTGTTCCAGAAAGACTTGAAAGATAACAATTCTCTCCCATGCTGAAGTCGGATGCGCTGGGACTGACTTGTGTTTTAAAGACTAGGGGGTTTAAAGGCAGCACAAAGCTTTTTTTTCGCTCATATGACCGACAACAATAGATGCTGCCTGCGCATTTGACGATCTGGACTTATGCAGCTGTTAACATTCGTTGTTTAGAAGCTTATTGGTTAAACAACGGTCTGGAGAGCACGAGGTGTAGGGTTTGAATCCCCGTGCGTGTTCTCCTCTCTTCTCTGCATTCCGTTACTGGGTGGGATGCCCAGTGCCTGGTCTTTTGTGTGTGTGTGTGTGTGTGTGTGTGTGTGTGTGTGTGTGTGTGTGTGTGTGTGTGTGTGTGTGTGTGTGTGTGTGTGTGTGTGTGTGTGTGTGTGTTGTATGTATGTGTGTGTGTGTGTGTAGAGAGAGAGAGAGAGAGAGAGAGAGAGAGAGAGAGAGAGAGAGAGAGAGAGAGAGAGAGAGAGAGAGAGAGAGAGAGAGAGAGAGAGAGATGTATGTATGTTTGTCCGTCGTGTCCGACGATGACCTCCAAAGCAGCAGAAGAGGCAGCTGCTGTTTTGGAAATTGGGCAGAAATTTGATTATAGTGGAGATGCCTTGCCCACAGCACATCCCCACTCTCTCGGCCAAGTGGGCATAAGGACAGTCAGCGTTGGAGATGCTCTCCAAAGGCTAACCAGCCCCCAGGGCTGCAGCACATAAGGACTGGGCAAGTCAAGCCTCCTAGTCAGAGAGTCATAGTCGATCACTAAAGACTAAGCTGTAAAGTGGAATTTCATGAGTGGGAAAGCCACTGGTCATACAGCCTCTCACTTTGCTGTTGCCCCCAGCGTCAATGGTTTAATCAAGAACTGTGATAAAGCCCAGGCGCTGACGGCGGAACTAAGTGTATGGAACGCTTGCAGGAAAAAAATATACAACTAGGCGTGTGTTTCGTTTACTGTGTGCAGTGTCTTAGTTTAACATAGTGCCTCATAGTAATTGATATTGCATGACGTAGAACTATTTGCGTATAGGTATGTGCGTAAGCTAACTTCTCCAGGGGCCAGCATATTGAGGGCGGTGCCCATCTCCTCTCCCTCGCTGCTTTACCTTCCCTGGCCCTAAAGAGGCAGGTAGCCATTTACAGCTGGGTGAACTGGGGGACTGTACTGAAGCCAAGGCGCGCAAACGGTCACCCATCCAAATGGTAACCACGCTTGATGCTGCTTAACCTTGGCTGGGGGAAAGCGAGTGCTCCATCCCCTGAGTATGTTCGCATTTCCTTATCCCCCTGCATGCTGACATGAATTTTGGGATCATAAACAGGCGTATTATTTTGATCTTCTGCATGTGTATGATATAGACGAAGGAAATTAGGGCACTGGCAGGTCTGCACTTTAATCAAGTTGACTTGGGAGATTGTTTTTAAAAAAAATCTCCGTCCTTAATTCAGCATATGCCGCTGCCCAGGTTGGAACCCACGACTTCACGGACCCACAGGGCTGAAGTTAAATGGTTCTTAACCACTCGGCGACAATGTCCGTCAAATCTCCGTGTTTAAGCTTGTGCATATGATCACGCATACAAACAAGCAGCCGAAAAAAGCCTTAACCAGCCAACCAACCATCCAACCGTGTAACCATCCGTCTGATCGATCAACCAACTAACCAACCAATCAACCACTCAGCCAATCAATCAATCAATCAACCCACCAACGAACGAACCAACCAACCATACAAAAAGGAAAACATAACCATAAGAATAAACAAAAGTACTGGCAAAATCGCACACGCGTGCAATCTCGCTACGCAGTATTGTGCATACCAGCGCGCGCACGCACACACACATACACACATGCATGTACACAC
>CM054136.1:41555952-41573452 GCA_028751875.1 Rapana venosa
AGAGAGAGAGAGAGAGAGAGAGAGAGAGAGAGAGAGAGAGAGAGAGAGAGAGAGAGACAGGCAGACAGACAGACAGACAGACAGAGACACTGAGACACAGAGAGAGAGACAGACAGACAGACAGACAGACAGACACAGAGACACAGAGAGAGAGACAGAGAGAGAGAAACAGAGAGAGAGAGATACAGAGAGAGACAGAGAGAGAGAGAGAGAGAGAGAGAGAGAGGGGGGGGGGGGGGATTTGGGGGTCAAAAGATATAGGAAATAAGAGTCATGAAATAGTAGTAACTACTGATTGTCATAAACCTGGCAAGACATATCCAAAATATGTTTGCAATTGTATAAAAGAAAAACCCCAAAGTAAGAGGACGATCAGTTAATGGTGACTAGTTTTGAAATAGTAGTAGTAGTAGTAGTAGTAGTAGTAGTAGTAGTAGTAGTAGTAGAAGTAGTAGTAGTAGTAGTAGTAGTAGTAGTAGTAGTAGTAGTAGTAGTAGTAGTAGTAGTAGTGTGGTGGTGGTGGTGGTGGTGTGGAGGAAGAAGAGTAGTAGTATAGTAGTAGTAGTAGTAGTAGTAGTAGTAGTAGTAGTAGTAGTAGTAGTAGTAGTGGGATGGTGGTGGTGGTGGTGGTGGTGGTAATAGTAGTAGTAGTAGTAGTAGTAGTAGTAGTAGTAGTAGTAGTAGTAGTAGTAGTAGTAGTGGTGGTGGTGTGTGGGATAGTGGTGGAAGTGGTGGTGGTGGTGGTAGGAGTAGGAGTGGTGGTGGTGGTGGTAGGAGTAGAGCAGTAGTGGTGGTGGTGGTGGTAGTGGTGGTGGTGGTGGTGGTGGGTAGTAGTGGTGGTGGAGGAAGAAGAGGTAATAGTAGTAGTAGGATTAGTAGTAGTAGAAGTAGTAGTAGAAGTAGTAGTAGAAGTAGTAGTAGTAGTAGTAGTAGTAGTTGTTGTTTTTGTTGTAAGAGGAGGATGTGGATGACATAATTACTCTTTAACTAGAGAAACATACGTAACATTACTAGAGTTAAAAAATTGATCTATTTTTTAAAATATTTTAAAAGCATGTAGCATCAGATAAAATATTCCTTTGCTTTTTAAGCCGTCACTCTTCTTGCTTTTGTTATTGTCGTTTGTTGATAACCTCATTATGCTTAGAAACAATATTGTGTAAGTGTCCCTCATCTATACATCTATTAATAATAGCATGAGTGTCAAATAACAAACAAATATTATAACATTAACATCAATACAATCCTATTGGTCAGTTACAATACAAAACTGAATGATTTCAAACGTGTTTAAAGCGACACCTTTTTTTTTTTTACTGCAGGCTTACTGTCTTGCCTAAGTATTGATTTTGATCTTCCAAGAACAAAACACAGCCGTGTTTCTTCGTCACAAAATGACGTGTACTGACGTTTTTTGAGATGACTGCGTCATCCTCCCTTGACTGACGTCATCGCTGTAGGGTAGGGCGAGGCACGTCATGTCTCAATCTTCAGCGGTTTCATCTCAACTGTATCCTGTAGGAGAGTCAAGGAAAGAAAGAAAAAACAAATGAAAAGATTACTACACTACACGAAAACTTTGATGTTTTTCTATATCTCGTGTTTGATCAACGTTTTCTCTCAGACAATTTTGTGCTATGTCTGTGCAGACAGAGAGACAGAGAAGAGAGAGAGAGAGAGAGAGAGAGAGAGAGAGAGAGAGAGAGAAGAGAGAGAGAGAGAGATTATTCCCAAGGGTATCAGATAAGAGAGAGAGGAGAGAGAGAGAAGAGAGAGAGAGAGAGAGAGAGAGAGAGAGAGAAGAGAGAGAGAGAGAGAGAGAGAGAGATTATTCCCAAGGTATTAATAAGAGAGAGAGACAATGACAATGACAAATTCTTTTATTTCAAGGATAATGAATAAGCACTCATGTGCTTTTCTACATCCAGTCCCCGCCCGTAGGGATACATCTTAATAATAACCCAACACTTATACAGTCTCACAGTAGAAATATGGGGAAATAACCCTTTTCAAAGCAGCCCACCCCCCCCCCCCTACAACCCCCCCCCTCCCCCCGAAAGCAACTAATAAAAGAAAACCCTAAAAACATCCCCACCACCCCCCACCTACCCCCACCCACCCCCCAAAAGAGAGAGAGAGAGAGAGAGAGAGAGAGAGAGAGAGAGAGAGAGAGAGAGAGAGAGAGAGAGAGAGAAGAGAGAGAGCACGCAAGCACACACATACACACACACACACACTCACACATACACGTGCACGCACTCTCACACACACACACACATGCGCACCTCCCCACCCCACCCCTGACCACACACATATGCCCCTTCCTAGACCCCCCCCCCCCCCACACACACACACACACACACACCCTCCCCACCAAAAATCTTACCGGCTTCCCAACCCCCCTCCCCGAACATTTTGTCATGCTTTAAAAAAAAAAATCTGTGAAAATCACCAACATTTTTTTCCCCCACTCGCACTGTATACAAGATACTACATGACCCCCCAAATTGACACCGGTGTGTAGTCTGTACACACACAGCTATTACCTGAGGAGCTCTGTTGTGGTGGTCAGGGGCAACCTTGGACTTCTGGCTGGACAGGTCACGTGTGGAGGTGTTGACCATGGTGTAGCCCTCCGTGTAGGTGGATGACGTCAGAGCCGTGTTCTTCCGCACATGCCCAGTCATCAGGCGGTGCTGGTGCCACTTCCGGCGCAAGAGGGAAGTCACCTGTTTAACCCGTACCCGCCCCGCATGCCCAGCAGTTCAGAATGAGTTAATGAATCAGTTTTGAGGTTGAGGTGATATGGGTGTGTGTGTGGTGTGTGGTGTGTGTGTGTGTGTGTGTGTGTGTGTGTGTGTGTGTGTGTGTGTGTGTGTGTGTGTGTGTGTTGTGTGTGTGTGAGTGAGTGAGTGTGTGGTGTGTGTCTGTGTGTGTCGTATGTGTGTGAGTGTGTGTGTGTGTGTGTGTGTGTGTGTGTGTGTGTGTGTGTGTGTGTGTGTGTGTGTGTGTGTGTGTGTGTGTTGTGTGCGTGCGTGTGTCATTTTTTTTTTTCGAGAAGAATGGAATAAGCATACATGTGCTTTTTTTTTTCAACCAGTCCCTTTGTGTGTGCAGTTTTGTCAATTTTGTCATCCGTTCCCACTGGCACACAATGGCCTACTCTTCCAAAAAGCGGAACGAATTTTAACGTGTGCGCAAGATGTTCTGCGTGGCTTCGCACATGGGACCTCGGTTTATAAGTCTCATCCGAAAGACTTTTGGGGAGAGTGGAGTTGGCACAATGTGCGTGTGTGTGTGTGTGTGTGTGTGTGTGTGTGTGTTGGGGGTGTGTACAAAAAGTGTGTGTATTAGGGGTACGAAGAGAGAGAGGAGAGAGAGAGAGAGAGAGAGAGAGAGAGAGAGAGAGAGAGAGAGAGAGAAGAGAGAGAGAGAGAGAGAGAGGAGAGAGAGAGAGAGGAGAGTCTGTGTATGCGCGCGCACGCGCGGGGCGTGCGTGTGCGCATGGGCGGGCGTGTGTGCACGCGCGCGTTGTGCATGCATTTAATGAGAGAGAGAGAGAGAAAAGAGAGAGAGAGAGAACAACAAAAACTAAGCTTTAAAGCGAGGGGGGGGAAGGAAAGAACCCACACTCTAGTATTACCACAAAAACGACCCAAAAAAATACACAGAAAAAAACCCAATGAAAGCCAAACTCCACAAAGTAAAACAAAGGGGATTAGGAAAGATAGGCAGGAAAAAGACAAAAAAGAGGAACACAAGTACAAAAGAATACTTCAACAACAAAAAAAAGAAGTTCGAATCACGTAAGATCATCAGCTCTTGGGGGTAAAAAAAACCCCAACATCCGTAACTGCAACAATAACAAACGGAAGAAAATAAACCAAAACTAGATTGGATACATTGGCAACTTGGTGGTGAAGGCGACCCCCCCCCCCCCTCCTCCCCACCTACTACCCCTCCACCCCCTTACCCCAACCCCCCCCCCCCCCCCCCCCCAGCAAGGGACAAGATGGTGATTAAGAGATAGAAGAAGAAGCAGGTTAAAAATGAAGTGAAAATGAAGGGGGTGGGAAGGGATCAATGAGATTACAGTACACTACAGTACACTAGAGTACAGTACAGAACAATACAGTATAGTACACTACACTACACGACACTGCACGACACTGCACTACACGACACTACACGACACTAAACGACACGAAACGACACTACGCGACACGAAACTACACAACACCAAACTACACGACACGAAACTACAGTATACTACACGAAACAAACACGACACTACACTGCACTACACGACACTACACTAAACTAAACTGCACGACACTGCACTACGCGACACTACAACGACACTACACTAAACTACACTACACTACACTACACTACACTACACTAACACTACACTACACGAACACGACACGAAACGACACTACACTACACTAACACTACACGACACGACACTACACTACACTACACACACTACACTACACTACACTAAACACTACACACTACACTGACACTACACGACACTACACTACACTACACGACACGACACGACACTACACACTACACACACGAAACGACACTACACTACACACACAGACACTACACTACACTACATGACACTACACTACACTACACTACACGACTACACAACACACGACACAACGACACACACTACACTAACTAACACACTACACGACACGACACTACACTACACGACACGACACACACGAACACGACACTACAACTACACTAAACTACACTACACTACACGACACTAACAACGAAACGACACTACACTACACTACACGACACTACACTACACTAAACTACACTACACTCACACTACACTACACGACACGAAACGACACTACACTACACTACACTTGCTGCTGACACTACACTACACTACACGCACTACACGACACTACACTAGACGTACACTACACTACACTACACTACACTACACTACACTACACTACACTACACTACACGACACGACACTACACTACACTACACTACACTACACTGTGCTGCTTGACACTACACTACACTACACTACACTAGACTACGATTCACTCCACTCCACTCCACCCCACTGTTAGACAGATGGGGTACCACTGACTATTTGGCACACAGTTTCCTCCACTCCTCGTGGTTCTCAGCTTTCTGCATCACAAAATACACCACTCTGACCACCAGGCTATCCCGTCCCCTGTGTGTGTGTGTGTGTGTGTGTGTGTTGTGTGTGTGTGTGTGTGTGTGTGTGTGTGTGTGTGTGTGTGTGTGTGTGTGTGTGTGTGTGTGTGTGTGAATATGCGCACGCGCATGTGTGTTTGTGCGAGTGTGTGTGTATGTATATGTATGGATATATATGTGGGTTGGGGGGGGGGGAGGGAGGGGGGAGTGTGTGCGTGCGCATGCACTAATGACTCCGGAATTTTATTCATGTGCCCATATGCGTATGAAAAATGTTAAAAAGTGGACATTGTTGCCTGGGTTGCGCTTCGATTAGTTTGTTTTACAAGGTTCAGCGCTATATAAATTCCATATAAATATGATTATGATGATGATGATGATGATGATGATGATGATGATGATGATGATGATTTGCGCTATTTTATATTTACTTGTTGATTGTTTTTACGCTATGGCTTGCTTATAGCCCATATGAATTTATCGCCTTTTTCACATATTAAAAGTTCGTGTTCGTAGTATAGTAGGGTGTGTGTGTGTGTGGGGGGGGGGGTGAAAACAGGACACAGCCACACTCAGAGGCCACACACAGAACAGTCTGGGAATCCTGGTACTGAGGAAGGGATCAGCTGTGGCGCTGCCCACAGCTGAAGTAAGGAGGCGCTCTGGTGCATTCTAACATCGCCGTCCTTCGTCCACAAAGCTTTTTTGCATTGTGAGTTTTGAAAAAAAAAGAAGAAAATCTTTTCGTATCCTAGTTCTCAGTCTTTAACCCTCTGCTTCTGCCTCTTCCTCTATATCTCTCTGCCTCTGTGTCTGTCTGTCTGTTTCTCTGTCTCTGTGTGTCTGTCTCTGTCTCTTTCATACACACACCCCTCCAACTGTTCCTCCCTCTCTTTCTCTCTGTCTGTCTGTCTCTCTCTCTATCTCTCTCTCTCGCTCTCTGTCTGTCTGTCTGTTTGTCTGTCTTTCCCGTCTCTCTTACTCGCTCTGACTCTGAAGAAGAAAAACAAATAGAGCAAAATATAAAAAAGCAGAAGAGAAGGAGAGAATGCAGACAGAGAAATAACAATGAAGGAAAAGCACAGAAAGAAAAACAAAACAGAAGAGGAGGACAAAGAAGTGAGAAAAAAAAAACAATACAGAAGGAAGTTAGCAAATTCACACGCAGTGGGCAGCGTGCTAGACTCCTCACCGGAAGGTTAAGGGTTCCAATCCCGTAAGGGACTGGATTTTTCGAGCTATGACAACAAGACATTATCCAGAGAGAGTTTGTCATAAGTTCCTTTGGGATCACAGGGAAGACAGTCTAGCGTTATTGACTGTATAGATTTGGTTTTAAATGTGTTGTTAAAAATAAATTGACAGCACCGCAGATGTCTGCATCTCTCGGACCTGGTTGACAGCGGGATAATCTATAATACAAAACTGTAGAATGCAAGCCTTATTAAACAGTATCAAAGCAAAGTGCATGTCCATAGCATACATCGTCTCGTCAATAACACCCTTGACCATAATGCAGTGGAAGAAGCTTATCTAAGATTTGATGACTCTTGTTGGTTTGCTATTATAGCAATATCAGTTTCGGTTTTCCATATATTTTCGTGACTGAATTCGTGCCAAAGCCTTCGAAAACTGGAGATTTGTTGGAGATGCTCGTCAGAAGAACGTTACGATGGTTGCCAATCTCTGGTGGACGTCTCACTCAATGCCACTCCACATCTGAGCTAATACTGTCGTCAGTAGGAGAACTTGTAGGTGGTGTCTTACGTATGTTGGATCAGAATAGGCACCATCACAAAAGTGATTCCTTCAGCAAATGCAGGACCCTTCTAGATGGTGGCCTTGCGGTGGCATAAATCTGATAACTCCCTATGAATAGTTCTTGGGGTGTAACCAGACAAGCTGCGATAGTGTGATCTGAATGAGAGAGCAAAACAGCAGGACTAGTCTTAGTATCTCACGAAAACTAAAGCAGAACAAAAGGAATGAAGAAGATGTGGAGGAAGAGAAGAAATAACCATGAGACTGAGGGGGATAAGAAGGGGAGAAAAAAGGAGAAGAAGGAGAGGGAAACTGATGATCAGGAGTAGAAGGACAACAGGGGATGTAGGAGAAGAGGATGAGAAAAAGGAATGACCCCCCCCCCCTCACCCCTCACCCCCTCACCCCCAAATAAAAACAACCAAAACACCAACAACAAAACACCACCACCCCCAATAAACGAAAATAAAAACCCACCCCCTAAAAAAAAACAACAACCAGACTCACCTCTCCATTGCAGAAGCAGTACATGACGGAGACAAGGGTTCCCTGAAAATGAGAACACACACACACACACACCACGCACACACACAACACACACATCACACGCGCACACACACACCATCACACACACACAGACACACACAGACACACACACACACACACACACACACACACACACACACACCATCAAACACACACACACACACACGCACCACGCACACCATCACACACACACACACACACACGCACACACACAACACGCACACACAACATCACACACATACCACACACACACACACACCATCACACACACACACTACACACACCATCACACACACACACACACACACACACACACACACCATCACACACACACTACACACACCATCACACACACACACACAACACACACGCACGCACACACACACACACACACACACACACACACACACACACACACACACACACACACACACACACACACACAACAACACACAACAAACTCATAAAATGAACGAGCTGGCCAGTGTCAGTGCTCTACCTACCATCAGATACAACCAATGTACAGTCATTTCTATGCATCCTACACTCCTCTGGTTGCTTGAGAACCATGCATAGTCCACATCTGACCATAACCTCCCCCCCCCCCTCTCCCTCTCTATCTCTCTCTCTCTCTCTCTCTCTCTCTCTCTCTCTCTCTCTCTCTCTCTCTCTCTCTCTCTCTCTCTCCCTCCCTCTCCCCAAATGTCCTCCGGGTGAGACTATAAACCGAGGTCCCATATGCGAATGCACGCAGAACATCTTGTGCACACGTTAAAAATTCGTTCCGCTTTTTGGAAGAGTAGGACATTTTGTGCCGGTGGGAACGGTTGAAAGATTTTTTTTTTTACAAAACTGCATACACACGGGGACTGCATGTCAAAAAGCACCCGAGTGCTTATTCCATTATCCTCGAAATAAAAGAATCAATCAATAAATAGATAGATAAATTTTAAAAATACATAAATAAATCTCTCTCCTCTATCCAGTTTGACAAAAAAAGTCGAACTGAATGTCAAAGTCCTTCGGATGAGAATATAAACCGAGGCCCCGTGTTCGAACACATGCAGAACATCTTGCGCACACGTTAAATCCTGTTCCGCATTTCGGAAGAGTAGGCCATTGAGTGCCGGTGGAAACAGATGACAAAATTTACAAAACCGCATACACACGGGGACTGGATGTTAAAAAAACACACATGAGTGCTTATTCCATTATCCTCGATATAAAAGAATAAATAAATAAATAAAATAAATAAATCCAGTCCTTCAGTCTGTACTCCATACCTCTACTGTAATACATCTATTCTGTCGCAGCCACAAGTATGGACAGGATGATAACATG
Source organism: Rapana venosa (assembly GCA_028751875.1). Classification (NCBI taxonomy): domain Eukaryota; kingdom Metazoa; phylum Mollusca; class Gastropoda; order Neogastropoda; family Muricidae; genus Rapana; species Rapana venosa. The sequence continues at coordinate 41,564,812 of CM054136.1, forward strand.
ACTGCTGACATAACACAATATTGACTATATAATTAATTATGTCTCCTGGGTTTGCATATGATTTTGTGGAGGAACTGTCATTTTAAAGATATGGGATATAGTTTGCATGCCACTTGGCACTTGGAACTTGGGTTCTCAAATATGACTGTTGTCAGCAATTTGATTTCAAAGCTGGTAACAGATGTATTATTATCTCGTAGGTAAAGGAGATGGAAAACTTCTGAATATCGTCCCTAAAAAAATATATGGTCTTCTTTGACTAGTGGCCTTCCGGCGGTCTAACGATGATGACTTTGGAAAAGTTAAGAAGAAAACAAACAGCACACAACAACCAGACTTCCGTAATCGAGATCATGATTTTATTTTTTGTTCCTTGGCTATATCTCCAACGTTCACCACTGGGGTGACATTTTGCGTATGCAACCGTTTCTGCCCACCATGCAGGTAGCCGCATTCCGACTTCGGGAATAAGAATCAGAAGGAACAGAGCGAGAGCAGTGACATTGGAAACTCTATAAACAATTATGGCTCGGTGCAGACAAAAGATGATATAGTAATTTATGTATTTATCTATTATGTTTTAACTGTCTCTTTCTTGATTGAAGGTTATGCTTTTAAAGACAGATGGCTCGCCGCATCATTTTGTTTTGTGTGGTCAAAAAACAGATACTTTTGTAGGAATAAACTAACCAGTCAGACAACCAACCAATCAAACAAACTTTTTTTTTTATCCTAAAAAAAGAGAAAAAACAAACTGGAAAGCCCTACTCATCACCACCACCACCAACCCAACGCCACCACAACCACCACCTACCATCTTCTTCATCATTCATCCATCTCTCATGATCATCATCATCATCATCATACATCATCACCAACACCACCACCACCACCATCATCACCACCACCACCACCACCATTATCATCATCACCACCACCACCACCACCACCGTCACCATCACCACCTTCACCACCACCATCATCCTGAAGAAGACAGGTAACTAGATATGTAGGAAGGCAGGCATGTAGGTAGGTAGGTAGGTAAATAGGTAGGCAGGCAGGCAGGCATGTAGGTAGGTAGATAGGTAGGTAGGTATGTAGGTAGATAGGTAGGTAGGTAGGTAGGTAGATAGATATGTAGGTAGGTATATAGATAGGAAGGTAGGTAGATAGATAGATAGGTAGGTAGGTAGATAGGTAGGTAGAAAGGAAGGTAGATAGTTATATAGGTAGATAGGTAGTTAGATAGGTAGATAGGTATGTAGGTAGATAGGAAGATAGGTATGTAGGTAGATAGGAAAATAGGTAGGTAGGTAGGTAGATAAGTAGGTAGGTACCACCACCATCATCACCACCAACCACCACAATCACCAACCACCACCACCACCAACCATCACCACCACCACCATCACCACCACCAGCCATCACCATCACCACCACCACCACCACCATCACCACCACCAGCCATCACCATCACCACCACCACTATCACCATCATCACCACCAACCATCACCAACCACCACAACCACTGCCACCACCACCACCACCAATCACCAATCATCACCACCACCAGCATCCTGACGAAGACAGGTAACTAGTGTGTGATCTTCAGTTTAACGTCTATTCACATTTAGTGATTTTAGACGGAGACAGGTAACTAGGCAGGTACACAGGTATACAGGTGTACAGGTATGCAGGTGTACAGGTCAACAGGTATACAGGTATACAGGTATGCAGGTATACAGGTATGCAGGTATACAGGTGTGCAGGTATACAGGTGTGCAGGTATACAGGTATGCAGGTATACAGGTATGCAGGTGTGCAGGTATGCATGTGTGCAGATATATGTATACAGGTATGCAGGTATACAGGTATACAGGTATACAGGTATGCAGGTATACAGGTATACAGGTATGCTGGTATACAGGTATACAGGTATGCTGATATACAGATATACAGGTATACAGATATGCAGGTATGCAGGTGTACAGGTATACAGGTATACAGGTATACAAGTATACAGGTATGCAGGTATACAAGTGTACAGGTATGCAGGTATACATGTATGCAGGTATACAGGTATACAGGTACACAGGTATGCAGGTACACAGGTATACAGGTATACAAGTACACAGATATACAGGTGTACAGGTATACAGGTATGCAGGTATCTAGATGTACAGGTAGGTACCTGCAGGGAGCTGAGGAGGGCGACGAAGTAGTGGTAGAAGTCGTAGAGCGGCGACCCCTCCTCGGGCTGCACAGGGAAGATGAGGAACTGGATCCCGAAGAGAGGCACCAGGATCAGCGTGGCGCGCACCACCTTCCTGCTCCAAGCACCACGCATCCCTCCTCGTCATCATCATCATCATCGTCGTCGTCATCATCGTCATCGTCTTCGTCGTCATCGTCGTCGTCATCATCATTGTCGTCGTCTTCGTCATGATGGTCGTCGTCGTCGTCATCGTCGTCGTCTTCATCGTCATCGTCGTCGTCATCGTCTTCGTCATTATTGTTGTCATCACTGCCGTCGTCGTCGTCGTCATCGTCGTCATCATCATCATCGTCGTCGTCGTCTTCGTTATTATCTTTATCGGCGTCATTATCAGGAACAGCACCATCGTTATCGTCGTCATCGTCATCATGGTCTTCGTCATTATCGTCATCGGCGGCATCATCATGACCATTACCATAATTATCGGCATCGTCTTCTTCGTTCGTCGTTGTTTTTATTGTAAGTATTGTTATCGTTGTTATGGTCGTCATCATTATTGTCATCGTCGTCGTTGCACCTCCTTCTCCTTCTTCTCACCATCATCATCGTTGCCATCGCCATCATTGTTGCTGTTGCCATCATTGTGGTCGTCGTCATTATTATCATCATCGTCATCTTCAACTTTTATTTCGTTTTCTTGAGTGTTTGTTTTGTGTGTGTGTGTGTGTGTGTGTGTGTGTGTGTGTGTGTGTGTGTGTGTGTGTGTGTGTGTGTGTGTGTGTGTGTGTGTGTGTTTGTGTGTGTGTGTGTGTGTTTTGTGTGTGTGTGTTTTGTGGTTGTTGTTGCTGTCGTACTGTTAAAAAGACTGACTCAAGTATCTAATTAAATCTCCCATCTTCCTAGCCTCCTCTGTACTACCTATCCCATCCATTCCACCTCACCCTACCCACCCCGCTACATCCCGACTCACCCCATCCTATCCCAATCCAACCCACCCCACCCACCCCATTCCATCACAATGACACACCACCTCACCAACCCCACCCCCACCCCTACCCCACTCACCCTACCCACCCCGCTACATCCCAACTCACCCCACCCCATTCCATCCATAACACACCACCCGCACTCCAACCCCACCCACCCCACTCCACCCTAACCCCACCCACCCCACCACCCACCCTACCCACCCCCACCCACACCCCACACCACCCACCCACCACCCCCCACCCCACTCCACCCTACCACACCACCACCAACCACCCCACTCACCCACACCCCCACACCCCCACCCCACCACCCACTTATGACCCCGCAAGGACTGCCCACCGAGTCCAGAGAACTACTGCTCTGAGGAGCATCAGGCACTGCCCCACTGGCACCAGCAGAGGACAGTTGATGAGAGAAGATTGTTGATGACGATCAGGGCCACCACGGGCCCGAACAGGATCCACTGGTTGGTCGCATGAAGCCAGACTGCCAAACAAAAGGTAAGAGGTCAAAGGGTCCCAACTGATAAGTCGTAGGGAGCGGTCATCATGAAGCCAGCACCTGCCAAACAAACAGGGTTAAAGGTCCAAACATAAAGGGTAGGCGTCAGTCCAACTTCTCTAGGGCCAGCATTTGAGGGGGCGCCTCTCCCTCCTCGCTGCTAACCTTATGCTGACCTAAAGGGCAGCGCATTACAGCTGCAAGACAAGAAAGTAAGTTCCCATAACCTATAAGGTAGGGGAGGAGGCGTCAGAGACCTCAGCTTCTCTAGGGGCCAGCATATGAGGGCGGCGCCCCATCTCCTCTCCCTCGCTGCTTTACCTTTCTGCTGCTGACCCTAAAGAGGGCAGGTACCATATACAGCTGGCAAGACAAGAAGTAAAGAGTTTATAACTATAAGGATCTAGGGGAGCAGCGTCAGAGACTCTTTCTCTAGGAGTATTATTGTACAAATAAGCTTAAACAGCTCTTTCTTCTCCCTCCTCTTACTTTTGCCGCTGCCTAGAGGGTAGTTACATAAAGCTGAAAAGACAGCAAATAGCATTTGAAAAAACGAACAATGAGGGATGTAAAGATGATATCTTTCTTAAGAGTAAATTATTATACAAAATAATACTTAAACAGGGTTCTTTTGTTTTTCCACCCATTCAGCTCTTGCCCGTAAACGGGTGTTGTAGTTTATAATAATAGCAGAGAGAGAGAGAGAGAGAGAGAGAGAGAGAGAGAGAGAGAGAGAGAGAGAGAGAGAGAGAGACAGACAGACAGACAGACAGACAGACAGACAGACAGACAGACAGAGACAGAGAAACAGAGACAGGGAGAGACAGACAGACAGACAGAGAGGAACAGAAAGAGACAGACACACACACAGACACACAGACAGACAGACAGAGACAGACAGACAGACAGATACAGACCTACAGACGGACAGACTATTGCTTTACTTTAAGTTCAATTTCTTGTCTTCCAATTCACTTTTGTATCAGTCAACCCAGATACAAACCTTTCGTCAATGAAATGAGGTCTGATTTCTGGAAGTTCACAACCTGAACCGGACATTGCCCCTGTCCTCATATCCATGACAGATAGCAGTTTCTATAGAAAAGACTTCAAGGAGAGACATGACAGCAAGGCAGAGAGAAGAAGAAGAATGCGAGAAGAAGAAGAAGAAGAAGAAGAAGAAGAAGAAGAAGAAGAAGAAGAAGAAGAAGAAGAAGAAGAAGAAGAAGAAGAAGAAGAAGAAGAAGAAAAAAAAAGAAGAAGAAGAAGAAGAAGAAGAAGAAGAAGAAGAAGAGAAGAAGAAGAAGAAGAAGAAGAAAGAAGAAGAAGAAGAAGAAGAAGAAGAAGAGAAGAAGAACAACAACAACAACAACAACAACAAGAAGAACAAGAAGAAGAAGAAGAAGAAGAAGAAGAACAACAACAACAACAACAAGAACAAGAAGAAGAAGAAGAACAAGAAGAAGAAATCCACAACTGACGGAAGCCTCTTGACAGAAGAGCGATAGGAACGATCACAGAGTGTGGGTAGATGGATAGGATAGGATAGTGATCGCGGAGAGGGAATGGGAGACACGTTTTCTCCATTTCTGAATACAGCTGGAGGAGATTAGAACTGCTGTTGATAAGACGCGATCTGGCCTGGGTCTGGGCATGCCAAGGCTGTGATCCACGCTTCCTGTCATAATGATTGTGTCCTTGTACAATCGACCAGGCCCGAGAGATACAGACACCTGCCGTGTTGAGAGTACAAATCGTGGCCTTCTGTCACCAAAGACAGATGGTACTATATGATGGACTGGGATTTTTAAAAGGCAGGATGTGTACAGTCATGGTCAGGTTAAGTGTGTGTGTGTGTGTAGTGTGTGTGTGTTGTGTGTGTGTTTGTGTGTAGTGTGTGTGTGTGTGGTGTGGTGTGCGTGTGTGTGTGAGTGAGAGAGAGAAGACAGTTAGAGAGAGCACAGAAAGAATGAGAACACACACACCAAAAGACATACAGAGAGACAGAGCTGAGACGCTGCAGATACAGGGACAAAAATGCAGAGAGCAAAGAGGCAGAGACAGAAACATCCCAAAACTACAGGCACAGAGACAGACAATGAACAAAGACAGCGACAAAACTAAAAAACAGAGACAAAACAATCACGCAGAAAGACAAAGAGACAGAAACAAACATGCAAAAACAGACACAAGACAGACAGACAGAGAGACATACAGACAAACAGAACAAAATACATAAAGAACATGTAAAAATAGACATGAGACAGAAGATAGAAGACAGACAGACAGATAACAAGAAACAAAGAGACGGAGACACAAACATGCAAAAAAACAAATAGACAAAAATAAAGAATAAAGAGACATAGACACAAACCTGCAAAAAACAATACACACAAAGACAGACAGACAAAAATAAAGAGACAGAGACACAAACATGGCAAAGAACAGACAGACAGACAAGGAAAATTAAATTTTGGAAAGACAGAGCAACAAAGTAGTAAAAAAGGACAGCCCCCCCCCCCCCCTTCCCCCCCCCCACCCGATACCCTTCGCCAGAAAAAAGAACAGAGGAAAGAAAGCCCTGACCTAATAACATAGGATACTAGTTCAATCTAAGTTAAGGGCAGAGTGGGAATCTCTAAGGAGAGCTGGAATAGGGGGTGATGGATGACTGAGATGGGAATGGTGTGTGTGTGTGTGGGTGGGTGGGGTGGGGGGGGGGGGGGGTAAGTGGGTAAGTGTGGGTGTGGGTGTGTGAGTGTGTGTGTAAGTGCGTGTGAAGGGGTGTGTGTGTATGTACGTGCGTGCGTGCGTGTGTGTGTGTGTGTGTGTGTGTGTGTGTGTGTGTGTGTGTGTAAGTGTGTGTAAGTGTGTGTGTGTGTGTGTGTAAGTGTGTGTGTGTGTGTGTGTGTAAATGTATGCGCGCGCGCGCGTGCGTGCGTATCTGTTTACGATAACAGTGGTTGGGGTCGTTTTAATCCGTTGTTTGTAATAACGTTCGTTATAACAATTTACATGTTATTTTTTTCTTGCTTTTCTTCTTGTCCTTTTAACTGGTTCTTCTTGTTCTTCTTTGTCATGCTGTTGGCTCTGCTTCAACATTTCAGATGTCATATTGTGCCATCTGTAATACATTTACTAAATATGTGAGCGAAGAGAGAGAGAGATGGAGAAGAGGAGAGAGAGAGAGAGAGAGAGAGAGAGAGAGAGAGAGAAGAGGAGAGAGAGAGAGAGGGGAGAGGAGAGAGAGAGAGGAGAGAGAGAGAGAGAGAGAGAGAGAGAGACTCATAAAAAAAACTGGTCTGAAGGGCAGGACATCCTGACAACTACATGGACAGGAAACATCTGTGACAAAGATCCCTGAAGTGGCGCGGCAACTGAAGACATTGCAAATGAACAAATACAGCCTCCCCTACCCCACCCCGCCTCCCTCTATGAGAATAGCTGCAAGGGTAGGTGAGGTGGACGAAGAGAAGATGAAGAAAAAGAAGAAGAAGAATGCGAAGAAGAATGCGAAGAAGAAGAATGCGAAGAATGCGCAGAAGAATGCGAAGAAGAAGAAGAAGAAGAAAAGAAGAATGCGAAGAAGAAGAAGAATGCGAAGAAGAAGAAGAAGAAGAAGAAAGAAGAAGAAGAAGAAGAAGAAGAAAAGAAGAAGAAGAAGAAGAAGAAGAAGAAGAAGAATGCGAAGAAGAAGAAGAATGCGAAGAAGAATGCGAAGAAGAATGCGAAGAAGAAGAATGCGAAGAAGAATGCGAAAAAAAGAATGCGAAGAAGAAGAAGAAGAATGCGAAGAAGAATGCAAAGAAGAAGAATGCGAAGAAGAAGAATGCGAAGAAGAAGAAGAAGAAGAAAAAAGAAGAAGAAGAAGAAGAAGAAGAAGAAGAAGAAGAAGAAGAAGAAGAAGAAGAAGAAGAAGAATGCGAAGAAGAATGCAAGAAGAAAAGAAGGAAGAAGAAGAAGAATGCGAAGAAGAAGAATGCGAAGAAGAAGAAGAAGAATGCGAAGAAGAATGCGAAGAAGAATGCGAGAAGAAGAATGCGAAGAAGAAGAATGCGAAGAAGAAGAATGCGAAGAAGAATGCGAAGAAGAAGAAGAAGAATGCGAAGAAGAAGAATGCGAAGAAGAATGCGAAGAAGAAGAATGCGAAGAAGAATGCGAAGAAGAAGAAGAATGCGAAGAAGAAGAAGAATGCGAAGAATGCGAAGAAGAAGAAGAAGAAGAAGAAGAAGAAGAAGAAGAAGAAGAAGAAGAAGAAGAAGAAGAACAAGAACAAGAACAAGAACAAGAAGAACAAGAAGAACAAGAAGAAGAACAAGAACAAGAACAAAACAAGAACAAGAAGAAGAATGTGAAGAAGAAGAAGAAGAAGAAGAAGAAGAAGAAGAAGAAGAAGAAGAAGAAGAAGAAGAAGAAGAAGAAAAAAGAAGAAGAACAAGAACAAGAACAAGAACAAGAAGAAAAAGAAGAAGAAGAATGCGAAGAAGAAGAATGCGAAGAAGAAGAATGCGAAGAAGAATGCGAAGAAGAAGAATGCGAAGAAGAATGCGAAGAAGAATGCGAAGAAGAAGAATGCGAAGAAGAATGCGAAGAAGAAGAATGCGAAGAAGAATGCGAAGAAGAATGCGAAGAAGAAGAATGCGAAGAATGCGAAGAAGAAGAACAAGAAGAACAAGAACAAGAAGAACAAGAAGAACAAGAACAAGAAGAACAAGAAGAACAAGAAGAAGAAGAATGCAAAGAAGAAGAAGAAGAAGAAGAAGAAGAAGAAGAAGAAGAAGAAGAAGAAGAAGAAGAAGTCCCTCTGGCTGAACCTCTTATGGTTTGGAAACTAGGCACAATGGATATTTTTCAACAATCTTGTTTACATGATGCAACAAGTGTTCAACTCCTCCCCGCTCCATCTACATCCCCCCCTCCACAGAAAGAGACTT
>CM054136.1:41580952-41590952 GCA_028751875.1 Rapana venosa
AAATCAATCTTGAAATGAAAAAAGACAACAACAAATAAATGAAACTAAAATCTGTGTTAGCTTTCTTTAAAAAGAACCTTTAGTTTTGCTCTCTTTGCAACAGTTTTTCAAACCGGTAGCAAAATAATCATTTTTGGATTGAGAAAAATACTTCTCATTAGTTGCGCAATCAGCGCAATCTCAATTTTGTGTTCTTTTTTTCCTGTGCTCGTTCTCTCGTGGCTTTCTTGTTCTTTAACATTTTCCTCCTGTGTCTTCTGCCTGGGAAAAAGTATCAGACGGATCATTAAAGACATCTCCACAAGTGACAGAACCAATCTGTAGGATGTCCCCAATTTGACGTCCCTCTGTGCCCTTCTTTTAGCTAGAACATACGCCACTGACAAGAGTTGTAACGTAACTGTCAAGGTTTTCAAGCTGACTCAGAAATCTGATGTCGTTTTTGTTAGTCTACACTTTATTTGTCCACATTAATTCGTTTTATTTATTTGATTTTGTTGCAGCCTTTTTAAACTACCTCTTTGTTAGAATGAATTCTGGTACGGCTAGTTGTTGCTGTTGTTGCTGTTTGAATAGATCAGATTTCGTTTACTTGATTAGATTCATTGTTGTTGTTTTTTATGTTCCTTCTTGTTGCTTTTTTCTCTTTTGTTTAAATTGATTACGTGTTCTTTTATCGAAGGGTACATTGTATAAGCTAATTTTCCTTTATTGATGTCATTTAAAAATGATATGATCGAATTGTCCACACAAATTGGGTCAAAGATCTAGCTATGCCAACGGAGGTAACAACCACCACCCCCCCAAAAAAAACACAACAACCCACAACAACAACAACAAAGCAAAAAAACCAAACCAACAACACCCCAACAACAACAACAACAACATAAACACCATAAAATTGTAAATCCCATTATTCTTTTTTGCTTTTTTGCTGCCTCTTCTTCTGTGACGTCCTCCATCCTGCTCTTCCTACACTACTCATTTCAATCTCCCCGCCACAGCCATACCCAGATTCTCTATGTCTCATTCCCAGGGTCGGAAGTCCACAGGGAGCCCATCACTATCAGGCCGCCGTGGGGCCACCAGCCAGAGGGGTCCTGCACTGCTACTGGGTCACTTTGGTGGTGTTCAGTTGTGCCTGTTCTGAGCTAACATGCGCAGGACACCACCTACTAAGCCCCCCTACTAACGACAGTATTAGTTCAGTGGCGGAGCCAGAGTGAGTGAGTTGCCCACCCGAGGTGGCAACCACCACAACGTCCCTCCTACGACCGCTCCCCGTGAACCTCCAACCCTAAAGGCTTTGACACAAACTCACCACAGGCACAGAAGTGTATGGAGAAACCGAATCTGAGGTCACCATGAGACCAGAACAGCCGAGATCACGAATCAGAGGCAATTTTTTTGCATGATAATCAATGACAATGAGGATGATGCAATGATGCTGCTGTGGAAGTGCAGATGCTTTGAGACTACTTGACAGGGTTATACTCTACGCTTACTATCATAAAATATCCCGGCGTCAATCGGGCCCGAGAGATACAGACACCTGCAGTGTTGGTCAGGTAATTTGAGCAACACTCTCAAACTCGCATCCGTTAAGTGGATGAAGCTCGACTGTGTGGTCCCAGTCTTCCCACTGAGCCCACAGCACACTTACTCTGGTAGAAGCCGGCCGGAGTCCGAAAAATTCCGATGACTCTTATTGGAATCGAACCCGCGACCTTCCAGTCCGAAATCCAAGGCGCTAACCACTGCGCCATGGCGGCTGGTAAATCCCATTATTCTTTATCTGATTTCATTTCACATTATTTCTGTTTTTTTATTATTATTATTATTATTGTTATTATTATTATTATTATTATTATTATTATTATTATTATTATTATTATTATTATTATTATTGATACTTTCATTTTGACCGGCATCTCTGATTTTTTTTCTGTTGTTCCTTTTGTTTTTGTTGATTGTATTGCTATTGCTGTTGTTATTGTTGCTTTTGGCGAAGTGGTCATTGTAGTCGTTGTTGTTTCTGTAGTTTTCAGGTCAGTTTACATTTTTTTTCTTAGACGTGTAGCAGACAGACAGATATTCAAGCAGACAGACAAATAGATAGACACACACATACACACACACACACTTTTAAAAAAAGCAACTCCACTGCTTAATCAATGTACCATCTGAAAATAAAAGTTTGACTTTGACTTTAACACACACACACACACACACACACACACGCTCACAGCCAGAGCATTAAAAAAAAAAACCCCATAGTATTTCAAGACAAACAATACGCTTAACTCTCTCTTGTCTAGTGGCAAAGGTGTCTGCTATGAGCAGCCAGCCAGACAGGAGTCTGTATCAACTCTCAGCTTTTCTCTCCCTAACCAAGTTGTGCTTGTCTCAGAAAGTTAACTTGCCTTCTTCTTCCCAACAGTCCTGCTGATTTAGTTTCAAACTTCTCTGCATCTTTAACTTCGTCCGTCTACTTCTTTTTACTGTTCCTCACTGCCGGGAAAAGACGGTGTTGTATATACTGTAGAGTTGCCTGAATGTTACTTATGCACAGAAAAGATGATGTGAGTGAAAGGGGTATAAAAGTGCATGAGTGTGTTAGTGTGTGAGGTGTGTGCGTGTGTGTGTGTAAGGGTTAGTGTGTGTGTGTGTGTGTGTGTGTGAGAGAGAGAGAGAGAGAGAGAGAGAGAGAGAGAGAGAGAGAGAGAGAGAGAGAGAGAGAGACAAAGAGACAGAAGACGGACAGAGACAGAGACAGACAGAGAGCTTTTGATTTGAAAATATCCTGGAATGTGTGTGTTTGTGTGTGTGTGTGTGTGAGAGAGAGAGTGTGTGTGTGTGTGTGGTGGGTGAGTGTGTGTGTGTGTGAGTGTGTGTGCGTACGTGTGTGCAAGTGTGCGTGGACGCATACGTGCACATGCGCATGCATAAATACTGCTTAGCAAGATGTAGCGAAGGGGGGAAAGCTAGCTTTAGATGGGATGAGATCGAATTGACAACATCTCTCAGTCTTCAGAGGAATGCATTATCCCCAGACCAGCACTCCATTAAGGTTGGCATCATTAGGCACTGTGATGTAGTGATGTAGCTGCTTTGCAGGACCTCATCTGCCTAGGGACATAGTGACATAGATTGTTGTGAGATCCTTGCTTAGGAATAGGGATTAAATCAATCTACTTTCGCCTGTGCACTTGGAGTTAGTTTGGGCTACTATGAAATGGAAATTACTTTAAGTCCTGTCTGAAAAATGAAGAACTAACCAACCAGCCAGCCAGCTATCCAACCAGCCATTCATCCAACAAACCAACTATCCAACCAACCAACGAACCAACCAACTAAACAAACAGCCAATCAACCATCTATCCAAGCAAACAAGCAAACAACCAACCAAACATCTCAAATGGGCAAAGACACCCAGCAACACTGTAAAGTAGATCCCCCGAAAGGAATGAGTTAATAAGGATAGAAGCACAAACTAGAGCAGACAAACAAAAGGTCACAACACAAAGGTGTTGATCTAAACCCAGTCACTGCTTCCTCAGGCTAAATTTACATTTGTCACTGGATACAAACTTTTTAAGTTTAGGATCTATACGATAAATCTGTTGTTGTCATCCGGACTCACAACGGTTAAGGATCAAAGTCTACCCACTGTTTCCAGTGTGCAAGCAACAAAGTTACACGCAATATCCCGTACTGCATTGAAGAAAATAGTTTGAGGCTTGGTGCAGTAATGTTTTGATTTACTCTTACATGTTGCAGAGTCGGGCCATCAATAAATAAAGGATTTTTTTCCCTTTTTAAAAGCATAGAAGTCTAAATTTGTCACGACTTGATGTGGGTGGGGAGTAAGGGGGGGGGGGGGTTCCTTTGACTTATAAAGCACCACAAACAAGGTTCGCGGGGCAAACGCCTTTTGAAATGTGTTTATTTCTGTCCTTCGCTGTGTAAACAGAACGCTGTAAAGCTTTATTTTTAAAATAGCTGTCTGTCTCTTTACCAGAGGTCACTTTGAAGCAGTTTTAAAGTAGTTAATTATTTTAAAAGTCTTTCCTCCTTTGTTATATTACCTATAATTAGCACGAATGTGGGCACCTATGTACACATTCAAAGCTGATTTAAGCATTCACACGTGCGCACAGTCATTTGTGCACAGTCTGCGTGTGCATACGTTCATTCAACACGCTTACAATCATATCAACATTTGTATTCACATGCATAGTGACAGTACAGACAGACTGACATTGCTCCCCTTCTTTCCTCGTTTTTCACATGTATCCACATCACCATCCTTTTCATCTTTTCGCTATTACTTCAATCACTCCAACTTGTATGCAAAAGTACACACACGACTTTTTTTTCTACACGCACAAGCACAGTCAGATGTCTTTCTTTTTACAATAGATGATTTACCATGGATATCGCCCCTGCTCATTGAGACCCATCACACTCTTTAAATAGTACTGTCTTTAGTATAGGGAGTAATAGTAGTAGTAGTAGGAGTCACCGCCCAGCTGCCAAATGAGTCCGACTCCCCACGACAGGTATGGACCTTCTTTACACCAGCAGATTCCGAAGAGATTCCAGATCCCGTCCTGAACGCAACCTTAAGTGAGTGAGTGTCAAATTCATAGATGTGTCATATAGATTTTATTAGTTACCAACAATCTGCTTCGTGCTAATCTGTCAAACCAAGTATATGAAACCTTGGTCTACCAATGACTCTATGGACTCCTTGAACTCCACATTGCTCGGCATCATTGCCCAGCTTCTTTTAAAAAGGCAATGGGATGCAAAGCAAAATCTGCGTCACTTACTAAATTCAGGTAAGGTAGCCATTTTGAACGAATTGCACTGGCAGACTTTCTAAACTTTCAACAGAGAGCAATGAACATTTTCTAAACCGTAACACGTTGAGCAGCTGCAAGCAACTGTCATTGCTGTGTGTGCACTAAGCCCAAGGAAATGTCATGCTCGTTTTCAGAAATAATCATGGAAGAAGTCTTGTTCTGTCAACACTGCACGGGTGGTTTCCATTGCGTTCCTATAAAGGAAAATACAAGTGAACAGGGCAAACGTCATTTGAAATGTGTTTATTTCTGTCCTTCACTGTGTAAATGAAACGTTTGAAAGCACCCCATCTTTAGAAATAGGTTTTCTTTTTGCCTCTTTAGCTGAGGATAATTTGAAGTAGTCTAAAAGCAATTGTTGACTTGAACTATCCCTACTCCTTTGTTTTGCTATGTTTTAGCAGTACACGCGTGTGCAGGTGCCTATAAACACACGTGAAACTGTTTTAAACATGCATGTGTATGTGCAGGTTACATGTACACAGTGTACGAGTGCATCCATGCATGTAGGCACGCATTCACACACACAATTATCCCTTGTGTGCACAGACAGACCGACAGACATACAGATAGACAGACAGGCACACACATCTTCCAGCTTACTTGTGATAATCTTTGTTCGGTTCAGCTTGACCTGATGAGCGCAAACAGAGTTGTTGTTTTTTTTTTAACTAGAGCTGCTAATTAGGCCATAAATAACAAAGATCACTGTGTTTGATGCTGCTGTTGTTGCTGCTGCTGTAGCTGTTGCTGTCGCTGCTGTTGCAAACAAGAACAAACTCTTGTTTTCCAGCACAAATCTCTCACTCTTTCTTCCCCTCCCCCACTTTTTCTCCAGTTAAAGTGCTCCCCTTCTCTCAATCTTTTCTCTCCTTACCGCCTTCTGCCTCTTTTCACCATTCCATCAATCACGCAAACCCATGCACTCATGAACATTGCAGGATTTTTATACACACATCCACAAATGCATGCATGCACATACACTTGTGTCAGCGTGTGTAATTTTTGTTATAGAAGAAAACAATGGGGAAAAGTCCCTGTGAATACCCCTTTATTCTACAATAAAAGAATCTGCCACTATTTCATTTGTCTCCGTATCTTGCGTTCCAAATAATTAACATTGGTTAATAATGAAAATGTTTACAAGCAAAAGGCAAACGGAAATACACACATAAAGCCTTCTTTAACTTAAACAAAGAGACACAGAACGATTCTAGCGTCAGTTTGTTCCTCTGTTCCACTAATTTGAAAGGAAAAAATATATATTTATATATCTTGAAAAACCAAACCCAAATTCTAATCAGTAACAAACCGGTTACAAAAAGCAGCCAATTGTAACTTCATGTTTCGGTTTTTCCAGCTTTGATGAAAAGGTTAATAGTTTTAAATGTGCGTATTATCAATCATTCGTTTTTATCCTTTATTCTTTCTACGTTTTCTAAAATCATCTCCCAGCAGTAAAATACAGCTCACATTGTTGCAACCGCTCACTCCTGGAACCTGTTTGATTTCAAAGGATTCAAAGAAAGGTGTTCAGGTACCAAAGAGATACTGGCTCTGGCAGCCGCAGCGCTTTGTTCTCTGAGTTTCTTTGCGGGGGCTTCCCAAATCTATATCAGAATTTTGGAAACCTTCCTGACAATGTAATTTGTTGTTTGGCTAGGAAGGGTGGCTAAAGTAATTCATCTTTGTTAGAAAAAAGGTCTGCTCATTTTCAATACAGAGGCTGTTTAAAGTAGTTCATCTTTGTTAGAAACACACACACACACACAACACGCATGCGCGATGCGCTCGTGATCTACTGACCCGGGTTTGAATCTCGTTTCAAGAGGATTTTTCTTCTGGAGTTAACATCAGTGCCAACTCCACTTCCCTTTAAAGTCCTTCCGGCGAGACTATAAACTGAGGTCCCGAACGCACGCAGAACATATTGTGCACATCTTAAAACCATTCCGCTTTTCGGAACTGTAGGCCATTGTGTGCTGGCGGGAATTGGATGATAAATTTACAAAGCTGCATACACTCGGGAACTGGATGTAAAAAAGCACATGAGTGCCTATTCCATTATCCTTGAAATAAAAGAATTAAAATAAATAAATAAAAAATACAACACACACACACACACACACACCATTCAGCTTACTTATGGTAATCTTTGTTCAGTTCAGTGTTACCTAACCGGCATCGAGAGTTTTTTTCACCGCAGCTGCTAATTAGTCCATAAATAAACATAGAGCACTGTGTTTGATGCTGTAGCTGCTGCTGCTGCTGCTGCTGCTGCTGCTGCTGCTGCTGCTGCTTCATCCAAGAACCAAACCCTTGCTGTTTTCTGGCACTATTTTCCCTAAAGTCTGCAGTCCCGTTGCGCCTCTTCCTTCCACATTACTTTGTTCTTCTTGCTGTCCACAGTCTCTTTGCGCCAGTCCTTCAATCACACCATCAAATGGGCAAGAGCACATGTAAAAAAAATTATCTAGACGCAAACGTGTGTTGGTTTGCTGATTTGTTCGTTGCTTAGTTTGCTATTCTTTTTTCTCCCAATGATGATCTGGTTATCTCATCTTGCAGCTTGTTTGTTGTTTATTTATATGCCTGTCTTGTCATTTAATCTTTTTTAATCCGTCAGTTTTATTGTTTTCATTTGTTAACTTTTTGGTTGGGTGGAACAACGAAAGATATTGCTATTTTTGAAGCGTTTGTTTATGTATTCAATAAACATGTCTTCGGGAAAATTATCAATCATTTCATTATCTGTGAATGTTAATGCTTTTATCATTCTATTCTGTAATTTTGTCCCGTCTTCTTCTCTGGTTATTTGTAATAGGGATCATTAGCTACAATGTGAATGTTGACGTTATTACTTGAGCACAATATAAACTACCTCTTGTTGTTGCTAGGCTGATTGTGTCCTTCTTGTTATAGACGCTCCATACTTATTGAATGAATGAAACCTTTTTGAACCAGACGCAAACGCACAAAACAGACACAGGTCTTTCTGCAACAGTGTTATCTAATGAACCTCATCTCCTTCCCCCTTCCCAACACAGATGCACTAAGATCAGACGTCCCGTCAGCTGCTATGGTACAGTGGTTTGCATACTGGTGTTCATGACTGGAAGGTCTGAGCCTAAGTCCCATAAAATCATATTATCTTGTTTTTCTTTTACTTTTTCATCTCCAGCTTGCTCCTACCTGTAGCAAGTTTGTGACGAACTCTTTTGGAAAGACTGGGACCACAAAACTGAAAATCATACATCAAAACGACCTTTATATGCCAGTGGGAACAGATGACAGAATAAAAAAAAAAACGCATGCACACTGGTGTTGTGTCTAGACGTCATCCCTGCAGCTGAAATGCAGCTACCTTAATGGTGGGTAAAAACGGTCCCACACGCAAGATCAAACCATTGGTGAACCTTTGAGCTCTAGCCAAGGAACAAAGAAAAACAATAGGCTCCCCCTAAAGAAAAAACAAACCCAGCATTTAAAATGGTCACTGTGGGTCGTATCACAAAAATCAATAGATCGTCTACTAAAATCAAATACAGTAACCCTTTTTTACTTAAGATCATCATGCAGACTTTCTAAACGTTCAACAAAGGGTGGTTAACATTTGATTTAATGTGTGAGAGAAGTGACAATGGCATCAGGGAACTGTCATTGCTATGTGTGCACTAGGCCATGTCCTGCCTATTTTCCAGCTGGCCTCACGTTTCTCAGAAATCAGGGAAGAAGTCTTGTTCTGTCAACACTGCATGGGTGGTTTCCATTGCGTTCCTATAAAACAAATAAAAGTTAACAAGGGCAAACGTCTTTTGAAATGTGTTTATTTCTGTCCTTCACGGTGTAAATGAAACGTTTGAAGACAAACTGTCTTTAGAAATGGGTTTTCTTTTCGCCTCTTTATCAGAGAACACTTTGTGGCAATTCAAAAGCACTTGTTCACTCGAACGATTTTGCCCCTTTTGTTTTGTTCTGTTTTAGTGGTATATAGGCCTTTTCGTTTACATACAAAGCCGATTTAAGCATGTACACGTGCACACAAGTACAATTTCGTGCGCGTTCGCACGCATACAAGTATGTATGCAGGCACAAAAGCGAAACTTGTATGTGAAAAGAAATTGAGAGACAGACAGAAAAACAAAAAGGCAGACAGACAGTCAGACACAGAAAGACAGATTGACACAGACACAGATACAGACAGATTGGCAGAATATACGACTAGACAGACAGAAAGATACACACACACTCATGCATGCATGCATGCACGCACGCACGCACGCGCGCACGCACACACACACGCAGCATTCAGCTTACGTATGCTAATCTTTGTCAGTTCAGAGTGACCTGACCAGCACAAAGAGCGTTTTTTCACTACCGCTGCTAATTAGGACATAAGTAAACATAGAACACTGTATTCAGTGATTCTGCCGCTGGTGTTGTTGTTGCTGCTGCTGTTGCTGTTGTTGTTATTGCTATTGCTGTTATTTATGTTGTTATTACTGTTGCTGTTGTTTCTGTTATCATTTTTGCTGTTATCGCTTTTGCTGTTGTTGTTATTGCTGCTGCTGCTGATTTTGCTGCTGCTGCTGTTGTTGCTGTTGTTGCTGCTGCTGTTGCTGCTGATGTTGCTATTGCTGCTGTTGTTTCTGTTGCTGTTGTTGTTGCTGCTGATGTTGCTGTTGTTGCTGTTGGTGCTGTTCCTGTTATTGCTGCTGCTGCTATTGATGTTGTTGTTGCTGTTGTTATTGCTGTTGCTGCTGTTGTTGCTGCTGTTGCTGTTATTGCTGTTGCTGCTGTTGCTTTTGTTACCGTTGCTGTTGTTGTTGCTGCTGCTGCTGATGTTGCTGTTGTTGCTGTTATCATTGTTGCTGTTATCGCTGTTGCTGTTGTTGTTATTGCTGCTGCTGCTGATTTTGCTGTTGCTGCTGTTGTTGCTGTTGTTGCTGCTGCTGTTGCTGCTGATGTTGCTATTGCTGCTGTTGTTTCTGTTGCTGTTGCTGTTGCTGCTGATGTTGCTGTTGTTGCTGTTGGTGCTGTTCCTGTTATTGCTGTTGCTGTTATTGATGTTGTTGATGTTTTTGCTGTTGATATTGCTGTTGCTGCTGTTGTTGCTGCTGTTGCTGTTATTG
>CM054136.1:41595952-41605952 GCA_028751875.1 Rapana venosa
GCTTCGATTTCCAATCTTCGTAGTCATGGAAGTATCAATCTGCACTTTGTAGCACACCAAGAAAAGCTCACAGCAACAACCATCTTTTCATAACATATCAAATCAAATAAGTAAAATCATTACTAATACCAACAGACAAAAGACCATTTTCATTTTCTTTAGAAGACTTTAAAGAATTGCATTTTCCCTCCTAGTTTCCTAGTTATAGCATATAAAACAAATCTTGACTAATTGTGTCTGTGATTTCTATTCGTTGCTTCAAAAAAACCACGGGCCACATAATAATAATAATAATAATAATAATAATAATAATAATAATAATAATAATAATAATAATAATAATAATGTATGGAATTTATAGAGCGCTGAATCTTGTATATTAAACAACAGGAGACATGTACAGGAACATCTTCCGATACATTAAGAAATGTATCCCTTAAGTTTATTAACTATGAGAGAGAGAGAGAGAGAGAGAGAGAGAGAGAGAGAGAGAGAGAGAGAGAGAGAGAGAGAGAGAGAGAGAGAGAGAGAGAGAGAGAGTTTTATCGTCTATTCAGTATTATAGCCCTGTAGCCAAGGGGGATAACAATTTCAGATTTGTGTAGCATAATACAGTCTTCAAATATTCCTCTCACTATGCACGTACATGTACAACTGAACAAGTATATTTGCCATGCACACGCCTCTCTCTCTCTCACACACACACAAAGAGAGAGACAGAGACAGAGAGAGACAAAGAGAGACAGAGAGACAGAGACACAGAGACAGAGAGAGAGACAGAGACACAGAGACAGAGAGATGAAACAGAGAGATAGACACAGACAAACAGACAGACAGACAGACAGAGAGGCGCATAACTGAACATCATCATCATCATCATCAGACCCGTGACCTTGGCGGTCGTGGGGGATACACGAAAGACGATGCCGTGGTAAGCCTCCTCCATCCATCTCGGTCCTCAGCTCTGCGCAGTAGTGCCAAGTCATTCATCCTGGTCCATTCTCTGATGTTGTCCATCCATGACTTTTTCTGTCTTCCCCTCTTTCTGCCACCTTCGAGTGTTCCCTGCAGTACTGTTTTTGGCAGAGTGTTGTGGCGGGTGACGTGGCCGAACCATGTCAGCTTTTTCTTCTTGACGATGGTGAGAAGGGTTCCTGTGGACCTGCCAGCCGGTTATTTGACTCTTGACAAATTCATTGGTCTTTCGTTCTCTCCAGGATATGCCCAGCAGATTTTCTATGGCATTTTGTTTCAAATGACTGGATTCGCTTTGCTGTTTCAGCAGTCAATGTCCAGGTTTCACTTCCGTACAGCAGGATAGTCTGAATTAGGGCTTTGTACAGCTTTAGTTTGATTGGGAAACTGATCTCTTTAATTTTCCATATGGTGGTTAGTTTTGTCATGGAAGATGTTGCCATGGCTATTCTGACTTTGATTTCTGTCGTCGATCGCCCGTCCTTTGAGAGTGTAGCGCCAAGGTATTTAAAAGCGTCTACCTCCTCCAGTTGCTGGCCGTTCATGTAAATTTTAGCGGTGGCATTGCTCGTGCTGTTCACAAGTACTTTACTTTTCTCCGAGCTCACCTCCATCCCATATGCTCCAGTCGTAAGATCTTGCAGCTCTGTGTTATCTTCCGCCCATGAGGTCAATGTCATCGGCAAACCGCAAGTTGTTGAGGGGTCTGCCGCCAATGGAGATGGTAGAGTGGAAGTCATGGAGGGTCTCTCTCATAATGTTTTCCAAGAACAGATTAATCAGGACTGGAGATAACAGGCACCTTGTCGGACCCCAACTGTGGTTTTGAAGTAGTCTCCGACCTGATTGTTCAGAAGGACTGCACTGCTTGCGGTGTTGTATAGTGCTTGAATGGTTTGCACTAGTCCTTCTGCAATGCCAAACATTCTGAGGTTCTGCCACAGGCCTTCGTGCCATACTCTGTCGAAAACCTTCTTGAAGTCGATGAAGTTGTGGAACAGGTCTCTCTGATGTTGAAGATGTTTTTCCATCAGGATGTGGCAGTTAAAAATCTGTTCGATTGTGATCCTGCCTGCCCTGAACCCAGCTTGTTCCTCTGCAAGGTGTTCTTCTGCCTCCTTCTTTAGTCGATTCAAAATAACTTTGAGCATGATCTTGCTGGCGTGGCTGATGAGGCTGTTCTATAGTTTTGGCATTGGCGTAAATTCTCCTTCTTGGGCAGGGGTATGAGTGATTGTGTCCATTCTGTTGGCCACTGTTTGGTCTCCCAAATCTTCTGACAGATAGCTGTAACATGTGTGATGACTGTTTCGCCATCATGCTTGAGCAGCTCTGCTTGTATGTTGTCTGCTCTTGGGGACTTTCCTACTGGTAAGCTGCGGATGGCTTCTTCCACTTCTTCCCTCAGTATAGGTAATGGCGAGGGTGCTCTTGATGTTGCTGCTTTCTCTTCTATTATGCTCTTGTCAGGTTGGATTGGGTAGTTGTACAGTTCTTGACAATACTCAGACCATCTGTTCAATGCAGCTGAGCTTTCTGTGAGGAGGTTTCCGGAGCTGTCTTCAATGACTGATGATTTGGTTTGAAGTGGTTTTGTGAGTTTCTTCAGGGTGTCGTATGCCTTTTTACTGTTGCCCACTTTTATGCTTTTTTCGATCTCATCACATTGATCACTGATCTACTTCTCTCTGGCCTTAAACATTGACTTCTTCACAAGATTGTTGGCCTCCCGGTATTCTTTAGGGTTGGAAGACCTGGTTGGTTTCAGTTCTCTTCTTGTATCGCAGAGGTCCAAGATGTCATTGGTAGTCCATGGCTGGTACCTCCTCTGCTGTTTCTCGGACTGCCTCATTAAAGTTGTTGGTGAGGTCATTGATGTCATTGTCCAGGAGGGTTAATACCGCAAAACGTCCGCCAAGCTTAGCTTGGAAGATCTCCTCGACATCTGGGTCTTTCAGTTTGTCCACGTCAAATTTGATACGTGGGTTTGCAGGCTGTTTGTTTTTCTTCAGCTTCATTTTGAATACCAGCAGCACAAGGTCGTGGTCGCTGCCTATGTCAGCTCCAGGGTAGGTTCTTGTTCTGGCTCTGTTGATGCTGGATTTGAAGCGCCGTGGTGTTAAGATAAAATCTATTTGGTTATGGATCTTGCCGTTTGGCGCATGCCAGGTTGTTCTCCTTGACTGCTTGTGGGGATAGAGGGTATTGGCAATGGTAAGTCTGTGGGTGCAGGCAAACTCCAGTTCCAAACTGACCAACTGTTCCGACCCATTGGTTGTAAGAGTCAGGACCTACTTTGGCGTTAAAATCCCCTTGAATGATGATGATGTCCTTCTTGGGTATCTTCATAATGGTCTCTTCAAGATCTTCGAAAATTCTTCTACTTCTTCATCTACATGGTCAGATGATGGTGCATAGATTTGTATGATGGTGATGTTCTTGGGCTTGGCCGACACCCGGATGCTGATAATCCTGCTGAAAGCCGGTGTACAGCTGATAATGCACCCCGCTACTTCCTTTCTGACAATAAATGCCACTCCATGTTGGTGATGTTTCTCTTGGCCACTGTACCAGATCTTGTTGCCTTCTTCAGTCATTGTCTCACCAAATCCTGTCCATCTCACTTCTCCAAGTCCATAACTGAACAGTACACTGTAATTGCTTAGTTATCAAAACGAAAACTCTTGCGGTTATAGATGATGAACAACCTGTTATTGACACAACTGGCAGGATCCCTCTCTATGTACACACCACTAGAATGTCTGCAGACTGTCTGTGCTAGCTGAAATCACACACCACAAAAGCCAACCAGTTCCCAGAGGGGAAAATGAAATCATTGTGCTGTCTACATGTTCGATTCTAGAACGTGTTTCACACCACTCCTGTGTTCTCTGTAAATCTCTGCCCACCCCCCTCCCTTCCAAGGACATGCAAAGGCCACTCATCTAAACACAGCTGGCAGATAATAGCCTGAAAGCATTGACAGATGGAAAGATGGAGCTGAGGGGAATGCCTTTGAGGATTCTGCTTTACTTACTTGTTCGTGACCCTATTTTTTATGACAGCACAGGAGGGTTTAATTTTAGGAATGCTGCTTTTGACAACGCCATAAGACCCATACTCTGGTTAATGGATTTTCTCTGGACGTAGAATAAATAACGATGCATGGCTGTGGGTACTTCAACACCACATCTCGCTGTTTAAAAGTGCCAGAGAGCAGTAGTGCATCATAAACATTCCTGGTCCACCTTGGAAGGAATAGAAGGAAGAAAGGAGGGAGATTAGCAGAGGGTGGGTTATTTCAACATCACAGCCACAAGTCTGGCGCCACAGGGCGTCTGCAGATCGCTAGGATCTGATGACAGGTTAACGCTAATGGATATTTGTGTCTGGTGCTGGTCACAGGCTTGAGAGAAAAAGAGATCAGTAGTAGGAGCAGAGAGAGATGTATGGTGGGAGAGAGTGTAGGTGAAGAAGAATTGACAAGAAAATGTGGGGGTAGTGGGTAGGGTGTGGGGGATGGAGGGTGGAGTGGGGGCGGGGGGGGGGTGTACAAGGGAACCAAAATCAACACTGAAACATGATTAATTAAGGTCAAGAACAGAAAAGATAAACGTGAATACAGAATGATTCAGCTTCGTTACTAATGTAGTGTTCAATTGTGTGTACTGTTGTTCTCTGCTGTGTCGTTGTGTGCTGTATCACCACTTTTTTCAACACTGAAGTGTGTGTGTGTGTGTGTGTGTTTGTTTGTGTTGAGTGGTGTGTGTTGTGTGTGTGTGTGTGTGTGTGTGTGTGTGTGTGTGTGTGTGTGTGTGTGTGTGTGTGTGTGTGTGTGTGTGTGTGTGTGTGATACACACAAAAGAGAATCCAATCTAGCACTGTGTGAAGTCTACCTTATTCACTGTTGAGTCATCTCACACTTATCCTTCTCCTTACAAAGTCACTCACTTTTCTCACCCAAAGCAGAAATCATGTTTACTGCATTATTCTAAAATCAATACAACAAATTTGCAGTGGGGATCTCAGCCGTTGGGACTGGTAAACTGAATCCATTGTATCAAAATTTTGTTAAAGCATCCAATATTGATCCGTTGAGACATTTATTACAGAATTCAAGAATGCCTAAATTTATCACCAAGCTGAAATGTCTTCATCACGAAAGTATAAGTCAATCATGAAGTCAGTCATGAAAGTGTAAGTCAACCATGAAAGTATAAGTCAAATCAGTCAGTTGATTAACCAACTACATAAGAGCTAAATATATCTGCCACCTCTGTCTTCCACATCACCCTCCCCCAAACCCCTCCTCCCCCCCCTCCCCCCACCCCCCGGGCCTTGTTATCACTGTCCACAGTGACCTTGTTGTCTCCTTGAAATGACCAAAGGTCAAGCCCATACACAACCTCTTCGTGTCCGTTCCGCGCGGTCTTCTCTGTCTGCTACTTGGCCAGACGAAGGACAAATGTTGGTGTTTGCCCAACACTTGGTATTAGTCTAGAGCTGCGTGATGTACTGGGTGCTGCCCCTGACTTGTGCCGATACATCAGCAGTTCAGCGCAGGACCATCTCCTTCCTCATTGATGTTAGCTAAGTTTGCATACCAAAGTCGTTTATACACATACACGCGTGTGCGAACGCGCGCACAAACGCGTGCGCGCACACACACATACATACACATACACGCACAGGCGCGCGCACACACACACAGAGATAGCCACACCTATATACAGAAATAGAAATTGATTGATTGATTGATTGATTGATTATCATTACTTTCAAAGGGTTAAGATAAATATTGACATACTTTTTTTTCCATTCGGTCTTTGCTCTGGGTAGGTACTATCATTTGTAATGAGAGAGAACTCTGAACTCTGAACTCTGAACGTGTTTAATAAGGCCACACTACACGGAGTTTAGGGGAAAGAGGAGAATCAAGATCCTGGTGCATAAAATGTTATGGAACATGAAAGAAAAAAGCCAAGCAAATCAATAACTGATGAGAGAGACAGACAGACAGACAGACATACAGACAGACAGACAGACGGGCAATCAACATCGAAAAAGAGATTTCGTCATAATTATGTAAACAATGTTTCTTGCTCCTCCGAATCGGGAAGTGATAACGATACAAGATCAACACAATGTTTGCTACGCACATCCACAACAGAATACACAACCAGAAATAAAAACAAACAAAACAAAACCCAAACAAACCAACTAGTAGGGCACTAGGATAGAGGTGATTCATAAGTCTGAGGACCAGAAGGGAGACAGGAGAACGAGCAGGAGCAGGAGCAGAAGCAGGAGTAGGAGCAGCAGCAGCAGCGGCAGCATTCTGTGTTGTTGACCTTCCCGAAAATTGTCTGGCCATTCCCTGCCAGCCCAGGGAGCCAATATTGGCTGGTACACTCTGACCCTGCCTGACCGGTATTCTCTCTGTCTCTCTCTCTCTCCCTCTCTCTCTCTCTCTCATCTCTCCTCTCTTCTCTCTCTCTCTCTCTCTCTCTCTCTCTCTCTCTTTCGCTCTCTCCCTCTCTCTCCCTCTCTCTCTCTCGCTCGCTCTCTGTCTCTGTGTCTCAGTCTCTCTGTGCCTCTGTGTCTCTCTGTTTCTGTCTTTCTCTCTGTCTGTCTCTGTGTGTTTCTCTGTCTCTGTCTTTTAGTCTCTGTCTCTGTCTGTCCCTGTCTCTCTTTTCTCTCTGTCTCCGTCTCTCTGTCTCTCCCCTCTCTCCCTCCTTCCCCCCCCCCTCTCTCTCTCCCCTGTGCGCTTCCCGCCCCTCCCTCCTAAAATATGCTCTCTCAATCCCAATCTTTGGGGGATGGTCTCACAAGAGCGCTGGTTTCATTCCAACTGTGATCTGTGCTTTCTCTGTCTCCCAGTTCTTCACTTTAACGCGCCCCTCTCCTTCCATTCCTTCCATGACCAGCCTTCACGATCACACCCATCCCCCTTGCTGTCATACTTGTCAATCACTCTCAAGACTTTTGAGTTGGAGTGGAGAGAGAGAGGGGGGGGGGGGGATAGTCTAGTGATTACTGCGATGAACTCGGGATCTGACAGGCCCGGGATCAACAAGCAACCCACCAAGGCACCCACCCGTGCAAGGGGAGTTGGTGTTTTTTTCTGGCTCTGGAGTTAACACCCGTACCGTCTTTACTCCAGTGTAAGTCATTCTACCGGATCGGTCGAGGCCCGGGTTACCAACGACCGCGCTTTCCATTGATCAACACCAGGGTGGAAGTGACAAGTCAGCTACTGGAGTTAAAACATTACTTAAGCTCCCTAGAGAACAAATCACCATTGGTACCTGGAACGTCCGTACACTCTACCAGTGCGGAAAAATCAAAGAATTAGAGTATGAGCTTAGCCGCTATAAATGGGACATTATTGGACTAGGAGAAGTGAGATGGACAGGATTTGGTGAGACAATGACTGAAGAAGGCAACAAGATCTGGTACAGTGGCCAAGAGAAACATCACCAACATGGAGTGGCACTTATTGTCAGAAAGGAAGAAGTGGGGTGCATTATCAGCTGTACACCGGTTTCCAGCAGGATTATCAGCATCCGGGTGTCGGCCAAGCCCAAAAATATCACCATCATACAAATCTATGCACAATCATTTGACCATGCAGATGAAGAAGTAGAAGAATTTTATGAAGATCTTGAAGAGACCATTATGAAAATACCCAAGAAGGACATCATCATCATCCAAGGGGATTTTAACGCCAAAGTAGGTCCTGACTCTTACAACCAATGGGCCGGAACAGTTGGTCAGTTTGGAACTGGAGAGACCAACGACAGAGGACTACGTCTGCTGGAGTTTGCCTGCACCCACAGACTTACCATTGCCAATACCCTCTATCCCCACAAGCAGTCAAGGAGGACAACCTGGCATGCGCCAAACGGCAAGATCTATAACCAAATAGATTTTATCTTAACACCACGGCGCTTCAAATCCAGTAGGAAAGTCCCCAGGAGCAGACAATATACCAGCAGAGCTGCTCAAGCATGGTGGCGAAACAGTCATCACATATGTTACAACTATCTGTCAGAAGATTTGGGAGACAAAACAGTGGCCAACAGAATGTACACAATCACTCATCATACCCCTGCCCAAGAAGGAGAATTTACGCCAATGCCAAAACTATAGAACAATCAGCCTCATCAGCCACGCCAGCAAGATCATGCTCAAAGTTATTTTGAATCGACTCAAGAAGGAGGCAGAAGAACACCTTGCAGAGGAACAAGCTGGGTTCAGGGCAGGCAGGAGCACAATCGAACAGATTTTTAACTGCCACATCCTGATGGAAAAACATCTTCAACATCAGAGAGACCTGTTCCACAACTTCATCGACTTCAAGAAGGCTTTCGACAGAGTATGGCACGAAGGCCTGTGGCAGGTCCTCAGAATGTTTGGCATTGAAGAAGGACTAGTGCAAACCATTCAAGCCTATACAACACCGCAAGCAGTGCAGTCTCTGAACAATCAGGTCGGAGACTACTTCAAAACCACAGTTGGGGTCCGACAAGGATGCCTGTTATCATCCAGTCCTGTTTAATCTGTTCTTGGAAAAACATTATGAGAGAGACCCTCCATGACTTCCACTCTACCATCTCCATTGGCGGCAGACCCCTCAACAACTTACGGTTTGCGATGACATTGACCTCATGGCGGAAGTAACACAGAGCTGCAAGATCTTACGACCAGACTTGAGAACAGAGCTGGAGCATATGGGATGGAGTCAGCTCGAGAAAAGTAAAGTACTTGTGAACAGCACGAGCAACGCCACTGCTAACTTTTACATGAACGGCCAGCAACTGGAGGAGGTAAGACCTTTTAAATACCTTGGCGCTACACTCACAAAGGACGGGCGATCGACGACAGAAATCAAAGTCAGAATAGCCATGGCAACATCTTCCATGACAAAACTCACCACCATATGGAAAAGTAAAGAGATCAGTTTCCCAATCAAACTAAAGCTGTACAAAGCCCTAATTCAGACGATCCTGCTGTACGGAAGTGAAACCTGGACATTGACTGCTGAAACAGCAAAGCGAATCCAGTCATTTGAAACAAAATGCCATAGAAAACTACTGGGCATATCCTGGAGGGAACGAAAGACAAATGAATTTGTCAAGAGTCAAATAACACGGCTGGCAGGTCCACAGGAACCCCTTCTCACCATCGTCAAGAAGAAAAAGCTGACATGGTTCGGCCACGTCACCCGCCACAACACTCTGCCAAAAACAGTACTGCAGGGAACACTCGAAGGTGGCAGAAGGAGGGGAAGACAGAACAAGTCATGGATGGACAACATCAGAGAATGGACCAGGATGAATGACTCGGCACTACTGCGCAGAGCCGAGGACCGAGATGGATGGAGGAGGCTTACCACGGCATCGTCTTTCGTGTCTCCCCCACGACCGCCAAGGTCACGGGTCTTATGATGATGATGATGATGAAGTCATTCAGATGAGACTATAATTATATAACCCGAAGTCCTGTGTGTGAACGCACCGCAGAGTATCTTGCGCACACGTTACAACAGCGACGGAGAGTAGGAGATGGACGCCGCCCTCGATATGCTGGCCCCTAGAGAAGCTTAAGGTCTCTGACACCTCGCTCCCCTTCGACCGTATTGGTTATGGGACACCTTTACCTTTTACACGTTAAAAACCGTTCCACCATTCAGAAGAGTATGCCATTGGTTGATGATAGGGACGGACGACAAAATTTTTTTTTTTTTAAAACCGTATCCCGATTGGGCCCGAAACTTCCCCCCATCCAATAAACCATGAGTGGTGGTCTGGGCGCTAGTCTTTCGGATGAGACGATAAACCGAGGTCCTGTGTGTTACACAACATTTTCAACGCACGTAAAAGAACCCACGGCAACAAGAGATTTGTCCTTGGCAAAATTCTTAGAAAAAATCCACTCTGATAAGGAAACAAATACAGTTGCAGACAGCAACACAAAAAAGGGTGGCGCTGCTCTTGTGGCGACGCGCTCTCCCCGGGGAGAG
>CM054136.1:41615952-41618452 GCA_028751875.1 Rapana venosa
TACTGCCTTATGTAGCTCCTTTTCTTCCCGCTCCCAGTTCATTCATAAACAATAACCAGCAACAAAAAAAAAAAAAAGAGAAAATATGATTACAGAAATGTGAGTTTTTCTCTTTTGCTTTTCAAGGTAACCCACTGTTTGCGTTTGTAAGATATGCCCATGTTAAAGATATGCCGCTGGATCTCCTGGCGAAGACTTAAGACTCAAGAATACTTTATTAGCTCCATAGAGAAAAGGATGTCGTGTATCTGAAATGCTCTACACACTGCATAATAACTTCTTTTTTTTTTAAACCCTGAACTCTGAAGCAAAGCTCCCCTGACCCTACCCCTCATCTATCGTCCATGGCTCCACCACAGATAACAGAACTCCATCAGCAACACATCTGCCATCACATCCCTGTCATCTGCAGACACAATAGTCGTTGTGGCGCCGGTCTATTGCTATAAGTTTGACGTGAAGTGCGCATGATTGATAGATCCTTTCTCATCTACATTCCGTCTATTACTTTCAGGCAAGGAAGAATCTAGATGTTTCTTCTGCGCTGCCAGTATCTAGGTTTTCCTAGCAGCAAAAACAAAATGACTGTGGTAGTTTAGTACCATCCCTGTATGTTTAGTCTATGTCCACATGGACATCTATTGCTACAGTGTTTGATCTGTGATGTTCATGGAAAAAATACACCGATAAAGTTATGATGATCCTACAATCAGGAATAGGCAGCAGCAAAATGACAAAATCTCAGATCTTTAACTTACGTTCTTCTTTGATTATATTAGAGTCCCAGCAGAATTATCCGATTTAGGGATTATATCAACCAACCGACCACTACCACTAACTAAGCATCTCTCTCTCTCTCTCTCTCTCTCCTCTCTCTCTCTCTCTCTCTCTCTCTCTCTCTCTCTCTCTCTTCTCTCTCTCTCTCTCTGACTACTGCAGGCACCTAGAACTGAATCTTTGCCTTGCTTTCAAATGATCAAACGACGGACGCTATAGCCGAGTGGTCATATCAGTCCGACTTCAATCCCATGAGTCTATGAGATCGTGTGTTCGAATCTCGGCGGTGTGCGATGAATTAAGGGCGGGGATGTTTACGATTTTCCCAGGTCAACTACAAGTGCAGACACACCAGTGCCTTAATTCCCTTCGTGTACATACACATGCTGAAGATCAAACATGCTTCGGACCCTGGGGACGAGACAACGAATCTGGGCATGGCTGTGGCAGGAAGATTAGGATGAGCGGCGTGGGAACCGCAGGACGGGGGACCTCAAAGAAGATGAGGCAGTAAAAAAAAATATAAACATGCACGTTAAAGATCCCATAATTCATGTCAGCGTTTGCTGGGTTACGGAAACACGAACATACCCAGCATATATATCCCCGAAGTCGGAATATGGCTACCTTCATGGTTGGGGGATAAAAACGGTCGGTCGTATACACACACAAAATCTGACTATTGGTGAACCTCGGAGCTCAAGCCGAGGAACGGGGGTGAAAAAAAGAGAAAAAGAAATGATCGACCCGGTGTGCTTGTATTCAGCGCTCCTTTCTGATTCGCTTTCTGAGCGGTATACAGAAGCAAGAGTCACGATGTGGGGCAGGTTGTGGCACAGAGCATTTACACAGGGCTGGATGATTTGTTTTTCCTCCTTCCTTCCTTCCTTCCTTCCTTCCTCTTCTGGGAATGTGATGGCTCAGGTGGTGTGGAGTGTAAGCACAGGCAGCCTGGAGAGCCGGTTTACTCAGAGAGTGAGGGGAGAGAGAGAGAGAGAGGGGGGGGGGGGGGAGAGTCAAGAGAGAGAGAGAGAGAGTCGGGAGAGAGAAGAGAGAGAGAGAGAGGAGAGGAGAGAGAGAGAGAGAGAGAGGGGAGAAAGAGAGGGGGAGAGAGAGAGAGGGAGTCAGAGAGAGAGAGAAAGAGAGAGAGAGAGAGGAAGAGAGAGAGGGGAGAGAGAGAGAGAGAGAGAGAGAGAGAGAGAGTAAAAGAGAGAGAGAGAGGGAGAGAGAGAGAGAAGTTATTGTGGTGTATTGACTGGTGCGGATGATCTATCTATCCATCCATCCATCCATCCATCTATCTATCTATCTATCTATCTATCTATCTATATATCATCTACCTATCCATCTATCTATCTATCGATCGATCTATATACCATCTATCTATCTGTCTGTCTGTCTATCTATCTGTCTATCTATCTATCTATCTATATATCTATATATCATCTATCTATCTATCTATCTGTTTGTCTGTCTGTCTATCTATCTGTCTGTCTATCTATCTATCTATCTGTCTATCTAGCTAGCTATCTGTCTATCTAGCTAGCTATCTGTCTATGTATCTTTGTATATATGTATCTATATATCTATCTACATGCAAGCAGCATTGACATAATTGCTATTTGTATGTACGAGGTCCTACCTTTTCAGTCGATGTCTAAGTCTGTCTCAGTCTCTATCTCTGCCAGTTTTTGCCTGTCTCTAGCTCTCTCTTTGTTGTTGC
>CM054136.1:41623452-41638452 GCA_028751875.1 Rapana venosa
CTCACAACAACCCATAGCAGCTCACGGCAACCCACAACAATCCATAGCAGCTCACGGCAACCCACAACAACCCATAGCAGTGCACAGCAACCCGCAACAACCCATAGCAGCTCACAGCAACCCACAACAACCCATAGCAGCTCACAGCAACCCACAACAACCCACAGCAGCTCACAGCAACCCATAACAACCCATAGCAGCTCACAAGAACCCGTAGCATCAACAACGGCACCAGCACCAAACGCTAGCACAAGCAGCAACAAAAACAACAACAACACACCCCTTCCCCGCCCCCATAAAAATTCCTCACCATTTGAAAAAAAAACAAAAAAAAACAGGGACAATGACAGACATTTACAATCCACATTAATTCCGTAAAGCTTTTTAAACCCAAAAGAAATACTAAAGTTGGTTTTCATTAAATTTTTTTTACTTATAAAAGTGAAAACAAACAAACTCATAAATTCCCTGGTCCTGGTTTTTGACATTTAAAAAAAAGCCTACAATGTTACTTTTTTTTTCTGCCCCACCTTACCCCCCCCTCAAAACCCCCCCCCCCCCCCCCCCCCCCCCCCCCCCCCCCCCCACCCCCCATACCCCCTACTCCCCGTTTCCTTTTTAAAGAATAAGGGGGAAGCATAGATTCATTTGCCGAAGGCATACAGACAAAAACATCTTTTTCCAAAACATTGGGTGTACGACCGTTTGTGGGTGAAGTCTTTTTTTTGTCTGAGAGATGGGAAGAATCTGCTTTTGAAGTTAAAGGGGGGTTTTCTAGCTGTGTGGGTGAAGCGGGGAGATTTTTTGTTCTCTCTCTCACGATTATCCCGGATTAAAAGAATAAAATAAAAATAATAAAAAAATAAATTTTTCTGTCTGTCTTCTCTCTCTCCTTCTCTTCGATTTCCTGGTATAAAAAAAAAAATAAAAAAAAAATAAAAATATGTCTCCTGCCTGCCTGTCTGTCTGTCTTCTGTCTCTTCTCGTCCTGTCTCTCTCTCTTATTCTCTCTCTCTCTTCGTTTCCTGGATTAAAAAAATAAAATAAAAAAATAAAATAAATATATTTTGCCTGTCTGCGCCTGTCTTCTGCTGTTCGCCCTTTTCTCTTCTCTCTCTCTCTCTTCCTCTCTCTCTCTCTCTCTCTTCTCTCTCTTTGATTTTCCTGGGTATAAAAAATAAATATAAATAAAATAAATATATGCCTGCCTGTCTGTTTCTGTCTGTTTCTGTCGTCGCTTCTGTCTGTCTGTCTCCTCTCCTCTCTCCTCCCCTCTCCTCTCCCCTCCCCTCTCTCTCTCCCCTCTCTCTCCCTTCGATTTCCTGGGTAAAAGAATTTTAAAAAATAAAGATCTGCTGTTGCCGCCGCTGTGTGTCGTCGTCTTTCTTTCTCTCTCGTCCCTTCTCTCTCTCTTTTCTCTCCCCCCCTCTCTCTCTCTCCCTCTCTGTCTATTTTTTTTTCTTGTGTGTGTTGTGGTGTGGTGTTGTGTGTGTGTTGTGTTGTGTGTGTGTTTTGGTTGTGTGTGTGTGTGTGTGTGTTGTGGGGTTATGTTGTGTTGAGGATTGTGTTTTTTGTGGGTTGTTATGGTGGTGGTGGTGGTGGTGGGGTGGGGTGGTGGGTGTTGTGGTGTTGTTGGTGTGGTTTTTTTTTATGTGCGTTTTTTGTGTGTTTTTTTAATGTCTTTTTACTAAAAAATGTTTTAGACGGTTTGGTGTTGTTTTGTTTTTTTTGTTTTTGTGTTTTGGTTTTGTTGCTTGGCGTGCGCACGCGGCCGGTGTTGTCGTGTGGGGGGCTGTGCGTGATGTTTCATCCCTTTTCGGTTGGGCCATAATTTCACTATGCTACTTCTTGTGTGTCCAATTTTAAAGGAAAAGAAAAACAGACAAAAAAAACCCCGAGGTGACACGGAAAACTTCCCTGTGCAAATAAAAAAATTTTTCCCCAGGTTTTGAAATTAAAAAGCTTCTCCTCCCCCCCCCCCCCCCCCCCCCACCCCCCCCCCCCCCCCCCCCCCCCCCCCCCCCCCCCCCCCCCCCCCCCCCGAAAAAAAAGTACTACAAAATGAAGAACCAATGAAAACATGGATAAAAAGGAAAGCTACCTCATCATCGTGTCGTCGTCACGCATATCATTTCCCCCTCGTCGTCTTGTCATCAGTTCACATCATCATCACTCCATCTCAATCAACCATTATCCCACCATCACCCCCCAACCATCATCACATCATTATCATTTTTGTTGTTTTCTTCTTCCTTCTTTAATGTTTTTTCACAAATGGGAACCCCAACAACCCCCGAAAAATTTCCCCCCCACCACCAAAACCCCCCCCCCAAACCCCAAACCACACCTTACCACCCACACTACACAAACCCAACACCACCCAACACCAAACCACAACACACCACCCTTACCCCCACACTACCCAAAAAACAACAACCTTACCCCACACCACACCAAACCCCCAAAACCCCCACAAAATTCCACCCACACTACACAAACCACACCCCACCTACCACCCACACCACAAAAAAAACCCCAACACACCACAACCCCTTTCCACCCACACTACACTAAACCACCCCACACCCTTTCCCCCCAACCACACCAAACACAACACACCCCAAAAAACCCCACAAACCCAAAAAAACCCACACCTACACCCAACCACACCCCAAAAAAACAAAACCTTACAGCCCACACCACACCAAACCACAACACACCACCACCCACACCCCCAAACACAAACCCCCCACACCTTACCACCCCACACACTAAACACAACACTTTCCACCCAACACCCAAACCAAAACCCCAAACACCCCACCCCCACCACCCACACTTTTCGGAAGAGTAGGCCATTGTGCGCATCGGGAACGGATGACAAAAATTACAAAACTGCATGCATACGGGGACTGAATGAAAAAAGCACATGAGTGTTTCCTCAATTATCCTCGAAATAAAACAATAACATAAAATCACACACACACACACACACAACACATACACACACACACACACAACACACACACACACACACACACACACACACACACACACACACACACACACACACACACACACACACACACACACACACACAGTTCAGTTTACGTGTCTGTTTCTTTCTCTTCCTTCCCTCTTTCAGGTCTTTTCTGAAGGGGAGGGTGGTGACATAGCCTAGTGGTGAGATTGTTGCGTTCGTGATCTGACGCGGTCTTGGGATTGTGCCACCACCAAGGAACAAACAAAAAACACTTCTTTTATGCTTTTTTCCCCCTCCATCTTTTTTTTCACATACCGCTCTCTGTTATGGTTTTGCATGCAGGTGCAAAGAAATACAATCACAAAGAAGTAAAAACAGAAAGAAAAGCAAAAAACCACCCACATGATATTTTCTTATCGTCCATTTTTGTCTCTGTTTCTCTCTCTCTGTTTCTCTCTCTCTCTCTCTCTCTCTCTCTCTCTCTCTCTCTCTTCTCTCTCTCTCTCTCTCTCTCTCTCTCTCTCTCTCTCTCTCTCTCTCTCTCTCTCTCACACGCACACATGCAAGAACGCACATACAAACACACACACACATACAAACATCTTGCGCACACGTTCGAACCCGCGCCGCTTTTCGGAAGACTAGGCCATCGTGTGCTGGTGGGAACGGATGACAAAATTTATAAAACTGCATACACACGGGGACTGGATGAAGAAAAGCACATGAGTGTTTATTCCATTATCCTCAAAATAAAAGAATGAAATGAAATAAGAAATGAAATAAACACACACACACATGAAGATGAACAAAAGTTGTGTAAATTTAAACTTTTACCCTCAATAAAGATAATTTTGACTTGACTTGACTTGAAAGACAGACAGACAGACAAACAGTCAGACAGGGACACAGTAACACAGAAAGAGACAGAGACACACAAGCAAGAGACAGAGAGAGGGTGGGAAGAAGTTTTGCCAGATATCGACACTAAGTTGAAGTTAATCCCATACATTCTCTGGCCTTGAAACCAGGCTGAGCCAGCAGCTTTATTCATCTCTGCTCGTCCTTTCTCTTCTCTTTTCTTGTCTTTTTCCACTTTGTTCGCCTACCTGTTTTCTTTGTCTTTTAACTTGTCCCTTCTTCTGCCCTTATTTAAATTATTTATTCTTCCCCCTTTTCTTTCTTAATCCCTCTCCTCCTTTTTGTTGACGTTGATGATGTTGTTGTTATTGACGATGTCATAGTTTCACATATCTGAATGCATGTAATCATATGCCCACACAATTCTCCTAAGAAGTTTGTAAAGCGGGAAAACTCAGATTCACATTCTCAGGGGACGAGAGAGCGTAATGGTTAGAGCGCTGTGCTTGCGATTTCACGACCTGGAATCGAACCTTGGTGAAGGGCCACAACTGAGACACTCTATTACGGCTTTCTTTTCTTCCCTTGTTACTCCCATTGCAAACTTCCTGTGTTATTCTTGTCATCATAATCTACCTGGATTTTATGTTTTCGTTTGGTTGGTTGGTTTCTCTTCAAATTTTTGTTTCATTTGTTGATTTATTCAGAAAATGTATGCATTCTTTAACCTCACGACGACATTTACCTATGTTTGTTTAGCTGTTGTCTTTTGTCGAAGCATAGATTTAATGTGACGGTTTTTCTGCTTCGAAGGAAGCAGAATTCTGTGATTTTACTAGTAATATTGTTGTTGTTTGTTTGTCTTTTCCCAGTGCTGACTTAACTTCCTTGAAAGTTCTTCGGATGAGACTATGAACCGAGGCCTTTTGTGCGAGCGCACGCAGAACATCTTGTGCACACGTTAAAACATGTTCTGCTTTTCTGAGGAGTAGGCCATTGTGTGCCGGTTTGAACAGATGACAAAATTTACAAAAATGTATGCACGCAAGGATTGGATATATAATAGCACACTTGTACCTATTCACTATCCTCCAAATAAAAGAAGTTAAATACAAGTGATGTTTTTTAAGCGGACAAATCTCCCAATAAGTTTTACAAAATCATGAAATTTCAGATACACATTCATCTCAAGTATGAACGTGTAATAAAATCAGACAAGATCTTTATAAAATATTCAAAGAATCGACAAGATTTGTTGTGCTTTGTTGCAAAATGTCTGACGAAGATGAACAATAATGATACTTTAATGATCGATAACGTTATACAAATCGTGTTTCACACCATAAGACACACCTACACTCTGTTTGTTTTACAATGCTATGGTCATTGCCGTCCACCAGACCCAGGAGACACGGACACCTGCAGTGTTGGGGACTGTGTAGTTTCAGAATTTCCCACTGAGACTAATACATTTTCAAGTATGGGAAGGAACCAGCCTGTGGTCCCCTCTGCCCCCTACCCTCCCTCCATTCAAGAAAAGGCCATAATCAAAGGAGTAAACAATTGAATAATGCATACCCAACACCGTTGAGAAAGCAGTTGTTTTTTTTAAATCCCCCCTCTCTCTCTCTCTCTCTCTCTCTCTCTCTCTCTCTCTCTCTCTCTCTCTCGCTCTTTTTCTTCATTACGTTAAATACATCATGTAATTTTTCTTGTATTTATTTGTATTTACAAAAGAAAGTCCCGATTAATTCCCCTTGTCAATAGGCCACATTGGGCAATGACAATAAATTGGTCAAAGCGTCTTTCTCTCATTGTATTTCAATTCACAAAACTCATGACAACACTGACTTGTTTTATTGCTATCATTTGTGATAAACCACAGGCCTCAATGCAATAAATTTAACAATTTTTACCCCGCCCCCTTCCTCGAAAAAAGGAAAGGAAAAAGAAAAATGCCATGAGCCATGTCTGAAAAGGATCAAACCTTGTACTGCTAACCGATGACATGTTCACTGAGCCAAAGCAGCAGGTATCTTTCATCTTCTCTCTCTCTCTCTCTCTCTCTCTCTCTCTCTCTCTCTCTCTCTCTTCTCTCTCTCTCCTCTCTCTCTCTCTCTCTCTCTCTCTCTCTCACTCACTCATTGTTGCTCCCACTATAAAATCATTTTAGACTTGCTTACATTTTGCAAGTGCCCATAAATGAAGTGTACAGACTATAGCCAAGCACACAAAGTTCAGTAAGTTACGTTCTCGTGCTTGTTTCTTCTTCTTCGTCGTCGTCGAACGCTCAGATAGCAGCTAATGTTGTCTGTCACAAAAGCAAAAAATGCGCTGTGCTGCCGTTAAGCGCCTGACAAATCAGGCCCAGCACATCCGACTTCGGCAAGGTCTTGTTTCTATTTTTGGTAATTACTGATATGATGAAAAAATGCTCAGTTTCTGCTACATTTGCACAATGTTGTGATGATGTTTAAATGTTTGATCTGTCCTCTCCATGAAGAACAATGGCCTACACAGGAATAAATAATCCCAATCCTTCTGCAAACACCCTGTCATTCTTGTCATCGTAATCATCTTCATTTTTTTGTTAGTTTCTTTTCAAAATTTTGTTTTTAGTTGTTAATTTTTTTTATAGAAAAGTCATACATTCTGTTATCCCTTGACGACAATTACCTATATAATTTTTTAACTCTTTTTCTGTAGAAGCATACTTTTGTATTGAGGTATTTCTGCTTAAACGAAGAGAAAATCGTATTATTCTTTTGTGGGTTTTTTCTGTCTGGTTTTGTGTATTTTCAAGGGGGTTTTCTTTCTTGTCTTGTGGTTTGGGGGTAGCAAATGCACGCGCACGTGTGTGTGTGTGTGTGTGTGTGTGTGTGTGTGTGTGTGTGTGTGCGTGCGTGCGTGCGTGCGTGCGTGCGTGCGTGTGTGTGTGTGTGCGTGATGGTGAGTGTATGTTTGCTCCTGTATGTAAGAGAGACAGACAGACAGACAGACAGACAGACAGACAGGACACACACACAGACAGACATCAAGAAAGGAAAACAAAATCAGACCGATGGACAGAAAAATCGCAGACCAAAAAAAAGAAAGCAAAATCAGACAGACAGACATATAATATGCAGACAAACAGAGCGTTGCACAGGCAGACAGACAGACAGAAAAACTGACTTATTGAGAGAACTAAAGACACCAATCCCAGAGGCTGATCCGTCAACACGTTAACCTTCACTACCCCAGTGGTCAGCTTCAAAAGAAGGAGAGTTGTCCTGTTCAGAATACTGGGGTCATCACGGTGGAAAATTCCACACGCTGATGTATGGCTGGTGCACCATTATCTTATTTGGGTTATTGTTCCAAGTGTGCTTCGTCGGTGAACAGGTGTGTGCGTGCGTGCGTGCGTGCGTGGCACGCGCGCGTGTGTGTGTGTGAGTGTGTGTGTGTACGTATGTGCGTGCGTGCGTTCATGTGTATGTATGTATGTATGAATATATATATGTATATAAAATATAATATATATATATATATATATTTATGTGTGTATGTATGTATGCATGCATGCTTGCATGCATCTGTGTGTGTCTCTATGTGGATAGTATATTCATGCTTACATGTGTGTATTCATACTTACTTTCGTGCGTTTTCAGATGGGCGAGATAGATAGATAGATAGATAGATAGATAGATAGATAGATAGATAGATAGATAGATAGATAGATAGATAGATAGATAGATAGATAGATAGATAGATAGATAGATAGATAGATTGACTGATTGATCGATCGATCGATAGATAGATAGATCGATCGATCGATCGATAGATCGATAGAATGATAGAATGATTGATAGCTAGCTAGCTAGCTAGCTAGCTAGCTAGATAGATAGATAGATAGATAGATAGATAGATAGATAGATAGATAGATAGATAAATAGATATGTAAACAGAGAGAGAACACTGAACACTGAACACTGAAATGATTTAATGTACATTGGCCTTGGACCACAATACATTTGTTGGGCTTGGGATAGAACAATGGGTTCATTCATATCATTGGCAAAGCAAATACACAAACAAATAATGATTTATGACTGATTAGAGAAGAAAAACACCAGCATATACATAGCCAAATAATGCAAAAAGATTATGTCAGTAACAGTTCATGACTGAATACAAAAGAAAAACACCATTTATTCTATTTCTTGATTATAAACCTTAAATCAATCATAACCCAATCATAGAAAGAAGATACTGTCTAAGAAAAATCATCCATATTGAGTATATCAAATCGTAGCAGTTTTCCAATAAAGTATTTGCGACAACATTATTTTCCTTTTGTTAATAGAATGAAAAATGCAGTTAGACAAACTATGTTTGTACTCATCATTTCTTACTTTGAACATATCTGTCAATGGTACATTGATACATTTGCTTAAAAACTTTTCTCTTAAGTTTGAGTACATGTAACATTCCAATAGAAAGTGGCTTCATTTTCAAAGTTCGTTTTACAAAATGGACATAATTTATCTCGGATATTATCACTATATCTATACACATTATTGTTAAGAGGTAAAACATTAACTCTTGCTTGTGTAATTTCTACACGAAAGCAGTAGACATCTATTAAGTTTAGATACTGCTCTTTTACAAAAATACTATTAAACGATCTATACACATCATACCTCTCTTTATGAGAGAGAGAACTCTGAACTCTGAAATGATTTAATTGCACATTGGCCTTAGGCCACAATACAACATAGAAAAGAAAATAAGAAAATATCTTACATAACAGCACCTATCTATATTCTACAACCACTGGTTAATCGAGAATCATAATGGTACATCCCATACCTACTACAGTTCATATCCCAAGGACAGTTGTCAACTCACAGTTTACATTTCACATCTACTGAAATCATCAGAGTCAGAGACATCAGTATAAAAAGGGGAGACACAGAAAAACATGATCATGTTATGCCACGAACTCCCGATAATAGCGATATAAACAAGGGTGAACATGTTTAGTTGTTGTAGTTGTACAACAACTAAACATGTTCAACAACTACAAGCTGAAGGCTGATCCGAACAAACTTCACGAGCAAGATCCCAGACCATCAGATC
This sequence comes from Rapana venosa, assembly GCA_028751875.1. NCBI lineage: Eukaryota > Metazoa > Mollusca > Gastropoda > Neogastropoda > Muricidae > Rapana > Rapana venosa. The sequence continues at coordinate 41,632,415 of CM054136.1, forward strand.
CTGAAAGCACACAGGTGCTGGAGGAAGAGGTAGAAGAAGCAGTAAGATCCCTGAAAGGAGGCAAGTCACCAGGGATTGACAACATCCCGGCTGAGCTCATCAAGAACGAAGGCCCAGAGATGATCAAGGCATTAACAATCATCTGACAACGCATCTGGACCAGCAAAGAGTGGCCTGAACAGTGGACCCAATCCATCATAGTTCCACTTCCAAAGAAGGGAGACCTGAAGAAGTGCCAAAATTACAGAACAATCAGTCTGATAAGCCATCCAAGCAAAGTTATGCTACGCATTGCCTTGAACAGACTGAAACCACAAGCAGAAGAAATCCTATCAGAAGAACAGGCAGGATTCAGACCAGGGCGAAGCACTGTCGAGCAGATCTTCAACATCAGAATGCTCATAGAGAAGCATCTCCAACATCAGCTACAGCTCTACAACAACTTCATTGACTTCAAGAAGGCCTTCGATCGAGTGTGGCAAGAAGCTCTGTGGCAAGTCATGAGAGACTATAGCTTCGACGAGGACCTGATTCAAGTCATCCAGGCGCTGTATGACAGCTCCCACAGTGCAGTCCTCATGAGTGGAGAAATCGGGGAGTTCTTCCGGACTTCAGTTGGAGTTCGACAAGGCTGCCCGCTATCCCCCGTTCTTTTCAACGTGTTCCTGGAGAACATCATGCAGGAGGCCCTCCTTGACTTTAAGACCACAATCACAATAGGAGGAAGGCCAGTCTGCAATCTTCGATTCGCAGACGATATTGATCTCATGGGCCGCAGTGAAGAAGAACTCCAGGATCTCACCACCAGACTGGAAACATCAGCCAATGCCCACGGTATGGAGATCAGCACGGAAAAGAGCAAGATCCTAGTGAACAGTACCACACCGACCACTCCCACCAGCATCAAGATGAGTGGCGAGACACTAGAGGAGGTGGAAACTTTCAAGTACCTTGGAGCAGTCATCACCAAAGAAGGCACGAGCACACAAGAGGTGAAGATCAGACTTGCTGTGGCACTCTCCTCCATGACTAAGCTGGCGAAAGTGTGGAGAAACCACAACATCAGAACCCACACTAAGGTCAGACTCTACAAGGCACTCGTCACATCCATTGCCTTGTACAGCTGTGAAGCATGGACACTTACTGCCGATTTAGAACGTCGCATTCAAGCCTTTGAGATGAAGTGCCTCAGGCGGATCCTGAACATCACCTACAGAGACCGCAAAACCAATGACTACGTCTGGCAGCAGATCGAGGCACTGGCTGGCAAACAAGAACCATTGCTAGATACAGTCAAACGGAGGAAACTGAAGTGGTTTGGCCACACAACAAGGCATAAAAGCCTGTCAAAGACAGTCCTGCAGGAAATGGTGGAAGGAGCAAGGAGGCAGGGACGACCACGCAAAAGCTGGATATCCAACATCAAGGAGTGGACCGGCCTCACTGTACCAAGCCTCCTGAAAACAGCCCAGGACAGAACCATTTGGCGGTCCACTTGCAGCGTCCGTGCGGGTACCCCAACGGTTGTCCCGACCAAGGGATGAGTGAAGTGAGTGTGAAGTGAACATGTTTAAATGGTTTACCAGACGTACATCATAGGATTGGTTACCTTGTAGACTTAAAGTATTTTCTTCCGCCTATTGCTTGCATGAAACACATATTTAGATAAATTGTATCTGTGGATAGGATCAGTGGCTCTAAGCAACATGTGCAGAGGAAGTTCTTTTGACTCTTTTAGAAATTTGACCCTTAAATCTTCATACGTAGCACAAAATAACACAAAATGTTTTTCATTTTCGATCTGATTTTGCAAAATGGACAGAATTTATTATGAACAGATTCACTATATCGATGTACATTGTTATTCAGTGGGAGTACATTAAACCTTAACTGCGTGATGGCAACACGAAAACAATAATTTTCCATATCTAGAATATAACTTTCTTTTTCGAATATAGTCTTAAATGATCTATATGGTTGATATCTATCACGATCTCTTATAGTTCCTGACCATTCTTGAATAAACATATCGATGAGCCTCTGTTTAAATATGCTTAGAAACTTTTTCACATCCCCAACACCCTGCTGCAACCAAACAATGTTAAATCCAGTTAAGCATAAGATTTCTCTTATTTTCGAAACCCAGCACTGTTTTCCGGAATTGTCTAGCTGCAACAGCATTTGATACGCCTTATATGGTAACCGTTCATTATTCATTTGTAATAATTTAAACCAATATCTTATGCAGGCAGTGTATGAATTTACATAGAGAGGATATCTACACAAATCTCCATATATCATTTTGTTTGGTGTTTTGGTTGGTACACCTAAAAACCTAAACAGAGAGAGAGACACAGAGAGACAGAGAGAGGAAGAGCAATTGGTAGCAGTGGTGCAACAGACACTGTTGCAGGCTATCCAGTGAAAAGTGCTGTATGCGTTGAAGGGAGTGGATAGATAGATGCTTTCGGTAAACTGGCCAAAGAAGATTTGCAGTAATCTCGATCGTCAAAACAATGAACGATGTGACAAACTTAGATGGTGCAGTGGGCATTTACCCGCGAACTGCACTAATACGCCATAATTGATAAGTTGCAAGAGAGACAGGTCTACATGAGTGTAGTCTAATATTGGTGACTGCCTATAGACTAGTAGCCCTGGTAAACACTAACAAAACCAGTTCACATAAAGCAGCAGATTGGTGAGTTTGTGTTGCAAAGCCAGAGCGAGGCTAGGACCTGATGTCTTGGTGACCTAGTGTTCATGGAAATTTAAAGATAATCACCTCTTTCAAAACTCCTCATTAGCCCCTCCCCCATTACTACCACCACCACCACCAATCCCCCACAAAATTGCTCTCCTATTATTACCACCACCACCACCACGACTATACCATCATAATCCTCACCACCACCAATACCACCACCATCATCTCATCATCATCATCATCATCATTATCATAATCATTAACACCACCACCACCACCACCATCATCATCATCATCATACCGTCGTCATCACCACAATCTCCACCACCACCACTACCACCACCACCACCACCAACAGCAACAACAACAACAACAACAACAAAACCACTAGCCTCATTACTCCCCAAAAAGTATCAAAAACAAGCACAGCGATTTAGAGACAGAAAAAATGTTTTCCTTTTATATATATTTTTTTTCTCTCAGAGAGAGATGCAATTAGCTTGATGGCTTCCTGGGATGGACATGATGGTCATCTGGCCGTGAACTATTGGACATTCCCTTCGTGCTGCCCCTGCAATGCTCCCCCCACCCCCACCCCCATCCCCCACGACTTGCCTCTTGCTGGGGTCTGCCTTTCTTTGTGTCATTTTGATTGAACACGGGACAATGAGTAGGAGCGGTTGGGTGGGGAGCAGGAGGGGGGCAGGGGGCGAAAAAGGGGCGGGGATGAGAAAACCCCCCAAAAGTGGAAAATTTTCTTCTATTATCTTTCACTTTGTTCTAGGAGGGAACTTTAGATGAAGAGAGACAGAGACAGAGACACAGAGAGAGAGAGAGAGAGAGAGAGACAGACTTACTGACTGACTGACTGACTGAATGAATGATTTGTATTTTTCAAGGGTCACAGACAAACATTTAAATAGTGTTTTTTTTTCCATCCGGCCCTTACCCCAATTAGTGACTAGGAAGAAACCCGTATGATTTAGAAAGAAGAGATTAATTTATTTTCCACAAGAGACAACATCCTTAACTGGCTTAAACATTCATGTTAGGATAAATAGACTGTAGTAGTTATGATGATGAGAGAGAGAGAGACAGACAGAGACAAACAGATAGACAGACAGAGAGACAGAGAGACAGAGAGTCAGAGAAGCAGAAAAACAGAAAGACAGACAGAGAAACAGACAGACAGACAGAATGGCAATAGTTTACTGCGTAAGCTCTTAAGCTCTTTCACAAGAGGACAGGGGGAGGAGACCTGGCATAAAATACATATTTAACCAAGAATAGGAACAAGAAAAACTATCACAAGAGCCCGAATAATCATTATCATGGCATAGATTCCACAACGTAGTTCAACAGCTGAAACAAAGAAAGATATTGCAAGCCATGATAACTATATTTTTTTCAGCACAGAGAGAGAGAGAGCACTGAACAAAAGTTATTGCTGTTAAAGCTTTATAAGCCACTCAAGTAGTGCTTTTCGGAAGAGTAGGCCATTGTGTGCCAGTGGGAAGGAATTACAAAATTTACAAAACTACATACACACGGAGACTGGATGTAAAAAGAAGCACATGAGTGCTTGTTCCATTATCCTCGAGATAAGAGAAGAAAAGAAAACAGAAAGAGGTGTCAATGATACATGTGTTTTGTTGTTGTTGTTTTTTAAATTACGGTCAAGTACAAAACCAACAATGACTCGATCAAAAACTGGACATGGAAACCACGTCAGCACAAAATTGCCGCGCAATTTACACCCATTCATTGTTATTCTTTTATTTCGAGGATAATGGAATAAGCACTCATTTGCTTATTTATGTCAAGTCCTCGAGTGTATACAGTTTTGTAAATTTTGTCATCCGTTCCCAATGGCACACAATGGCCTACTCTTCCGAAAAGCAGAACGGGTTTTAATGTTCACATGCGGACAGAGAGTCAAAGAAGAATAGACAATCCAGAAAAAATTCAACAACACAATGCAACACAATATTCATCAGGACATGGTTACTATATCACGGAATGATTTACAACATAACTTTCATATTCAGCACATGGATGACTAACTGAGCGTTACACCACCATTCTTTTCTGCATTGTTTACAGTCATGAATGGATCAGTCATGATAATTATTCCTATATTAGAATTTCCTGCATTAACTTAAGCTGCTCTAGGTTTTGTCCCTGTCTTTTACCTCTTTTATGTATATTACAGAGTTCATTTGTGTTCTATGTCATCTTTTATGTATATTACAGAGTTCATTTGTGTTCTATGCCATCTTTTACGTATATTACAGAGTTCGTTTGTGTTCTATGTAATTTTGATGTATATTGCAGTCATTTGTGTTCTATGTCATCTTTTACGTTTTTTGCAGAGTTCATTTGTGTTCAATGCCATCTTTTACGTTTTTTGCAGAGTTCATTTGTATTCTATGCCATCTTTTACGTATATTGCATAGTTCATTTGTATTCTATGCCATCTTTTACGTATATTGCATAGTTCATTTGTGTTCTATGCCATCTTTTACGTTTATTACACAGTTCACTTGCGTTGTATGCAAATTTGTCACAAAATTCCCCTAAGCATGTCATAACATCAGACAAAGTAAATTCAGACGCTATACTTCGTTTTCTGTGGTTCGCAGCACTCACTTTCATGTTGCACCAACACATTCTGATCCACTCTCTTCACAATCAGTACCACTCGCTTCTTCCTCGCAAGTCAAATATTTTGCACAGACTTTTATCCTTACACACACACACACACACACACACACACTCACACACCTCTAAGCTAGCTAATGAGTCAATACACTGGAAGTCTTGGCCACAGTACACAGCCTCTGCCTTAGCATCGATTACTACTTCACAATGGGGCATGTCAGTTATTCCTCCCCTGCCAGTTCGTTGCTGTTGGGGGGTGAGAGAGAGAGAGAGAGAGAGAGAGAGAGAGGAGAGAGAGAGGAGGGAGAGGAGGGGGGGGGGGGGGGGAGAGAGGACTTCTACGAGTGGGAAAAGTGAGAACGCAATGGGTTGGAGGGCGAAGGGGTGGGGAGATATCTGGAACATGAAAAAAAATTTTCTTGAAACCGATTCCTTTTCTTTCTTTTAACGAAAAGGGGGCAAAAAAGCATCCAGCTAAGCCACACGTTTCTTTATGGAAAAAATGGAGTAGGCTACTTTCTCTGCTCTTAGCCTTTTAAGCCAAAGAGCTTCTTTCTGGTTGTGTGTGGATTAAGTTGTCATATTGATGACCTCCGTGTGCTTTTTGCGCAGCTTTCTTTTATTCTCTCTCTTTGTCGGCACCTTTTTTTTCTGTCTGTCCGCCTGTCTG
>CM054136.1:41643452-41645952 GCA_028751875.1 Rapana venosa
GTTCATCTCAAGACATGTTAGGGGAGAGGACATGGCAGTGTTGTACTGGTTATTGCAATATTGATGATGGTATTTTAAATAGGAAAGGCAACGCGAAATCTTTATGCTTTCTTATTCTATAGATGATGCGTTTCTTAAGGGATGTACGTGTACAGTCATGTATATTATATATCTTGTGAAATCACCATCACTATCCACCACCACCATCATCACCAACATCATCATCACCACCATCACCATCATCATCATCATCACCACCACTACTACCACCACCACCACCATCATCACCACCACAACCATCGCCACCACCATCATCATCATCACCACCACCACCACCACCACCCCCACCATCATCATCATCATCATCATCACCACCACCACCACAACAACAACAACAACAACAATAACAATAGCAACAACAACCAAGCCACTCTTTTTTTTTAAAGAAAAAAACTAATTATGTTAGTCATTTCTCTATGTCACTTTATAATCTTGCCATTCGACATGACTGATTTACACTATCAACCCGTCCAGTGAGGCCATAGGTTAAGCGGTAAATGTTGACGTGGTGACATCCCCAATACCGCCTCCACAGTATGCTGAGTTAAATACATCATGATTAAGCGAGTGATTGACTGGTCTGGTAAAACAGATTAGAAACACTCAAAAGGAGAGAGAGGGAGAAAAGAGAGAGAGAGAGAGAGAGATAGAGAGAAGAGAGAGAGAGAGAGACAGAGACAGAGACAGAGACAGAGAGAGAGACACAGAGAGAGACAGAGAGAGAACTCGAACTCGAACTCGAACTCGAATGTTTTAATGAGGATAATTGGATAAGTCAGGGGCTTCTTTACACCAGATCCTCAAGAGGAAAAAAAACAAAGACAAAAACCAAAAGGCAAACAAACATGAAGAAATGCATAGCATATACACAGTGAAGCTGACAAAAAAACTCAATCACTTAGTTATACTTGCAATCAACTACTCACATTAACATTCAATTATATACTAAACCAGCCAATCAATACACATTGACTAATTTCATGTCTATACACATCAAAATTTCCCTCATACATAAAGATACATTCACACTACCGCCATCTACACTCGCACACCCATGCATTTCAACGACCAAACGAAGAAATCAGCCCCACTATTTTTTTTTAAGTCTGAGACGAGAGAGAGAGAGAGAGAGAGAGAGAGAGAGAGAGAGAGAGAGAGAGAGAGAGAGAGAGAGAGATGCTTATCCACGTCCCTTTAAAGTATAAATTTTGATATTTTTTCAGTAAATACTGAAATATATACAGCGATTGTTAAAGTAGAAATACTGCGAGTTTTAAAGTGCCGTCTTTCTTTGAACTTTAGGAAAGTGATGTTTATGACCATCTTTTTTTCATTATATCGTTAGAACGAAATCTTCTGTAAACACAGTCATTAACATCTTCAGAAAATACAGTCATTTTTTTCAAACAAGCCTGAGATCAAACTTTTCTTTTATAATGCTATGTTTCTGAAGGTGTAGAAAGGTTTAAAATGTCACCAAAATGTTATCTCTTCCTCTCTCTCTCTCTCTCTCTCTCTCTCTCATCTCTCTCATCCTCTCTCTCATCTCTCTCTCTCTCTCTCTCTCACCTTGTATATTTACACAAAGCGTTTAAAGTACGCAGTATGTTGTCAACATGAGATGTCTTAATCTGTGAAAACCTACAAAGTGTGTGTTCTACCTTGTATATATAACCCCTTCTAAGGGCAATGGCCTTTATGAATAAATCATTCGAATCCGAACTCTCCTCTCTCTCTCTCTCTCTCTCTCTCTCACTCTCCTCTCTCTTCTCTCTCATCTCTCTCTCCTCTCTCTCTCTCTCTCCATTTACGTTCAGGTCAGTCAGGGATGATGTATTGTTAAATATACACTTATTATTTTAAATCATGTTGTCGTTGTTGTAGTAGGGTTTTCCCCTTGTTTTGTTGATTTATCCCTAATCAGGGCAAGGGCCGAAAAAAAATTTTAAAAAGTATGCGTATGCTTATTCTGTTACCCTTGAAAAATAGAGATTACCCTGAAAAATAGAGATTACCCTGATCTGTTACCCTTGAAAAATAGAGATTCATTCAAAGATTCATTCATTCATTTATTCATTATCTCTCTCTCTCCCTCCCTCTCTCTCTCTGTCTGTCTGTCTGAGTCTGATTGCGCGTGTATGCACTACCCTCTTCCTCTCTCTTTCATTTCTATGCTTTTTCCTATGACTCTCTTTCTCTATATACCCACCCTTCTTCGTCTCCCTCTCTCTGTCCCCCTCCCCTCACCCTCTACCCCTGCTCTCTTCCCCAGGAGTTTTCTTACTTGATGATATCGTGAATGTCCTGTGTACCACTATATACCTTAGGGACATTATCCGTTTTATATGACAGCGAATGTTAAGAGTGTCGTCTTTTTATATCATCAGGAAAGTAATGAGATCACCTTTATGACCCTTCTCTGTCATAACGTCCAGAGGAT
>CM054136.1:41653452-41668452 GCA_028751875.1 Rapana venosa
TGTGTGTGTGTGTGTGTGTGTGTGTGTGTGTGTGTGTGTGTGTGTGTGTGTGTGTGTGTGTGTGTGTGTATGTAGTTCGTTCATTTGTTCATGCGTTTGTTCTTGTCTTTAACGTCTGTTTGTGCATGTGCGCGCGAGTGTGTAACTATGTATGTACGTGTGCGCGTTGTGTGAGGTGGGGTGGAGGTGGGTGTATGTGTGCGTGCGTGCGTGAGTGTGTATGCGCGCGCGCGCGCATGTGTGTGTGTTGTGTGTGTGTGTGTGTGTGGTGCGCGCGCGCGCGCGCGTGTGTGCGTGTGCTTGCAAGGTAGGTAGCTGATGATTGGCTGGCTGGCTTTATAGCTAGATGGAAATGTGGACTGAATGGAAAGTGTATGGCTGGATAGGTTGTATTTATGTGTTTTTCCCCTTTAGCAAGACAAAAGTATAAAGTATTGTTATCGTTTTCTTAAAGGAAGGCTAAAATCCCATATAATGAGAGAGAGAGAGAAAGAGACAAACAGGTAGTGTACTAAACATCAACGAAGACAGCCACTGTCAACACAAAACACTTTTTGTCATACATAAAAAAACAGAAACATTAACAGAAATTCAGGCAGGAATTTTCTGAAGTCTAGCATCAGTTTTGATATCATTATGTGCTTATCTTCATTCGCTTGACAGTTGGCAGATTAACCTGTTGCTCTCTCACGGTACGGGGAATCCACCACACCAATTAGGAACCACACAGGTAGGTAGTAAGTAGGTAGGCATGCAGATAGGCTGGCATGTATATGTACACAGAGGATGCGGGCTACGTGTCCTTATAGGCGTGGACATAGTTAGAGTAGCAGGAGGACGGGATAGCCTGGTGGTTAGAGCGTTGGGCTTTGCGTTCAGGATCTGCTGACTCGGGTTCGAATCCTGTTCTATGGGATTTTTCCCCCCTGGAGTTAAAATCAGTGCTGCGTCCACTCCCCTCAAAAAGTTATTCGGATGATATTATAAACCGAAATCGCTTATGCGAGCGTACGCAGAACATCTGACGCACACTTTAAAACCTGTTCTGCTTTTAGAAAGGGTAGGCCATTGTGTGCCCGTGGGAAAGGATGACCGAAGAGAGTGAGAGATATTCGCCGAGAAAACGAGGCTACACTCCATCTTTAGTTTCCGGGTCATGTAGTATCTTTCATAAAGTGCTTGTCCGAAAAAGTTCTGCTGATTTTCCCCGATTTTTTTAAAGTACGAAAAAAATGCACTGTGTAGTTGTTTATGGGATTGAGTACATAGAGAAATAGCAGGTAATCACGAGAAAATTGGAAATGATCATTAAATGAGGCGAGGATTGCTTGTGTGCCCACAGTTGATCCCGCGCATGCTTACTGTAGTTAGGAACCGTCAAAGAACTGAGGGTCTATAGTGTTTGCTGAAAAATAACAAAAATTCAAACCTACCATATCTGTGCCAAATCAAATGGGTTTTGAGTCAGAGGCTAGTCTCTCACATAAAGTGGGTTTTATTTATATTTGGGGAGGGGGGGCGGGCTGTCTTAGTACATGCAGTATTTATTATCATCATTATTATTATCATTATTATTATCATCATTATTATTACTATTAAGAGTACTAATATAGGAAAACAGAAGGAAAAGCAGTATAAAAAAAGTAAGTAAAGGTGATGTGAAGCCTGTATAAGCATACTCAACAGGCACCTGGTGATCTGGAGACGAAGGATAGGCCTAGGCTTCACGCAACAGCTTCAACTGGCTCCAGAGACTGACGCTGCCTGAAAAATGTGCTGCAGGGCAGTGCAGCGCAGTGCAGCGCAGTGCAGCGCAGTGCCCTAAACGACGCCTCAAGGACTTTCAGGGCGATGCTAGGATAAGTCAAGTGTGTGGAGATACTGGTTTAGGGTAAACATAGCTAATAGATTATATGTCACACAGAACATTCCGCAGACTGATAATACGTAATGTGTGATGATTCATAGAATGTAGACGAGACTACAGGAGGTATCTAGTGAAAGAATTTAAAACACGAAAAACAAAAGTCGTATTTTAAGATAGCAGCTGAAGAAGAAAAAAAGGGTATACCGTTTTGTCATTTGTTTTGACAAATATCTCGGGTTCCCATTCCAGACAAGTCAATGTTTGTTTGTTGGTTTCATTTGAAGGATAAACGTTTTATAATTTATGTGGTGGTGGTGGTTGGTGGTAGTGGTGGTGGTTGCGGTTGTGTGTGGAGGGGCTGGGTAGTGCGTACGTGGATGTGCTTGAATGCTTGGCTGAGAGAGTTGGAGACATGAAAAATCAGAGGAGAGAGAAAGAGAGAGAGAGGAGAGAGAAAAGAGGAGAGAGAGAGGAGGAGAGAGAGAGAGGGGGGGGAGAGAGAGAGGAGAGAGAGAGAGAGGGGAGAGAGAGAGGGGGAGAGAGAGAGAGGAGAGAGAGAGAGGGGGGAGGGAAGGGAGAGAGAGAGAGAGGGGGGGCGGGGAGAGAGAGAGAAGGAGAGAGAAAGAGAGAGAGAGACAGAAAACACACACACTCACTCTCTCTCTCTCTCTCTCTCTCTCTCTCTCTCTCTCTCTGTGTCTCACACACACACACACACACACACACACACCACGTAACCCCCCCTCCTCCACACACACAACCACGTACCCCTCCTTCTACACACACACACACACCACACCACCCACGTACACCACACCCCCCTCACCACACACACACACCACCACTACCCCCTCTTCCCACACACACACACACACACACACACACACACACACCACACACACACACACACACACCACACACACACTACCACACACACACACACACACACAAACACCACGTACACCCCCTCCTCCACACACACACACACACGTACCCACCCACCACACACACACACACCACACTCACCCCCTCCACCCCCCTCCCTTCCAACACACACACACACCACGTACCCCCCCTCCTCCACACACACACACACACACACACACACACACACACGTGCCCCCCTCCTCACACACACACACCAACGTACCACCCCCTCCCTCCTCCACACACACAACAACACCACGTACCCTCCCCCTCCTCCTCCACACCCCACACACCACGTCCCCCCTCCTCCACACACACACACACACACCACACACACACACACACACACACACACACCACTACCTACCCCCTCCTCCTCTCCCCTCCACACACACCACAACACACACACACCCACACCTCCTCCCACCACACACACACACACACACACACACACCTCACACACACACACACCACGTACACCCTCCCTCCTCCTCCACACACACACACACCACGTACCCCCCACACACACAACACACCACGTACCACCCCCCCCTCCACAACACACACACACCACACACACCACCACACACACACACACACCACCACGTACCCCCTCCTCCACACACAAACCACACACACACACCACACAACCACCCCCTCTCCCACACACAACACACACACACACCACGTACCCCCTCCTCCACCACAACACACACACACCACACACACACACAACACCACGTACACCCCCTCCTCCACACACACACACACACACACAACAAACAACACACACACCACAAACGTAACCCCCCCTCCTCCCCACACACCACCACACACACACCAACACACCCCCCCCCCCAAACACCACCACCCACACCCACCCCCACCCCACCCCACCCCCCCCACCCCCTACCACCCCACCCCCACCCCACCCCCCACCCCACCCCACCCACCCCCACACCCCCACTCCACCCACCCCCAACCCCACCCCCCACCCCCCCACACCCCCACCCCCACCCACACACACACACACGCACTTACTACTGACGACACGGCGCCTATCTAGCCTACCTTGCTTCACCGAGTCATGGAAGCTGAAGATGGTTTCGTTACAGGACAGGGTGGCCACACTGCCAGCAGGCGTGTGCATCCAGCACCCTCCCCACTGGTCGTAGGTCGCCTCGCAGTACAGCTTCCCTGCAAACAGTCCAGAGAGACGAGACACGTCTCATTCAAATACATAATAAATAATTACGGGACAGGATAAGCCTGGTGGTGGTTACAGCGACATGATGCGCTAGTGATCTGCAAGACCCGGGTTCCGGAATCCTGTTCAAGAGGATTTTTCTTTTTTCATCTTAAGAGTTAACATCAGTGCTGACTCCACTCCTCTTCCCCCCCCCCCCCCCCAAAAAAAAAAAAAAAAAGTTCTTCGGATGAGACTATAAACCGGAGTCCCGTGTGGAAACGCACGCAGAACATCTTTGAGCACCCGTGAAAACCCGTTCCGCTTTTCGGAAGAGTAGGCCCTTGTGTGCCAGTGGGAACAGATGGAAAAAAATCTTTTAAAAACCGCATACATACACACGGGGACTGGATGTAAAAAAAGCAATTGAAGGCTTATTCCATTATCTTCGAAATAAAAGAATAAATACATTTTTTTTAAATGATACGATTTTGGGGGGGTTTCGTTCCTCGGCTAGAGCTCCGAGATTCACCAATGATACGTTTGCGTATGCAACCGTCCCCCCCCCCCCCCCCCCCCCCCAGCCATCCACCATCACCACCACCACCACCATTGAGGTAGTCGCATTCCGACTTCGGGAATGATGCCTAAACACGACTTCTGTGAGCAGGCAGGGGTTTTTTTCTCTTTTTTTTTTCTTTTTTTTGTCATCCGTTCCTACCGACTCACAATAGTTTACTCTTCCACGAAAGGTGAAACGGTTGGGTTTTTTAAAAATGTGTTCCTGATTCAGTGACTGTATCAACCAGCCTCTTCACCACCAAGTAGCTCTCAAAGATACTCTGGGATGGATAGCCTAGTGGTTAGAACATTGCGCTCGCAATCTGACGACCCGGGTTCGATTCCCGTTCAAGGGGATATTTTCCCCTGGAGTTCACATCAGTGCAGACTACACTCTCCCCCAAAAATCCTTCGGATGAGACTATAAACCGAGGCCCCGTGTGCGAACGCACGCAGAACATCTTGCGCACACGTTAAATTCTGTTCCGCTTTTCATAAGAGTAGTCCATTGTGTGCCGGTGGGAACAGATGACAGAATTTACACAACCGCATACACACGGGGACTATATGTAAAAAAAAAAAAGCACGTTAGTGCTTATTCGATTATCCTTGATATAAAAGAATTAAAAAAACAAAAAACTCTTGCAAATTAATGTTTATATCTGAAGGTGTTTTTATACAGCAGCAGGTAGATAAAAATGTGAAATGTCTGTCATTCATACTTTATCGTTATCCCGTATTACTATTGGTTAAAAAATATATACATAGATACGCTTCAGGATGTTGCCCATTCGTATTAGTAGTCGTGTACATTATACACACATGCAGAAGATCAAAATACGCACGTTAAAGATCTCGTAAATCATGTCAAACGTTCGGTGGGTTACGGAAACACGAACATACCTAGTATACATCCCCGAAATCATATTTCGGCTACCTTCATGGTGTGGGGAAAAAACGGTCGCGTATGCAAAATCTTACTATTGGTGAATTTCGGAACTCCAGCCGAAAAACAAATATGTCTGCATTTTAAAGTCTTTGCCTGGATTTCATGGTTTGGGAAAAAGTCTGCAGTCCTTAAAAGAAACACACGTCTACACAGTGGTACCCATAATTCTACTCTCAGTATTGACCCTGAGTCACATTCCAGCGAAACAACCCCTACCCCCACCCCTCCCCACCCACCCACCTTCACCACCACCACCAAAACAACCAACCATCCGATAAACCTACACAAAAACTCCCTGAGGGGAGAGTAATCATTATCCTTTCTTAATTACCTCCCATGGTAGTCGTCCCTCAGTAGTAGCCATACTTGATGGCAAGCACGCGGTAGGCTCTTAAAGTCCCTGACGGGAGTCTTATGTTTCCTTGTGTAATGTCCCGATCACTACCACTACCGCTGGGTGACTGGCGTTAAATTACTGAAGACAGCTAGCTAGGTCAACCGAATGCATGGTTCCCAGCCCTCACCCCCTCACCACCTCACCCACCCTTTCCAGTATAGTCGTATCTCCTTCTCTTGTTTTACAGGATTTGTTGGGTGTTTGGTTTTTTTATATGTCCTTTCTCTCTGTATTTGTGTCTCAGTCTGTCTTTCTGTCTGTCTGTTTCTTTTCCTGTGTCTCTTTTGCTCCGTTTTCTGTCTGTCTCTGTCTCTGTCTGTCTGTCTGTCTGTCTGTCTGTCTGTCTGTCTCTCTCTCTCTCTCTCTCTCTCTCTCTCTCTCTCTCTCTCTCTTTCTCTTTCTCTGTGTGTGTGTGTGTGTGTGTGTATGTGCGTGTGTGTGTTTCTATTCCCTCTCTGTTCATTATATTTCATATACCTTGTCCCGCTACTATCTTCCGCTACTTTGCTTCTCTCTCTTTCTATGTCTGTCTCTCTGTCTGTCTCTATGTCTCTCTGTCTCTCTCTGTCTATCTGTCTGTCTGCCTGCCTCTCACTCTCTCTTTCTCTCTCCCCTGTGTGTGTGTGTGTGTCTCTCTCTCTCTCTCTCTCTCTCTCTCTCTCTCTCTCTCTCTCCTCTCTCTCTCTCTCTCTCTATCTCTGTATTATATAATATATATATATATAGAGAGAGAGAGAGTGGAGGGATAATATATATATATATATATATATATATATATATATATATATATATATATATATATCCCTCCACTCTCTACCCCTCTCTCCATCTCTTCCATCTCTCTCCCCCTCTTTCTCTCCCTCTCTCTCCATCTCTCTATCTCTGTTTCTCTGTCTCCCCCCCCCCCCCCCCCCCACACACACCCTCTCTCTCTTTGTTTCTACGTATTTGGTGGATCAGCAATGGCTTTAGCGAGCTATCAAGAATCCCACACGTTACGGTAGGTCTGAGACCACGTACACATTGTGAAACAAAACACCCCCTAGGTTACGCCTCCTGCTACATAGGGGGCTTCAGTCAGACCCTGGAGCATCAGATCCCAAAGAGTTACGAATCTGCCCGTTTCCCTGTGTGACATCATCAGATTCGTCGATAAAGATACACAGAATGCCCAGCTTCTGTTTCACAAATAAGTAAGTACTGTAGATAAAATGCACGCGTATTTTGTGTTGTATGATCTGATTGCGTAAGAGTTTAAAGAAGAATCATGTTAAAGAAAAAAATGATATGAGAGAGAAAATAGGACGTAGTAAAAGATGTTGATACCATTTTGAGAAGGAAAAAGAAGAAAGAAGAAGAAAGAAAGAAAGAAATGCGAAGAGAAAGAAAATGCGAGAGAGGGTGAAGAGTGATGAAAGTGACAGAAGAAGAAGAAGAAAACAACAACAAAAAGAGAGAAAGAAAGACAAGAGGGAAAAAGAAAAACATAAAGATCAAACTGAAAATCAATAGGGAATGAGAAAAGAAAAAAGTAATTGAGAGAAAAAGAAAAGAAAGAACTAGACAGAAAAGAAAGAAAGAAGAAAAGAAAGAAAAGAAAGAAAAGAAAGGAAAAAGAAAGAAAAGAAAGAAGAAAGAAAGAAAGAAAGAAAAGAAAGAAAGGAAGAAGAAAAGAAAGAAAGAAGAAGAAAGAAAGAAGACAGAAAGGAAGGAAGAAAGAAAGAAATAAAAAGAAAGAAAAGAAAGAAAGGAAAGGAGGGAAGAAAGAAAGAAAGAAAGAAAGAAAGAAAAGAAGAAAGAAAGAAAAGGAAAGAAGACAGGGTAAAGAGGAGGAAGATAGGAAAGAGAGGACAACGGAGAAGAAGCAGAAGGAGAAGAGAACCAAAAAGCAGTAAAAGCTCTATCAACAGCAAGAAATAATATTTGTTATCAGCATCTAACTGTGCTATGTTTCTTCTCTTCTGGCATATAAAACATAAACACAGAGACACACATCTTATGAAAAGTCCGCTTACGATGAATGACGTCATGTTCTACCTTCTCCACCCTCTTCTCCTACTTCTCCTTCGCCCCTATCATTCTATACCCATGTATACACATGGAACGCATACCTGCATATGTATATGCATGCACACATGCATATACTTACGCATGTATTCTGTATTGACATGCCTATGTATACATACGGACTTGAGCGCGGGGACAATCACACACACACACACGCACACGCACACGCACACACACAGACACCTCAACCACCACCACCAGTACCATAACATCACCACCCACCACCTCCACAACCACCAAATTAAATTTTATCACTTACTTAACTACACACAAACCGCTGGCTCACAAGTTGTGAGAACCTGATATCCTCATCATAAAAAACCAACAAAAAAGGTGGAGAACAGTTGTTTTTTCAAGCCACTGAATTCAGATACAACTTTCGTGTTTGGGATTCTTTCACAAATACCCCCAATGACTTTGTTTATCCACATTGTGTGTTATCAGTCTGTGGCATTCTCCATTTGTCATACGATATGTTTGCTCAAATACCAGGTTTCTTGGAATTCTACATATTTTAGATTTTTAAAACAAACCTGGTTCAATGTTCCCATAGACTTTTTGGAGTAAAAATTTAGAGCAGATGGCCCCAAGAGTTATATTGTTCTATTTGAATATCAGATGTAAGATATAATCACAGAATATGGAATTATAATGACTGAAGTATAAATGTACCATCGCAAATACTTGTGTGTGTGAGAGAGAGAGAGAAGTAGTTTATCTTTTTTTGTCTAAACACGCCCTACCATGCATTAAGTCTATGTTTGCTACACACATCACACACTAATTCTATGTTTGTACATCTGTACCATAAAACTACCTCCCTATCTTTCTATGCACGTGATAAACGCCGTCTGTGTCCATTAACAGCCCAGTCAATCTGTATACCTGCTGCCTGTGTGGTCTCAGGTTGGTGTGGGATCCTGCGGGGTGGAAGAGATTAAATGTAACAAGCGTCAGAGGTGTGTGGACAGGTACATAATGGTGATATATCCAGCAGATGGTCGACTGAAGCGAATTCCAGCCATAACTTTCCCGAAGTGTTGGTTTTATTTAGGATAAAGTAAGCATTTGCCTTAATATTTACCTCAGTTACCTTCCATGGTAATCACATTTTCAGAGTACCAATACATGAAGGGAAACAGCAGTACTCTCTTAGAATCACTGACCATGGGTTTCATTGCGTAATACCAGAGCCAGTTACCAATGACAAGGTGATTGGTGTTCATAAGGTAAGCTAGGTCAGCAAGCATGGTTCCCCTGACCCCATCTTTCCTTTCTCATTCCCTCTCATGTTCTGTATTATCTCTGTATTTGTCTCATGTTCTGTATTCTCTCTGTATTTGTCTCATGTTCTGTATTCTCTCTGTATTTGTCTCATGTTCTGTATTCTCTCTGTATTTGCCTCATCTTATGTATTTGCTCTTTTGTGTCTCAGCCTGTAGCTCCTCTATAATGTATCTCTGTGCGTTTGCCTCTGTGTCTTTTCCTGTTTCTATATTTTTCTATCTGTTTCGTTGTCTATAGCTCCTCTACATGTATCTGTTTCTGTCACTTTCTCCCTTACTAGATGTTCTCCATCTTTGTCTTTGTCTGTACCTATACAAATTCCATTTATTATTATTATTATTATTATTATTATTGTCATTATTATTATTATTATTATTATTATTATTATTATTATTATCATTATTTTACCTCCTCTTTCTGTGTCCCTGGTTTCGTTTTCTTGTTCTCTTCCTGTTTGTTACTTTGTGTTGCTCTGTCTCCTGGCTCTTTTCTTCTCTTGTTTTGTTTGGTGTCTATGTGTCTGTCTTTTTCTGTCTATCTGCCTTCCTTTGTTTGCTCTATCTCTGTCTGTCTGTCTCTCTCTCTCTGTCTCTAACTCTCTCTCTCTCTCTCTCTCTCTCTCTCTCTCTCTCTCTCTCTCTCTCTGTATGTGTTTGTGTGTGTTCTCTGTTTGTCAGTCTGTTCTTTTCCAACTTATTCATTAAATAACATAGATAAAGCCGATTGACAACTTCCTCAAATCTCTGTCATTATTATTTTTAAGATGATATTCTCTCTCTCTATCTATCTCTCTATCTCGCTCTCTCTCTTTCTCTCTCTCTCGCCCTCTCTCTCTCTCTTCCTTCTTCCCTCCTCTCTCTCTCTCTCTCTCTCTCTCTCTCTCTCTGTGGATGAATCGGCAGTGGGCTTTAGCGAGCAAATTTAAACCCCACACGTTATGGGAGGTCTGAGAGCGCGTGCAAATTGTGAAACGAAACATCCCAGGTTACGCCTCCTGCCAACAAACGAGGACTGTAATCAGAAAGCAAAACTGAAGGAAAGAGACAGCTAGCTCAGCTAGGCAAACAGACAGTGCCAGACCAAAAGTCTGCTAAGTCTCCTGCTTTCCCTGCGAGAGATTGTGAAGGCTTCTGGAAAGATTATTACTGGAATGTGCGAGTTTTCTCTTTCAGAAAAAACGATAACGATGCAGATATGAGAAACTCGCGCTAGTATCTGTTTTAGGAGAAAGTGCATAAGAGTGGTAAGGGTATGAAGAAACAACTATTAAAAATTGTGTCAACTTAATGAAAACAAACGTCTTGAAAAGACAAAGAATGACGTTCACCATGAAGTAGAAGAATGCAAATAAGAAGAAGCAGAAGAAGAATGCAAAGAAGAAGAAGAATGCAAAGAAGAAGAAGAAGAATGCAAAGAAGAAGAATGCAAAGAAGAAGAGTGCAAAGAAGATGCAAAGAAGAATGTAAAGTAGAATGCAAAGAAGAAGATGAAGAATACAAAGAAGAATACAAAGAAGAATACAAAGGAGAAGAAGAGAGAAGAAGAAGAAGAAGAAGAGAAGAAGAAGAAGAAGAAGAAGAAGAAGAAAAAGAAGAAGAAGAAGAAGAATTTGGAAAAGAAGAAGAACGCAAAAGAAGAACGCAAAAAAGAAGGAAAAGAATGTAAAGAATGCCAAGAAGAAAAAGAAGACGATGAAGAAGAAGACCCTTTGAAGATTGAATATGCCTGCCAATATGATGATGTCCTTGAAAACATATACGACCACTTCCTGTTCAGCGTGTACACACAGGTTCACAGTAATTCCCAGCTGAGATGTAAGAGGCTAGGAGAAAAAGAATGTTTTTTAAAGATAGCATAAAGAAAAGAAGGATGTGAAGGAAGAGAAAAAGGAAGAGAAGAAGGAGAAGAAAACAGAGAACTGAAAAAGCTCGATCAAGAGCAAGAAATGATCAACTTTCTGTTATCAGCATCTTACTGTATTATATTTCATCTCCTATGGCATATAAAACATAAACGCAGAGACACACATCTTCTGAATGTTTACATTCACATTACTAGAAGAGTAATTTTCAGTAATTTTAATTTTAACATTCAGAAGATGTGTGTCTTAAATTAAAAAAATTACTAGAAGAGGCATCGTGGAGCAGGGCTAAAGAAGCTTATCATCAAAATGAGCACCTTTCAGACAAATCTTTAATCACTATCCCTGTTTTTAGGAATATTGATCACTCTGAAACCTACACAAGTTTGTTCATGGCAAGAAGGGTTAGCGCTTTATTCTTTAGAATAAAACTGAATGCTTTTATCACTAAATATAGTAAAAATATAAAATGTTTGTGTGGTGAGAAAATTACTAGCATTCATATAATTTTTGAATGTAAGAGTCTAAAACCATTATTACCTTCTTTTTCTGAAAAGTCCTTGGATAAGATATTCAAAAATATTGATTTGGCATTTCGTATAACAAAATCTTTAATGAACAGTCCTATAGGACATTTGTTATAGTTATAAGTCGCATTAGCATTTCTTATGTATTTATTTGTTGTTATCATTGCTTAGCCTTTTTCTGTATACTGCCTAGGATATTTAGTAACAGATACCAATTTCACAGCACACAACCATCAACATCAATGTCCCCTCCCCTCCCCTTCCCATCGTCTAATATCACTTTGAGTGAACAGACGTAAAATCGAAGCAACAACAACAACACATCTTCTGAAAAGTCAACCTTACACGATGACATTATGTTTTTTACATCCACCTCCTCTTCCCACTCTCCTTCTCCTCCTTTGCCGCCTCCCCCCCCCCCCCCCCCCCCCCCACCCCCCCCCCGCCTCCCTCCCCCCTCCCTCACCCCCCTTCCTCTTTCTAACACAAGTAAACATACGCAGATACATACGCATGTAGTCTGTAATCTCTCAAGTATGAGTTCGCGCTTGTATGTGTGGATGCTTACACACATACTCATATGCGCATGCACATGCGTGTGCACACACGCACATACATGCACACACATGCAAGCAGGCACACACACACACAAACATACACACACCATCACCGCCATCACTGCCACCACCACCACCACCACCTACGCCGCCACCACCACTACCACCATAACCACCACCATATGAAACCTTACTCTACACTTAAAACACATACACCCTTGGCTCACAAAGGATGGGAACGCAATAAACTTGTCACAACAACAGAAAATGTGGCCAGAACTGATTATTCGAGTCTCCTTAATTGAAATACAACTTTCGTGTTTGGGATTCTTTCACAAATACCCCTAGTAGCTTTGCTCCCATTTCATGAATCGTTTACACTGTCTATAATCAGTCTGTGGCATTTTCCATATGTTACACGATCTATGTGTGTGTGTTTGCCCAAATAACATGTATCTTGGCATTCTACATCGTTTAGATATTTCGAAACAAAACTGGTGCAATGTTGGCATGAGGCTGTTGATGGAAGAATGAGAGCAAAAAGTTCCAGAGTTAGGTAGCGCTTTTGCAGTATTAGATGAATGATATACTCATAGAATTACAAATTATGTTGCACATGATTTTGGTTAAGGGACCAGAAATTTGTAAACAGAATCAAGAAAATTAAATTCTTAGATATGTGTAGTTAAATAAAAGCTGTATAGGTACAACGTGTTTGTTTGTGTGTGTGTGTGTGTGTGTGTGTGTGTGTGTGTGCGTGCGTGCGTGTGTGTGTGTGTGTGTGTGTGTGTGGTGTGTGTGTGTGTGTGTGTGTGTGTGTGTGTGTGTGTGTGTGTGTGTGTGTGTGTGTGTGTGTGTGTGTGTGTGTGTGTGTGTGTAACAGAGAGAGAAAGATCTAATATATATATATCTATATATATATATGTATGTATATGTATGTATGTATTTGTATGTATGTATGTATGTATGTATGTATGTTGTATTGGGATGTATGTATGTATGTATATATATATATATATATATATATATATATATATATATATTAACCACAGACTAATCATCAGAGGATTTTGGTTTACTTTAGGCGTGCCATACCGCAAATCAAGTCTATGTTTACCACTCATATCACACACTAACTTTAATATTTGTACATCTGCACCATAAAGTACCTCAGCGTCTGTCCATGCACGTGATACATGCATTCAGCAGCGTCCATTAACACTCCCAGCCTATCTGTAGGCCTACGTGTGAGGAAAGCCATATTGTATGGGATCCCCAGGAGTGTGAGAGATTAATGTAACAAGTGTCTAGGGCGTGTAGAAAAACACATTTAGCAAACTGATGGCAGACTTCAGTGAATTCCACCCCTAATTCTTGGAGTTCCATTACCAAGTGTTCGTGTTAAGTTGGGCTATCTTGGTTTACTGATATACATATTTTTAAAAATATGTTAATCCCTCCAAAAATCAGTATTTCTCTGTTTTATTTCGTCTAGACTGTCCCTTTATTTGTTTCTCTCTCTTTTTCTCTCTTTCACACACACGCACACACACACACACACACACCACAATACACACACACATACAACACACACACACACACACACACACAAACACACACGCACAATCTGAAAACCATGACATCTTTTACATATGCACACAGGAAGAGTTTTCACGGAGGACTATTGCCTATTTCTTGAATACTTTGTTGGCACTGGTCTAAGCAAAATATTGTAACCAAGTCAAATTGAATCCAAACCCTTTGCATTTTTCTTTTTCTATTTTGCTCCTCAGCTAGAGTTCTGAGGTTCACAAATGGTGAGAATTTTGTGTATGGGACCAATTCTGTCCACCATTAAGATAGCCATCTTCTGTCTTCAGTACCAGTGTGGATGTATCTCATAAAAATTACCATCTGTCCTTACCACTGCAAAATGGCTTGCACATCTGAAAGGCAAAACGGGTTTTAACCTGTGCACAAGATGATCTGCGTGTGTTTACAACTGGATCTCAGTTTGTAATCTCATCAAAAGGGTTTTAAGGAGAATGGAATCCGTATTGATGTTAACTCCAGGGGAAGAGTCCCCTCGAATGGGTGCCTAGGTAGTAAGTAGCAGAGCCCAGGCCATCAGATCCCGAGTGCCACTCTCTGACCACTAGGCTACCTCAGTTATCGTTTTCCTTGCATAAATCATAAACTGAAACTGAGGGTCACTGTTCTGGTAGACAGAAAGGCAAACAGACAGAGAGACAATAAATGAGAAAGACATGGACGATGAAAGAAAAACAAAAAGTACAGGATAGGATAGGATATGAGAGAGAGGGAGAGAGAGAAAGAGTGAGTGAGTGAGAGAGAGAGAGAGTCCTTTAGATATAACAAAACAGGCAGTCATAAAAGTGACTTCATTACTTTCCTGGAATGATAAAAAGATGACACTCTAACATTCACTGCCTTGTAACAGGAGTAGTGCCCTTTAGGTATATAATGTACACAGGACATTCACTACATCACAATACAGAGACAGACAGACAGACAGATAGACAGAGACAGAGAGACAGAGACAGAGAGAGAGGCCTAAAGTTTATGTAGAATATGATATTCATGAAACATTATATCCTGAACAAACACAATGTAATCTTTCATCCTTAAAAACAATGCAAAACAACTTTTGACAAAAAGAAGAGATCTATGTGTACAAACACACACACACACACACACTCACTCACTCACAGAGAGAGAGAGAAAGAAAATGAGGGGAAGGTAATCATTCTTTCTTAACTACTTTCCATGGTAATCACTTTTCAGAGTTCGCAT
>CM054136.1:41673452-41675952 GCA_028751875.1 Rapana venosa
ATGAAAACGAAAAGAGGAAAAGGCATCTCCAATTACTATATTCAACCGAATGCGTTTATAACTGCTATCATACATTATTATATCACAAGCTTGCACACACACAAACACACAACACACACACACACACAACATCACACACACACACACACGCACACACACACACACACACACGCACACGACCACACACCAGTTTCATGTTACCTACAAATCAGCAACAGTGTAGGACAAATCGACCACCTGACCCTCACATTCAAATAAGGCAATATAGCCAATGGAATCGTATTCCAGCCAAACAGCCAGAAAGACAGACAGAGATGGAGAAGGGCAAAGAGACAGTACATTCATCTCGCTGCCATTATTCGCATGCTCCACATTTCATTGTGGGGTGATTTGTTCAGATTTTATTTTTTTGGATTTCCCCTCAGCTTTTAACCCCATACACCCACACTTTCCAGTCAGAAAATTGTGCATCTTCCTTTTTTGTTTGCGCCACCCTCATTTCCTAGATCATTGATTTTTAGACGGACTGCCATCAAGTTGGCTCAGTTTATTGATTCAGCAACTACCATCTTGGAAACTTCAACTGATGTTCCTTAGGGTGTTGTGCTTTTCACCGTCATGTCCACCATCAACAGCAATGCTAGCAAAGGTGATGAGGAGAGCTTGATCAGCAAGTTGTCTTTAGATACAGCAGCCACAAACCTTTTTCCAGAACTTTCAATGAGCATGTCTAAAGTTCTTTTTGCATTCGCGCTGTGCCAACTATCCAAATTTTACTGGAAATCCCCAAAACAAAATAAACAAGCCTTGTTTTAAAGAAGTACTCGTTTCCATATTTACGCTATCGGATAGAAAGGTTTAGACAGGTAACTAAAGATAACTATCTTGGCCCGCGCGCGCGCACGTGTGTGTGTATGTGTGTATGCATCTGTGCGTGCTTGTGTCTGTGTTTGTGTTATGTGTGTGCATGTCCATGTTAGTACATGCATGCGTAAGCATTTGCATGTGTACGCAAAAAACAACAGTATGTATGTGTACGTACACCTAGAGAACCTTCATCATGAAAACGTGTACGCATGAAAGCGTGCGTGCATACGCATCTATCAAAGTATCACGGCACGGACATTCACGTACGCGATCCTTACACGTCTGGTTGTGTTTTTCTCCAACAAGTTAATGACTTGTTGTTGACGAAGTCTACGGTTCTCTGTCATTGATCTTTGACATTTTTTACGGAACGTTTATGACAACGGTTTGATGACTTTCCTATATGTACTTGAAGATGAAAACACTTGTTTATGGGTGCTTCCTTTTGTCTCTCTATGTCTGTGTTTTGTCGGTTTAACGAAGGCTGAGGACGATAACAAGACGGACAGTTAAAAGGACTGGAAACAAAGAGAAGAGGAGGGAGAGGAGGAGAGAGGAGAGAGAGAGAGAGAGATGGAGAAAAGTAGGAAGGGAGGCAGATGGGTAGATAAGAGAAGGTGAAAATATGGTGGTATAGGCGTTAAGGTCTTTGAGAAAGTGGAGGAGGAGAGGTGGAGAAATGTGAATCAGAGGAAGAGGAAGTATAGAATACAAAGAAGAAGAATGCAAAGAAGAAGAAGAAGAAGAAGAAGAAGAAGAAGAAGAAGAAGAAGAAGAAGAAAAGAAGAAGGAGGAGGAGGAGGAGGAGGGGGAAAAGAAGAAAAAGAAGAAATAGAAGAAAATCACTGCCACTAACAAGAACAACAACAAAGAGAAAAAATAAGAAAAGAAAGTGTGAAGGAAAGAAGAGAGAAAAAAAAAAGAAAGAACGAAAGACAAAGAAAGGATAAAACATGAAAGTGGGAACAGGAGTACAGGAGCATCTGTTGTGTCTTTAAGTGGTTGTTGTTGTTGTTGTTGTTGTTGTTGCTGTTGTAAAGTGGACAGGCTCAACAGACATAATCACTCCATCCCTGGGTTTTTTAGAAACTTCCTGTGAAAACCTTTTCTTCCCCAGGTGGGCTACTGATGCTAGTACAACTCGCAAGACAAACGATTCCAAATCTGACAATCCCCGTTGTCTTTGTCTTTGTCTTTGAGAGAGAGAGAGAGAGAGAGAGAGAGAGAGAGAGGAGAGAGAGAAGAGAGAGAGATAGAGAGAGAGAGAGAGAGAGAGAGAGAGAAGAGAGAGAGAGAGAGAGAGAGAGAGAGAGAGAGAGAGAGAGAGAGAGAGAGAGAGAGAGAGAGAGAGGGGGGGGGTGCGAATCGGGTAAAACAACAGCCTTTTGTGGGGGACAGTTAGGGAAGCAAGTACTCGTTTTATTTTCTGCAGTCTCCGCTGAGTTTTTAATCTATGTTATATCTTTTTTAATTACTGATATCCCGGGTCGTGGTTGTTTTTTTTTAAATTTGGATTAATAGAAAATGATGCGCTGAGCAGTTTAGAAAATAATGTCCAGTTATGATTGGACCAGGTTGGGGCAGCTGTGAAGAAGGCCTTGATCCAGTTAACAACAAGACATGACATGACCAT
>CM054136.1:41678452-41700952 GCA_028751875.1 Rapana venosa
GCCCTTTTCGTTGTGTTCAGCGGTGCCTGTTCTGAGCTAACATACGCAGGACACCATTTACTACATCCTTATACCGAAGACTGTGATTGTTCTGTCGCGGAGCCAGACTGAGTGAGACGCCTGCGGGCGCGCGAGCTTTTTTGTGTGGAAGAATAAAATATGTATAATGTTAGAAGCAGGACAAGCAGCGAATGTGTGTGTATAACTAAATCACCAGTCATCCATCCAACCGCACTGACTCTCATTCTCCACATTAATTTTGCCGCCCTTGTTCACTGTACCATTCATTGACTGTCTTCCTCTTACTTTTCCTCCTTCTTTTGTCTCGGTTCCTTTGGTCTGCTTCTCTCTCTCTCTCTCTCTCTCTCTCTCTCTCTCTCTCTCTCTCTCTCTCTCTCTCTCTCTCTCTCTCTCTCTCTCTCTCTCTCTCTTCTCTCTCTCTCTCTCTCTCTCTCTCTCTCTCTCTCTCTCTCTAGCTCTCTCTCTTAGCTCTCTCTCTCTCCTTCTCTAGCTCTCTCTCTCTGTCTGTCTCTCTCTCTAGCTCTCTCTCTTTAACTCTCTCAATTCAAAACTTTTGAAAAAAGTCTGAATCTCTCCTGTAACTATGTTATGGAATCCATGACATGATGACTGTTTGGCCTGTAACTAATAAAGTTTTCATAATATGACATTATTGTGTTTGTGCCCAGCCCCCCTCCCACTGTCCCGTTGTGAATGGGCATCTTGCTTATATCACAATAAGCCTTTGTCATTGTCACGGTCATTCTCTCTCTCTCTCTCTCTCTCTCTCTCTCTCTCTCTCCTCTCTCTCTCTCTCTCTCTCTTCTCTTCTCTGTCTGTCGTTTGTCTGTGTGTAACAAGAATCTATCTTATATGTTATAACCAGGACAGACGATAGATACTGTGTTGTCTCTTAACTCCATCACTAGTTCGTCATCCAAAGAAGACTAACTTCTTTTCCGCAACTTTTGTCTCCCTTTGCTTAACACCCACTGTGTGTCCTCTCTCCTCTAGTTTCTGTTATTCTTTGTTTTTGCTTCGGTTGGTCTTCATTGTTTGGTGTGGGGGGGTTTCTTGTTCTCCTTTCTGTGTATTTTTTTCTGTGTTTGTCTGCAGTGTTGTTATCTTTTGCTACCTTACTTGTTTTCTTGTCTTTTTCCTCTGTTCACGCCTTCTCTCTCTCTCTGTCTCTCTCTCTCTCTCTCTCTCTATCTTCTCTTCGTCTCTCTTCTCTCTCTCTTCTCTCTCTCTTCTTTTGTCTCGTCCTTTGTCTCTCTGTTGTGTCTCTTCTCTTTTTAATCTACATTTTTCTATTATGTCATTTATCTCTTTGAGTTGTTTTTTTCTTTGTTGTCTTTCTTTCTTCTTCTTTCTTTGATTTTTTTCCTTCTTTCTTCCCTTGTTTCTTTCTTTCTTTTCATTCTGTGCGTTATCTCTGTTTCTCTGTCTGTTTCTTTGTCCGTGTCACTGTCTTTCTGTCTGTCTTTTTCTCTCTTGGTAATCTTTTTTTTTCATTGTTTTTTTTCTTTCTTGTTTATTTTGTCTGTCTGTCTGCTCCTGTCTGTCCTGTCTGTCTGTCTGCCTCTTTGTGTCACTGTCCCTTTCTTTTTCTAAGACTTTCCCCAGTTCTTTTCTTTTTCTTTCTCCCTCTCTTTCATTGAATACCCTGTTTGATGTCTTTTTGTCATGGGTTTTGTTGTTGTTTTTGTTGAAGGCTTTTTTAGCTTAACCTATGTCTGATGCAGTTCTGTCTTAAAATTTACCAAGTGGTGGTTCCATTACATCTGTCTTTTCATTTTTTCTTAATGGAAGGGCAACATTATTAAGACAACTTCCAATGTTCTGCTCTAGTCGTTTGACTTTGATTATGTTTTCACTTTGCTTTCATTTCTAAAATAGCACTTGCAACTATTTTTGCTGCCTCATCTTGTGACATTCCTGTCCTGCTGTATCCTCGCCGCTCATTTTAATCTCCCCGCACCAGGCATATCCAGATTTGTCATGCCATATCCTCAAGGAGACCATCAATGCCAGGCCGCTGTTAGGCCACCAGCTAGAGAGGCTCTGCACTGCTGCTGGGTCACTTTGGTGGTGTTCAGTGGTGCCTGTTCTGAGCTAATATACTCAAAACACCACCTACAGCCCCCTACTGACAACAGTAATATCTCAGTTGCGGAGCCAGACTGAGTGAGACGCCCACCCGAGGCAGCGACTGCCACAACGTCCGTCCAACGATCTTTTCCCGTGATCCCCCAGCCCCAAAGGCTTTGACACTGACTCACCACAGGCACAGAAGTGAATGCAGACACCGAAACTGAGGTCACCATGAGACCAGAGTAACGGAGGCCACCGAATCAGAGACATGTTTATTTTATTGCATGATGATCAATTACAATGAGGATGGTGTAATGATACTGCCATGGAAGTGCATGCACTTTGAGACTTCAAAAGGATGTCTACCTTCTATCGTTGTATATCTCGGCGTCAGCCAGGCCGAGAGATACAGACACCCAGTTTGGTCAGTATGAGAAAGGATCGCATTCGACTGGTGACGAGCTCCTGTCCAACGAGCCCATAGCAAACTCACTCTGGGTAGGATCCAGCAAAGTTCCAAAAATCCCCATTACACTTACGGGATTTAACCCGTGCCTTCCAGACCGTTACCCAAGGCGCTAACCACCGCGCCAAGGCGGTTGGCTGGTCTTGTAACTTGACTGAACTTGTCATTGAAACTCCTTGGGGAGTCGTGTGGTGGGCACCGCTTGCTGTGGAGTTTTTAGGTCATGTGCAGAGGATACGTTGTATCAGGCTAAGCCCATCATTACTCCTCAAGGAATGCAGTCGTAAGCTGGGTGAGGAGTTTTTAGACTGTTCAGCCTTTTCCTAGGTTTTCTTGCTTTTTTGGGTTGGTTTTTGTTTTGATTTTTCCCTTTTTTTTCTTTATTCTTGTATTTTTTTTTAGGGGTAATTAAGTTGTAACACCTTAGCTTCTACTTTGTGGGGTGACACCTTCTTTTTGTCATTTTGTCTCTTTCTTTTCAGTTTGCAGCAGTCTTTGTTTAAAGCTTTGTTATGTTTAGTTGTAGGTTTTTTTATTGTTTATATTGACGAATGTTATTGTGTGTTCTTTTGTCTATTCATCATCATCAATACATCAACATTCTCATTATCTTCATGTTCTATCGCTCTTCTTCGTCTTCTACTTCTTTTTCACCTTCTTCTTCTCTGTCTGTCTGTTTTTCTCTGTTCTGTTCTGTCTGCCTCTCTCTCTCTCAATGTTTTTTGTAACATATTTTTGTTTCAATCTTCTCCATTCCTTCTCTTGACTTTCTTTTTATTTTGTGTCACGGTATAGTCTTCGTTTTTATGTATTTTTAAAAGTTCTTGAATGTCGTTTCTGCTTTTCTCTTCTTCATGTTTTTTAACCTAGTTTTGTCTTACCTGCTTTTGGCAGTAGGAGTACCTCCTGGCAGATCTTCTTCACATTTTATTCCATTTTGTCAGGACAAAATTGATGAGATAATTTCCAGTAAACTGTTCTGTTGGCTCTTTTGGGGGATGGTCTTTTTATCATCCTCCCCCTCCCCCCTCCCCCAAACCCGTTTTTTTTCGTTCCTGTAGTTCTGAGGTTCACCATGGTGAGATTTTGCAAATAAGACCGATTTTTACACACCGTTAAGGTAGCTGCATTCCGACTTAGGGAATGGAGTGAAAACACAACACCTGCTGTGTGCATGCGGTTTTATTTTTGATTTTAAAAAAATACTTAATCCGTTCCTACCGGCATGAACTGGCCTACTCTTCCGAAAAAAGGAACAGGCTTATAACGTGAACAGATGATCTGCGTGCGTTCGCACTTGGGAGCCTGGATTTATAGTCTCATCCGAAGGACTTCAAGGGGAATGGAGTCAGTACTGATATCAACTCAAAGGTAAAATCCCCTTAAACAAAAAAAAACCCCACAAAAATAAATAATAAAAAAACGGGCCCCTCCGTGGTGACTCGAACCCTAGCCATCAGATCACGAGCGCAGCGCTCTAACCACTACTAGGTCAACCCGCCTCCTGTTGTTCTTTTGGCTGTTCTGGGGCTGAAAGGGATTTTTCTATGTTGGTTATTCTTGTTTCCCCATCCCCAGCCAAGGTGACTAATTTTCCTCCTTTGTTTTCTGGTGTCTCTCTTCTTCTTCTTTTCTTACAGGGGGAAAAAGGAGGGATTAGAATGTAACGCCTTACACTTAACCAAGGTGACGTGTAACATTTTTTCCCCCTTTCCACCTCTGTCTCTCCTTTTTGTTGTTTCTTGTGTGTGTGTGTGTGTGTGTGTGTGTGTGTGTGTGTGTGTGTGTGTGTGTGTGTGTGTGTGTGTGTGTGTGTGTGTGTGTGTGTGTGTGTGTGTGTGTGTGTGTGTGTGTGTCGTGCGTGTGTGTGTGTGTGTGTGTGTGTGTGTGTCGCGTGTGTGTGTGTGTGTGTGTGTGTGGTGTGTGGTGGTGGTGGTGTATGTGTGTTGTGTGTGTGTGTGTGTGTGTGTGTGTGTGTGTGTGTGTGTGTGTGTGTGTGTGTGTGTGTTTTATTTTGTTGGGGTTTCGTTTTTTGTGTGTTCTTTCGATGTTTGTGTTGTTGTATTTTTGTTTTGTTTTCTTTCTGTTTTTTCTGTCTGTCTGTCTTTCTTTCCTCCTCTCCTCCTCCTCCTCCTCCTCCTCCTCCTCTCCTCCTCCTCCTCCTCCTTCTTCTTCTTCTTCTTCTTCCTCCTCCTCCTCCTCCTTCTCCTTCTCTTCTTCTTTGCAATTCTTCTTCTTCCTCTTCGCAAATCTTTGCAATTCCTCTTCTTTGCAATTCTTCTTTGCAATTCTTCTTCGCAATTCTTCTTCGCACTTCTTCTTTGTTCAGTTTTTTTTTATGTCTCCCTCGTTTTGTCAATGTGTTAAGTCATAGGATAAGTGTAAAAATAAATGAACAGTCATTATGTCTAGCTTATTTGTTTGTTTGTCTCATCCATTCTTTTATTCTGTCTCCCTGAGGTTCTTTTTTTTGTTCTTTGTTCCTTTATTTCTTATTTTCTATCTGTCTGTCTGCCTGCCTGCCCGTCTCTCTGTCTGCCTGTTTGTCTGTCTGCCTGTCTAGCTTGTTTGTCTCTCTGTATGTCTGTCTGCTTGTTTGTTATTCTGTCTATCTGTATCTCTGTTTCTCTGTGTGTGTCTCCCATTCTCACTCTCTCTCTCTCTGTCTGTCTGTCTGTCTCTCTGTTTCTCTGTGTGTGTCTCCCACTCTCTCTCTCTCTCTCTCTCTCTCTCTCTCCTCCTCTCTGTCTGTCTGTCTGTCTTCTCTCTGTTTCTGTTGTGTGTCTCCCACTCTCCTGTTCTCTCTCTGTATGTCTTTGTTTGTTTGTTTCTTTCTTTCTTTCTTTCTTTTATCTAATACCAGGCCACTGTTCATAGTATCGCTTTGGATAAGATGCGGGAAAAGACAGGGGAGAGGGAATGTCTAACTTACACAAGCTAACTGACAGTGTTCCACCGCAGAATCTCGCTAGTTGTTTTTTTAAATAATAATAATAATAATAATAAATGGAACTTATACATCGCTATATCTTGCAAAGACAAATCAAAGCGCATGCATTCAACCTAATCTTACACAGTCATGCAACCAATGACAAACAATCAATAGTTTAAACAAACAGATATTACAAACATGGTACGCTGCAGACCAAATCTATGAAATAAAATTTCAATAGTCAAATGTTTCTCAAAAGCACACACACACAAACATGCACAGGTTATATACTTTAGCAGGGTGATGGGGCATGTGTTAGTGAAGTTGGGACACTTCTGACATGAAACAGGAGGAGGAAAATCTTAGGTCTGAAATAAATAAATAATTACTTTAGTGAGTTAAAGAGCTCTGTTTCATTTCATTTATAAATTAATCAGCAGCTTCTTCAAAGGAAAATGGATAAAAGATAAAAACAAGCCAGATGTCCCCTGCCCTAATACTAAAAACAACAACAAAAATACAACTAAGGTGCAATCGTATCAGAACAGCCCAGATAGGGAGAGAGAGAGAGAGAGGAGAGAGAGAGAGAGAGAGAGAGAGAGAGAGAGAGAGAGAGAGAGAGAGAGAGAGAGAGAGAGAGAGAGAGAGAGAAAGGGAGGGAGGGAATATCACAAGGAGGGACGTTGGAAAGAAGAGGACATAAAAGAGACTAAGAGGTAAACAGGATACACTGGGTGCGAAAGCGTGAAAGAGAGGTGGAAAGCTAATCTCTGAACAGCAGGACTAGTGATTCAATTATGGACAATAGTGTCTGTTCGGGACCTCTCACTTACAGTTTACCTTGTATCTGTCCCTCTCTGTCTCTCTGTCTTTCTCTCTCTCTCTCTCTCTCTCTCTCTCTTCTCTCTCTCTCTCTCTCTCTCTCTCTCTCTCTCTCTCTTCTCTCCTCTCTCTTCCTCTTCATCTCTCTGCCGTTACCTCTATCCTCGTCTTGTCTGTCTCTAATTTTTTCTGTGTCCGTGTCTCCCTCCCCTTTCTCCCTCTCTTCTCCCCCTCTCTCATCTTCACCCGCTCCCTTGCTCATTCACTCATTCGCTCAGTCTCACGAGGACATGCAGGTACTCTTGTTAGCAAATTTGCTTACATATCTGTCTGTGTCTCTGTCTGTCTGTATCTCTTTTTCTCATGTAATATCATGATAAGATGCCTAGTAAGGGGAGGGGCTAGATGTGAAAACAAGCACACACAAGTGTTTATGTATAATAATTAATCTTCAAAATAAAGAATTTGGCTACGCGTTCCTTTCTCTCTCTCTCTCTCTCTCTCTCTCTCTCTCTCTCTCTCCTCTCTCTCTCTCTCTCTCTCTCCTCTCTCTCTCTCTCTCTCTCATCTCCTGTGCGTTGCCCCTCTCTCTGCTTTCTCTCTCAGACATGTACATATCTCCGAAGTCGAAGTGTAAGCTACCTTAATGGTGGGCACAAAAAACCCAAAACGGTCACATACCCCAAAGAATCTCACCAAGGTGAATCTCAGAGCTCTAGCCAAGGAACAAAACATGCACACACAAAAAGCCAAGCAAGAAGACATACATACATGCATACAAACCTACAAACATACAAATATACAAACCTACATACAAACACACATACAGACATACACATACAGTATCATGTGAAAGCTCGTACGGTGAGGTGAGAGCGAAGGATGTGGTGCAGGTTTCTACGCTTTCCCAAAGTCGGTCAGAGATAGCGTGTGTTTTTTGCTTGCAAGGTTTCTGTACTCCGTCCAGATCTTAATCTAATTTTCTACTTTGAACAGGATTTTTTTCTTAGCTTTTTTTTTTTTTACAACAAATTGGGGGGGGGGGGGGGGGGGGAACGGGGGGAGGAGGATGGGTTGTGTGGGTGTTGTGTGTGTGTGTGTGTGTGTGTGTGTATGTGTGTGTGATTGTTTGTGTGTGTGTGTGATTGTTTGTGTGTGTGTGTGTGTGTGTGTGTGTGTGTGTGTGTGTGTGTGTGTGTGTGTGTGTGTGTGTGTGTGTGTGTGTGTGTGTGTGTGTGTGTGTGGTGTGTGTGTGTGTGTGTGTGTGTGTGTGTGTGTGTGTGATTTTGTGTGTGCTGTGTTGTGTTGTCAACGTGGATGTTTTTTAATTTCCAGATGGTACATTGAATAAGCAATGCATTAGCTTTTCTTCGTCAAGCTATCGATAGAAACTTTTTTTTAAAGTGATATGGGTGTGTGTGTGTGTGTGTGTGTGTGTGTGTGTGTGTGTGTGTGTGTGTGTGTGTGTGTGTGTGTGTGTGTGTGTTGTGTGTGGTGTGCGTATGTATGTGTATGTATGTGTGTGTGTGCTGTGGTGTGTGTGTCTTATGTATGTGTGTGCATGTGTGTGTTGTGGTGTGTGTGTGTGTGTGTGTGTTGCATGAAAGAGATAGCTAAACAGAATGACATACAGGCAGATACATGTACACTTACACAAATTCTTGCTTTCTACTATTAGGTTGTATATCTAATCAAGTTCTAAAGAATAGATTCCTTACAGATGCAGTGTAGCCTAAATGGGAAATATTAACTTTAAAAGAGTTAGAAACTTTTTTCTTTTATTTAAATCCAGCCTTTCGAACAGCAACTCAGACTGGACAATTTCCCAAGTTATAAAGTCTTTCTACATACACGCCAGAAGAAACGCTTCAAGGACACTCTGAAAGCCTCACTGAAAGCCTTCAACATTGAGATAAACTCATGGGAGCAGGCAGCAATGGAGAGGCCACAGTAGCGAGCAGCTGTACGCAGTGGCGCCAAGGCCCACGAAGCAAACAGAATTGCGACAGCTGAGCAACGTAGGCAAGACAGGAAAGATAAGCCTCCGAGTCTCCAAAAGCAGCCACTTTACCCTGTCCATAATGCTCAAGTACTTTTTAAGCGCGGATTGGCCAAATAAGTCATCTTCGCACCCACAGAAATGGACCCTCCCAATCCCAGGATGAATAGATGGTCATCATCGATCCCAATGGACAAAGAAGAATCAAGACACCCAAAGAAGGCTACCAACAATAAAGTTGTACTTATCCTTAATCTACTTATTTTTCTATATTTTTTCTCTATGAAAAATCAGTAAACTCTAGGTATGATAAAATGTTATGATATGCCCCTGGGCGATGTCGCCTGTAGAACAGAATATTTTGTGAGGAAAACAGTCAGGGAGTGAACTAGTCTGACATGAGATGGGAAGCAACTGGGGTACGGTCCAAAGAAAAGAGAACTACTGAAAAGTGTTGAGGGTAAGAAAAACACGGTGTGGTAAAGAAAATATTGTTGTTGGGTGGTGGTAACTTCTTGTGCACAATACTGCCGTGAAAGCGATGCGTTTCAATTCCTTCATAGAAAAGAATGAATGATCTTGAATGAATAATCTTTATTTTTCAAGGTTTCCACAGAGAGAGAGAGAAAGAGAGACAGACAGACAGACAGACAGAGACAGACAGACAGACAGAGAGGTTAGAAGAAGAATCAAAAGATCTGTTTAAAGAAAATCACTCATTATGAATAAAGATACAAGAATATGAAAAGCAAGGCAAAAAAAAAACTACACCCAAAACCGCACACCCCAAAACAAAAACAAAAACACCACTGCAAAGAGCCAACACGTTGCAATGAAATCTATCCGACTAAACTGTGTTTATGTGGGTCGGTATTCGAAGAAAAATAAAGAATCCAAAAACCAAGCCTTCATTTACAAAAAAAAAAACTAAGAAAAAAATAGCGACAGCATAAAAACAAAGTTCAATAAACGATAGGAGTGCAAAAATAGGAAGAAAAAAACATGAAGAAAATATCGAAAGGTCACAGTTGAAAATTTTAAAAAGTGCTCAGAAAGCAATTTAAGCTACGTCTCTCCCCCCCCCCCCCTTTCCACCCCCCCCAAAAAAAAGACTTGCAAAACCCGAAAGAGGCACATAGGAAGTGTAAAACCAGCTAACACATGCAGGACTACTGATTCAATTATGGACAATATCGTCTGTTCGCGACCTATCTCTTACACGTTACCCGCCCCCCCCCCCCCCCCCCACCCCACACTCTCTCTCTCTCTCTCTCTCTCTCTCTCTCTCTCTCTCTCTCTCTCTCTCTCTCTCTCTCTCTCTCTCCCTGACTCTGTCATTGTCTCTCACTCACGCACTCACTCACCCTCTCTCTCTCTCGCTCTCTCTCTGTCTGTCTGTCTTATACACTGACTATTTGCACAAAAATCCCTGAGAAGCACTATCAAACTTTTCAAGGTTGCAAATTAAATCAGAACATTGGGACAGAATCTTCACGAGAGAATCCACTAGCTCTGACAAGGGTATTGAAAGTTTAAAACGAGAGAGAGAGAGAGAGAGAGAGAGAGAGAGAGAGAGAGTCAACGAATTTGATGTACGGCCTTCGGCCTGTGTACAAGGTGACACAAGCAAACCAAAAACACAACGCGAATAAAAGGAACACAATGCAAAGAGCAAAAATTAAAAAAAGAAAAGAAAAGAATCCTGCAACACAATATCATTTTTGAGGGGTATCTATGCTGAAACGCTTATTGTGTATTTTTTTCTCTGAGGCAAAGAGTATACAAGATAAACATAGCGACATCTCTAGTAACTATATAGCTGTCATTTTGTAACAAAATCTCTATCACTAGTTTTCTATCATTTTGCACATTCTTTGACCACTAGTTTTCTATTATTCTGTGTTAAATATCTCTGTCTTGAAGCAGCGTAGGCTGTACAAACTACCAATACACACAGTTCGTCTTCCAATCTGTCACCAACAGGACAACTGTTTCGAAACATCTCTACAACACTCATTGGCGTCTGATTCATTTATACAAAAGAACACATAATAATAACAGCTGATCTGAATGTGAGACAGATGTTTTTTCCCGATTGTAGTAAAGATTGAACAGAACGATAATTTATGTTTCGTAACGATCACTGCCATTAAGTTGTTTTTATCTAGTCTTGTTTAAAACATTTCCTTATGCGTTGCTTGAATATAGTATTTATTGCACTTTTCTCATCCCCAATCCCACCATTTATATCATTATTCATAAATATTTAAGCATCATTCAACTGCTTCTTCCTAGATTCACAGATGATTTTCGACCATGCAATCATCATTTCTCCTTGTTCGCATTCATTAGAAATGCTTGCTTTTGGAATTCTGGTCAAAGGCATCTGGTTTGATTCAAAGCAATACCGTAGTGCGCTAGTTGAACTGTCAGTATAAAGAGGATATCCACCAACGCCACCCTAAAACGGTACATTTGGAGTCTTTAGAGCTACACTGCATGCAAGTCAGTGTACTGACTATGATTTGAAAACGAAGAGTCTCCACAATTCAAGATGCGTACAATAACAATGGCTACATCAGTGTATTGACAAGTTTTCCCCTTGTCTGCACAAGTAAAATGGTGTCAGGCACTGCACGCTTGTTGCTGTGCATTTTTTCATAAGCGCTAAATGTATGTTGCACACGTGACCGCACATTATTAAAGCACTAGTACCCGGAACATCACTTATGTTCTAATAGATGGGGAATGAATCCGGCCTCATAGGGAAATGAACCCAGGACTTTTCGCTTCTTAGATGTTGGTAGGTAGTGTAGACCATTACCACTCATTCCACCCTCACCAGACGTTCTATAGTGTAGACCATTACCACTCATTCCACCCTCACCAGACGTTCTATAGTGTAGACCATTACCACTCATTCCACCCTCACCAGACGTTCTATAGTGTAGACCATTACCACTCATTCTACCCTCGCCAGAAGTTCTATAGTGTAGACCATTACCACTCATTCCACCCTCACCAGAAGTTCTATAGTGTAGACCATTACCACTCATTCCACCCTCGCCAGAAGTTCTATAGTGTAGACCATTACCACTCATTCCACCCTCGCCAGAAGTTCTATAGTGTAGACCATTACCACTCATTCCACCCTCGCCATAAGTTCTGCTTTCTTCCTGTACAGCCTGTCAGCTTTTCTAAGGCATCACGCTGTTTCACAAATAATTACCGAGTTGAAAACATCTTCCAGAATAAAGCCCCTGCAATGCTGAAAGACGCTGTTAATCTGGAGGATAAGACTTGAAAGTGTTCGTCGCCCGTACTGCCAGAGCTGTTCAGCTCTTCTGAAAGTTAGAAGACCAGAATCATGACTGATATAATTTATACTTTAACTTACTTGTACAAGTTTTGAAACTTTTGCTCTGAATAAGAACTTCGATTCCAGAAATATCGAGAAAAACCTGTAAAATATACACCTTCTAAAAATGCCTCCAAAACAAAAAAAGAAATTGTCATGTCTGTAGCGACCGGGAAAAATCAGGAACTCTTTCAAAGGGTTAGAACTAGGACTGATCACTTTCAAATACTGTACATCTTTCCAGACACTCAAGCAACGATGCAAAGAAAATAGTCCTACATCTTATAACAGCCATTTCTATGTTATTTCAGCGTCTTGGATATTCTTCATCATTTTGTCAAAGACTCATCCCCGAAAGAACCAAAGAACTCCTCTGTACAGGGAATTCCAAGAAGTCTACTGGCAATAGAAGCCCTGTTGATTTTTAATCTGGATCTTTTCAACTGTCCCTGAAAAATCAGTATACCCTGAACAAGTAAAGCCACTGGGCAGGGGATGTATGCAGATCAGAAACTGTGTGGAAAAGAATAGACAGATAATACAATAACTCTCCATGATAAAGGACACAAATGGGTACAAACTAAAGAAAAAAAAAGCTCCAAAGTTTTGAGGAAAATGCAAACTTGGAGCAATAATTTTTTTAGAGTAAAAATTTAATCTAAAGCAGAAAAAAATAACTCGAACGTTTTCAGGACAAGGCAAAATCAGGGTCATAAGTTCTTTGAAGAGTGAAAAATAAGTGTTATGGATTCTGATTGTTTTATGCAGCGTTGTGAGGCTGAGAAACCAAAGTATTTCAGCTCCTTGATCTCCAGAAAGGTAGGAAAAGGGAACAAAAAAGATTAACCAAAAATAACAAATAAATCTGAGAACGACACTTAAAAAAAAAACTACCAAAATAGAGCTTCAACTGAATAACCTTTACAAAAAAAACGGATTTTTAAAAAGAAACACAGTAAAACACTAACACAGCGTTGTACAAAACTTGTCTGTCTAAAAACTTTTAAGCAAGCATTTTTTTTGTTCCTTTTTTTCTTCATTTTGTTTAAAGAAATGTGAAAAATCGTAAACAAGTCACCATCGCCCACAATGGCCGAAAAAAAAAAGTTTCCACATTACAAGAGCAAAATCTAAACAACAACCCAACCAACAGCAAAAAAAAAAACAACGACAAATTTACAACAACACAGCAGAAACCCCGAAAGAAGGAAAGAAACAAAAGACTGCAGAAGAAACGCGATATCAGTAGTGGAAAAACAGGTGCGGCAATGTGAGAGAGAGGTGTCAAGAGGGATGGAAAGTTAGCCTCTAAGAGTTCAGCTGCTGATTCGATTATGGACAATACTGTCTGTGCGAGACCTATCACTTTTCGGTCCACCTTCATTTCCTTACAAACGCACATGTCCATGAACGCACGTGCGCGCGCGCGTGCGAGCACGCAAACACACACACTTACACACAATTGCCCACACATGCACAAACACACACACATTTACACACATACAAACACACATTTACATTCACACACACTTACGCACACACACACATAAAAACAAACACTTACACACAAACACTCACACATGCACTACACACACACACACAAACACACACTTACACACACACGTGCACTACACACACACACAAACACACACAAACAAACACACACACACAAACACACAAACAAACACACAAACAAACACACACAAACAAACACACACAAAACACACACATACAAACAATCACACACACACACACACACACACACACACACATATTATATTACACACATTCCCCGCAACTCTTCCCCTGCCCACTTCCCCCCCCCCCTCCCCTGCCCTCATCCCCTAGAAAGCACTATCCAACTTTTCAAAACATTAGAAAGGAATCCTCACTAGAGAATCCACTACCTCTGGCAAGGATATTGAGAGGTGAGAATCCCAAACCACAGATTCTCTCTCTCTCTCTCTCTCTCTCTCTCTCTCTCTCTCTCTCTCTCTCTCTCTCTCTCTCTCTCTCTCTCTCTCTCTCTCTCTCTCTCTCTCTCTCTCTCTCTCATGCATGCTGCGCTCTTCTTATGCTGTGCGTCTGTGGTGCGTGGTGTGTGTGTGTGTGTGTGTGTGTGTGTGTGTGTGCGTGTGCGTGTGTGTGTGTGTGTGTGTGTTCACAAGCACCTGTACATGTGTGATGTGTGTGTGAGGGTGGGTGAGTGGGTGCGTGCGTGCGAGCGTGGGTGTGTATATGTGTGTGTGTGTGTTTGCGTGCGTGCGCGCTTGTGTGTATACACCGAGCACATTATACATTTCATATAGAATTCCAGAACTGTTTTAAAGTACCAAAGGTCCTGTGTCAACTACTAGCTAAAACGTAACAGCGTACCATGGCAGTAAAAAGACCGAAACCAAACCCAATAGATGATGGAAACGAGGAAAGCAGACCTGCTGCAAGGAAGTCAGTGTTCCATGTTACCCAGGCGCTTAACCTGCCTTAACGTGAGTACAACGATTCTGAGAGAATGGCCAAAGTTGTACAGAGAGTGAGAAATCATGGCTTTATTGCCAAATTATTCAGAGATAGGGCCCGGCACGGGATGACTCAGTGGTCATAGCACTCGCTCTCCTCAAGTCAGGGTTATATTTATTTATTCTTTTATATCGAGGATAATGGAAGGGTTAAACAGTATTGAGCGTGGTTGCCTTGCTTGGATGGGTGACCGTTTGTGCCCTAAGTTTTCAGCACAGTTCCCCCCAGTTCACTAATCTGTAAATGGATACCTACATGCCCTCTTTAGGGTCGGGGAAGGTAAAGCAGCGAGGGAGAGGAGATGGACGCCGCCCTCAAAATCCTGGCCCCTTAGAGAAGCTGAGGTCTCTGACTCCTCGCTCCCCAAGGTCTGAATAGATTATGGAAACATCTTTACATTTACTGTTCAGAAATTATTTTTTGCATTAACTCCAGACACATTCAGGACACGTTGCATTGTATATTGCACAGCACTGAAGTTATGGCAGAGATTTTGTGTGAAATTGGCTTAAACATTGTTTATTCAGGCTGTACTGTCCAACTAGAATATATTGGCACTGCATTGGCTTAGACATTGTTTATTCAGGCTGTACTGTTCAGCTAGAATATATAGCCACTATGCAGTGCCACTTTTACTTTGTTACCCAGTCTCTTTGTATATTTGTATGTCTACGCAGCAGATTTTTCTCAGAAGTTTGTAACAGACATGTCATTTGCTGACGTGGGTAAAAAGGAGGAGTCCCATAACCTATAAGGTCGTAGGGGAACGAGGCGTCAGAGACCTCATTTCTCTAGGGCCAGCATATTGAGGGCGGCGCAGTGGGTATCTTTTGATAATGTATGCACTAATTTGCATACATTGTGTACATTTTCATTCTGGTACACTTACAGATACACACTGCGAAGAATTGCGAAGAAGAATTGCGAAGAAGAATTTCAAAGAAGTAGAAGAAGAAGAATTGCGAAGAGGAAATGCGAAGAGGAAGAAAAAGAAGAATACGAAGAAGAATCTGCAAAGAAGAAGAATTGCCAAGAAGAAAAATTAAGAAGAAGAAAAAGAAGAAGAAGAACAAGAAGAAGAAGAACAAGAAGAAGAAAATGAAGAAGAAGATGCATAGTATAGACTTTTTCGTTTGTTTGTTGGTTGTTTTTTTATTGTATCTTTTCTTCTTGTAATGGGAGTTTTACACG
Organism: Rapana venosa; assembly: GCA_028751875.1. Taxonomy (NCBI): domain Eukaryota; kingdom Metazoa; phylum Mollusca; class Gastropoda; order Neogastropoda; family Muricidae; genus Rapana; species Rapana venosa. Next base: position 41,693,835 of record CM054136.1, read on the forward strand.
TCTCTCTCCATGAAAAGCAAAAAGGTGGAGGGTTTCTTTTTATCCTTTTCTCACGTCTTCTCTCTCTCTCTCTCTCTCTCTCTCTCTCCTCTCTCTCTCTCTCTCTCTCTCTCTCTCTCTCTCTCTCTCTCTCTCTCTCTCTCTCTCTCTCTCTCTCCTCCCCTCTCTCTTTCTCTGTCTCTCTGTCTGTCTGTCTGTCTCTCTCTCGTATCCTCACGAACTACAGTTCAGCAACTTCAGCAAAAAATAACACCTGGGTATCCAAAAAAAGAGATTTTCTGCTAAAGTAAAAAGAAAATGCAAGAACCAGAACTCAAAACATCCCAAAACAGAAAAAAAAATGTTAGGATTGAATAGAAAACCAATTAAGATAGACAAAAGAAAATAAGATAAAACTGGAAAAATACCAAAGACCAAGAAACTATACCCAAAAAGAAAAACAAACAGGCTGCCACAAAATTTAAAATACCAGGACAGAAAAAATTCGAGACTGAAAGCTACGAAATAAAGGAGGGAAAAAAATCGAAGGAAATTGCGAGAGAACGTAAGAGTTCGAAAGTTTAGTTTCCAAACTCAGGACTTGTCATTTCATTACAGACAATGTTGTCTGTCTCTTTATGGGTTTACTTTCACTTCCTCTTCACACCCACACACCCACTGACACTGTCACTGACATAGTTGTACAAAACACACACACAACACAACAAACACACAACTTGCTTAATGATTGTAGAATCACTCACACACGCACACACACACACACACACACACACACACACACACACACACACACACACACACTCACACACACACTACTGTCATATACAACTCACAGACACAGAGTTGACAAAAAGTGCACACTTACACACTATACCACTTACACATCACACATACAAACACACCACACGCTCACTCACTCACACACACACACACACAACACACACACACACACACACACACAACACACACACACACACAACTACACACTCACACAACACACACACAACACACACACACACCACACACCACACATACACTCACTCACACACACACTCATACACACAAACACACCACACACACACACATCACTCACACACACACACACAAACAAACACAAACACACACACAACACACACAACACACACCAACACACACACACACACAACAACAACACACACACACGCACACACACACAAGTGTTCGCTAAAATGCACAAAATGTCTATTCTTTAAGGCTACCTTGCCTTCTGTTCCCTTTAAGCGTGTTTTCTGATGGCTTCTTCAGTTCTATATCACAATGATTTGCGAAAGCTGCAAGGGAATATTGCTTTTCCTCTAGAAACCTTGAGACGAGAAAACTAGACTCGTTCCCTATCTTTCAAAATCTCTGTTGTCCTTTGTAATAACCACACACTTCAATCTCTCACTAGGATCTAACTCCGTCTGGTTGAGGAAAAAATGGAAAGAGTTTGGGCCGGGGATGTCATGAACTGTTCATTTTATAAACTATCTTTGCAAACTTTCCGTATCAGCTGCTTTATAAGGAGATAATTATTCATTTTAATTAAGAAAAGTGGCCTATTTTGATCATTAGAAAATCACGCATCATGAAAACGAGAGGTAGGGAAGCCTTGAGAAAAATCACCTGTGTCCGTTATATATTCCCATTCTAAAGTTTCTTACATTTAGGTAAAATACATAAATATCTGTGTAAATCGCAGAGTTTAACCAACCAGTTAATCTCCTGTAGAATTGTTTTCAATGATGGGGAAAACACTGAGTGGAAAATACACGAAACTTTAGTTACAGAAAAAGGCAAGAAAATATCGAAATGAAAGAAAATAAGACAGTAGAAAGAGTAAACTGAGAGAGAGAGAGAGAGAGAGAGAGAGAGAGAGAGAGAGAGAGAGAGAGAGAGAGAGAGAGAGAGAGAGAGAGAGAGAGAGAGAGAGAGAGTACACAAGGTATGTACAAAAGTAAAAGTTCTTCGGATGAGACTACAAATGAAGGCCCCGTGTACGAACGCACGCAGAACATCTTGCGCACACGTACGTTAAATCCTGTTCCGCTTTTCGAAAGAGTAGCCCATTTTGTGCCGGTGGGAACAGATGACAAAATTTACGAAACCATATACACACGGAGAATGGATGTTTAAAAAGCACCTGAGTGGGTATCCCATTATCCTCGATATAAAAGAATAAATAAGTAAAATAAATAAATACAAACTCAGCATTTGTATACAAGAGAATGTTTAGTCAGCAAGATATAACCAAAAAAACACAAAAACAAGAACAACGAAAACAAATACACAATGTTTTCAGTGAATGCAATACACTTTTGTTTTTCTCGCCACCCTCTGTCCATGTTTTTTCTTTCCTCCGGTGGGTTCTTCTGTTCTACTCGGCATTGATTTTGGAAAGTTGCATGGGAATATTACATTTCCGCTGAAACCTTGAGGTGAGGAAATCAGAACAGCCCCATGCTTTTAAAAACCTGTCCTGTCCTTTTTGTTATAGCAACACTCGTAAAACTCTCTGCAGGCCTCGTCTCTGCATTATTGGAGAAAGATATACATTTGGGGGATGTCGTTAAATTGTTCTTGCTCTAACCGTTGCTGCCTTTCACTAATAGCCACATAGTAAGACAGTAAACTTAACTCATAATGCCGCTACACGTTGTTACGGTATTAAACTTAATAATACATAATGCGGCTACACGTTGTTGTCTTTCAATACTAGCCACATAGTAAGATATTAAACTTAATAATACATAATGCGGCCACACGTTGTTGCCTTTCAATACTAGCCACATAGTAAGATATTAAACTTAATAATACATAATGCGGCCACACGTTGTTGCCTTTCAATACTAGCCACATAGTAAGATATTAAACTTAACATATGATGCGGCTACGCGTTGTTGTCTTTCAATACTAGCCACATAGTAAGATATTAAACTTAACATATGATGCGGCTACGCGTTGTTGTCTTTCAATACTAGCCACATAGTAAGATATTAAACTTAACATATGATGCGGCTACGCGTTGTTGTCTTTCAATACTAGCCACATAGTAAGATATTAAACTTAACATATGATGCGGCTACGCGTTGTTGTCTTTCAATACTAGCCACATAGTAAGATATTAAACTTAACATATGATGCGGCTACACGTTGTTGTCTTTCAATACTAGCCACATAGTAAGATATTAAACTTAACGCATAATGCGGCTACCTAAATGGCGAGGAAACGAAACCGGTCGCAATCGCAAAACTCTCACCATTGGTGAACCTCGGAGCTCTAGCCAAGGAACGAAAACAAAACAGACTTAACAAACGCTGGCCTCTTTTGCTGTTTTAATAGAAAATCACGTAGTATCAAAACGACAGGAACAGAAGCCGTTAGAAATTAAAATATAAAGCACGCAACCAAAAGAAGGTCAAACAGTACTCTCACTCTTAAAGAGTCTTACATCTAAGTAATATACACATATCTTGATAAATTACATAAATTGTATCACTTTTTGCGAGTTTTGCTTCATTGATCTCCTGTGCCACATATAGAGAAGATAAAACTCAGAAATTTGTCAGTGTTGGCACCAGGTGTTAGCATCGCTTTTCTGTTTTATGCCATACGTTGAATGTCATGCTGTTGTTTTTGTCAATATTGAAAAAAAAAACTTCTTTTTAAAGTAATATATACTTATGATATATGATAAATAATATAGTATAATGTATAATAATAATAATAATAATAATAATAAATGGAACTTATACAGCGCTATATCTTGCAGAGACAAATCAAAGCGCTTGCACTCAACTCATTCTTACACAGTCATACAACCAGTGACAAGCAATAGTTCCATCAAGTCCAAATGTGCACACACGCACACACCACACACGCACACACAACACACACACAACACACACACACACACAACACACACACACACACACACACACACACACAGAGGTCACACACCCTGGCAGGGCAATAGAATTCTGGCTGTTGAAGGCAGGGAAAAACTATGAGAATAGGCAGGAGGGAAAATCTTAGGTTTGAAATAAATATGTCTTGAGACTGGATTTAAAAGTGTCATAAGAAGGCTTTTGGCGGAGAGAGAGAGGGAGATCATTCCACATCAATGACCAGAAATAGAGAAAGAGCGACGGCCGATGGTGGATTGGTTGAATCTAGGTATTCGTAAGGACAAGGTATCTGCAGCAGAGCGGAGAGAACGAGAAGGAGTGTACAAGTGAAGACATTCACAGAGGTATGTATAACATATATAATGTAACAATAATAATAATGTAATATAATGTAATATGATATAATACATATCTGTGTGTGTGTCTGCTCACGTAAGTGCATGTTTGTACGTCCTTTCCCTATGTTTGAAAATTATTCAAACATCGTAATTATGTTCATTAAAACCAACAGTAACATTAACAGCAGCAGCGACAACACCAAAACCAACGCTACCAAACACCACCACCACCACCAGCAACATCAACAGCAACATCAACAGCAACATCAACAACACAACAACAACAACAACAACCAAGCACTCAACCAACCAAGCACACAGAAAAGAAACTCCCCTCCAAAAATTCCAAGCCTAAAACTTCGCTACATTCCTCTCCTCAGAGTCCAATAAAACTCCGTAACATGGCTGCCACAGACATGCACTGCCTATGTCCCCCACAAACACACAGTGTCTGTCGAGGAGCTTCTGTATCTGGCTATCCACAAACAAACAAACAGGGACCTGGGCTCCCTCCCTGCCATACTCCCCCGTTGGCCTGGGAATCATAGGCGTTTGGAGAACCCAATAAACTTGTTGGAGGATGTCGGACAGTTTTGAATGTAGTGGATAGTTTGTACATGATCAGATTCCAATTCCTGTCTCCGGTTTTTGTTGGGTTTTTGGTTGCAATTTTGAACTGATTTTTTTTCTTGTTCCGTTCTGTCTTTCTGTCTGGTGTGTGTGTGTGTGTGTGTGTGTGTGTGTGTGTGTGTGCGTGCGTGCGTGCGTGCGTGCGTGCGTGCGTGCGTGCGTACGTGCGTGCGTGCGTGCCTGTCTGTCTGTCTGTCTGTCTGTCTTTCCAATTCTTTATAGAGCAGTTCCCTGCTCTCTCTTTCATTTTGTTTTGAAAAAAGAAAACCATGTTTCCGAAAGTTCAGGGGAAAAGTCTACATGAACTTTCCCTTTTGTTCCTCGGCTAGATGTCCCAGGTTCGCCAATGGTGAAACTCTGTGTATGTAACCGTGTACCCACCATTAAGGTAGCCGCACTCCGACTGTGGGGATGATGTCTAAACACGACGCCACTGTCAATGCGTCTTTAAAATGTTGTCATCCGTTCCTACCGGCATGGAATGGCCTGCCTCTTCTGAAAGGCGGAACAGGTTTTAATGTGTGAGCCGTTCTAAGTGCTTTCGTACACGGGACTTTGTTTGGTTTATAGCCTCATCTGAAGGACTTTCGGTGGAGTGGACCCGGTAGTGATGTTAACACTAGAGGGAAGTCTCTTCGGACAGGTGTCAAAGTGGTGGCTCAAACCTGCCCCATCAGATCACAAGCTCAAAGATATAACCGCTAGGTTATCCTGATATTGAGAGAGACAGACAGACAGACAGAGAGATAGACAGACACACACACACACACACACACACACACACACACACACACACAGAGGCAGACAGACCGTACATCCTGTTCCGCTTTTCGTAAGAGTAGGCCATTGTGTGCCGGTGGGAACAGATGACAGAATTTACAAAACCGCATACACACGGGGACTGGATGTAAAAAAAAGCACATGAGTGTTTATTCCATTATCCTCGATATAAAAGAATAAATAAATAAATAAATAAAAAGACAGACAGACAGACAGAGACAGAGAGAGAGGGGCACGCAGAACACAGACTCAGACAATTCATTCATAAAGACCATAGCCCCGTTTGAGAGAGTAAATGACAACATATTTATTCGAAACAGATTCTTATTAAAGAGCATGCATGCTATTTCACCGCTGATACAAGTATATAAACACATAATCTCACGCTTAATGTGTTTGATCTACGCTGTGATTAGTGTCATCCTGGATAAGCTTTTTAAGTCTTTCGAATGCCTCGTGACATCAGTCTATTTACCAAATCACTAGTCACTCTCTGCTTCTTAACCAAAGAAAGTAATGCCAATCTAAAGGTTGAGGGGTCTACTGTAATACTCAGCAGGAAATCGGTCTGTTTTTCTCAGGTTATGGAGTGCTGATGAACAAACAAACACAAACACAAGTTTTAAAAGAGGACACAAGATTCCAAACCAGTGTGTCAAAAACACTCTCCCCCTCCCCTCCCCCCCCCCACCAACAACGACAACACCCCCCCCCCCCCCCCCCCCCCCCCCCCCCCCACTAAAAAATTATATAATCCAACAAACTTATTTTCTAGTGGAAAAAGGTAGAGGGGTCGTTAGACGCACGTAGTGCAGTAAAAGGTTAAACACGATGGCAGATATCTAAAAGGAAAACAAAAAAACAAAAAACCCTAGTATGGTTTATAGCAGAGTTTTTAATCTGAACAAAGTTTCCTTGTAATATCTTATCCCTTTTCTCCAGTCCCTTTGTTTTCTTCCAATGTACTTGATGGTGGTGTCTTTTGTTTGATTTTTTTTAAAGAATTGCTTGTTTGTCTAACCCTGTTCTATATTTCATGAGAGAGAGAGAGAGCACTCGAGCATACATACACACAAGTACACAAACATTCATCACAACAGAATCGCGCACATAAGTACACATACACGTGTGCGTACTCAGAAACATGCATTAGGTAGGCCCGTGCCATCTGGAAAGAAAATGTGACTTTGACTGTTGCTTTGACTTTGACTTTTATACAAACACACACACACACACACACACACACACACACACACACACACACACACACACACGCGCATGACAGACCAGGCACTCACACACAATACACACACATACATACACACACACACACTGAGATAGAAATGGCAACAGACAGTCAGTCTGTCTGTCAATCTATTTATCTGTTGGTCAGCGAGATTAATAACAGACCCAAAGATAGGCACACACACAAACACACACACA
>CM054136.1:41710952-41715952 GCA_028751875.1 Rapana venosa
ATTTAGCGTATGCGACCGTTTATCCCACCATTGAGGTAGCTGCACTACGGCCTCGGGAATATTGTCCAAACACAACAGGTGTGTATGCTTTTTTTCTTGAAATGTTGTCCATCTGTTCCCATGGGTACTAAATGGCCTGCTCTTATGAAAAGTAGGTTTTTAACGTCCCCGCAATATATTCTGCATGCGTTCACACATGGGTCCTTAGTTTATAGTTTCATTCGAAAGGCTTATGGGTAAGTGGAGGGAGTAACTCCAGAATGAAATACCCTAAAACGGGAGCTCCAGGGTAGAATACCCTAAAACTGGTACTTCAGGGTAAACTATCCTAAAACTGGTACTCCAGGGTAAAATATACCCTAAAACGGGAGCTCCAGGGTAAACTACCCTAAAACGGGAGCTCCAGGGTAAAATATACCCTAAAACGGCAGCTCCTAAAACGGCAGCTCCAGGGTAAGATATACCCTAAAACGGCAGCTCCAGGGTAAGATATACCCTAAAACGGCAGCTCCAGGGTAAAATATACCCTAAAAGGGGTGCAGGGTAAAATATACCCTAAAACGGGTGCCTGGTTGTGGCTTGATCCCATGCCATCAGATCAGTGCACAATGCTCTAAGCACTAGGCTATCCCGCCCCTCAAATCTTATTATGATTTAAGTTCTTCATCTGGTGCATGCGTGCGTGCGTGCGTGCGCGCGCGCGTGTGCGTGTGTGTGTGTGTGTGTGTGTGTGTGTGTGTGTGTGTGTGTGTGTGTGTGTGTGTGTGTGTGTGTGTGTGTGTGTGTTACTGAGTATAATGACGTAATATTGCCTGCAGTGCAATTAGCTTTTAGTAATTTCGCATCTTCTGGGAGTTCACAGGTTAAAAGCTTCTGAATCTGAACTTTCAACATTTTCTCTTTCAACTCCCATTCTATGACCTTCCCCTGCCTTCTCTATCAGCCGCTCTGTGTTCTGTCTGTACCTTTAACATCACCTCTCTCTCTCTCTCTCTCTCCTCTCTCTCTCTCTCTCTCTCTCTCTCTCTCTCTCTCTCTCTCTCTCTCTCTCTCTCTCTCTCTCTCTGCATTCTGTTCTTTTTGCAACCGACCGCACTCACAGTTTCCACTAAAAAATACATAATCTCTGTTACTTCAAACACTTCGAACAAGTTGTAATAATAGTAAAACTCCATTAGAAAGGCTTCGTAGGATAATGTCAAATCTAAATTCCAATTCTTTATCAATTCAAGTCAAGTGACTTTCGGGGCTATGGGGGAATATCGTACCTGAAAAATCAAACAATTTGCTAATTACAGAAAGACGAGGACACAATTATTATCTGAGACATATATATGAGATGAAGAATTTATGTTTAAATACCGTGCAAAATTTTTTTTAAATCTCATTCTTACAATCCTCTTCCTCACAGCTTTAGGGGGGAAAAACCTGAAAACACTTGAAGTGAGATTCCCTGCACCATTCTTCTAGCCTAGACCGGAGACTTGATGACAGGCTGAGTCATCTGTCATCCCTTATCATCTGTGCCTGATGTTTCTGCAGGATTACTTCGCCATCCTGAAGACGCTAGAGAAAAGATAGAGTGTTGCTGCCAGTCAAGAAAACCTGTGCCGCCATGATTTCTTTACCAGCTGGGGAGGGAGGGATGGCTGTCAGAAAGTGGGCCAAACAGCCGCAGATAACCTCCGAGTGCAGTGATGTCCCTTGTTTGAATAATGATGATACATTGCAGAGAGTTGTAAACATAATCCCTGTCTGGAGAATTGTAGATCTTGATGTGTGTGTGTGTGTGGTTTGTGTGTGTGTGTGTGTGTGCGTGTGTGTGTGTGTGTGTGTGTGTGTGTGTGCTGTTTGTGTGTGTGTGTGTGTGTGTGAGTGTGTGTGTGTGTGTGTTTGTGTGTGTGTGTGTGTGAAATGTGTGTGTGTCTTAAGTGTATCTTAACTGTGTGTCTGTGTGTGTGTCTTAACTGTGTGTTGTGTGTGTGTGTGTGCTAAAAAAAATAACTCCTAATTACTTAACAAAATAAAATTAGCTGTAATCCCTCACAATTCAGGCATTAGCCCTAACTGACTCATTCCCACCTCTTTTCATCTACGTCTTCCTCGCAAAATCATCTGTTGGTGTGTATCTTCATTTCTGTCTGTCTATTTCTCTCACTCTCTCAATACATTTTCCTCGTCTCCCTCTCTCTCTCTCCCCCACCCTATTCTTTCTCTCTAGGCAGCCTGCTATTTCGATATATATATATATATATATATATATATATATATATATATATATATATATATATATATATATATATATATATATATATATATATTGTTGTTGTAGTGTTGTGTGTGTGTGTGTGTGTGTGTGTGTGTGTGTGTGTGTGTGTGTGTCCCATAACTTACGCTTGTGATCAGCTGTCCGTAAAACCTATAAAGTCAAATCCAATTGGTGTTCTGTCATTTCTTGTTATGCACTTTAGGGAGATATGAAGGATGCTATGCTTGAAATGAATGGAGTAAAATCATAACAAATGGATTTGTATTTCACAAAGAAGCTACCGCTAAAAAGTCATCATCGGCTGAAGAACGACCTCACCCACATCATTTTGGAGAAGAAGAAGAAGAAGAAGAAAAAACGTACATATACACAATTTCACAGCCAGAACGGAGGAGGGAAAGGCAACCTCCAGTATTTCTGATGTCTAACGTAACTGATGTCAGTCGGTGCATTCAGAGGCAGCGAAATCAACATCCGGAAGACCCCCACGTAAACGCAAGATAACGATGAGGAAAGATAACTTGCATGTTTGTATATATAAAAACGTAATCACGAAGAAAAGTGCTTATCAGGGGCGGTAAATAGCGCTACAAGGAGGGCCTTACATGCAGCTATCTCCATCGATAGCCATCAGTCTGGGAGGTTGGGTGTTTTTTCCTTAGTGTTGAAATCTGGGCTTCGCTGCTACAGTGTGAGTTTTAAAAAATAAAAAGAAGTCCCAGAGCGTGGGTTTAAGTTACAGCCGATCTGTCTGCTTGAGGCGATCGTTCCGTCACGAGCTAAGGAGTGCTTGTAACTCCGTTTGCATTCAAGTCTTCTGGAGAGACCGTAAACCGAGGTTCCGTGTGCATAATGCATACACACCACCTTGCGCGCGCATAGATTTTTTTTTTTAAATGCCCATTGTACGATACAAAATATGCTAGTAAGCAATCTGCAACATGGGGAAGGGGGAGCTCTGTCAGGTTTCACTTACCACAGATACAAGTACACGGCAAGATAGTATTTTGGTTTCGTCTTTTCACTTCTTCTTTCACTTTGCTAGAGCACTGAGGTTCACCAATGGTGATATTTTGAGTATGCAACCGCTTACCCATCATTAAGGTAGCCGCATTCCGATTTCAAGGACGTTGTCCAGATACGATTCCTGTATACACGCAGTTTTGTAAATTTGTTCGTCTGTTCCTAACAGAACGAAATGGCCTACTCTTCCAAAAGACAGGACGGATGTTTGACATGTGTGCAAGATGTTCTGCGTGCTTTCACACACGAGACCTCGGTTTATAGTCTCATCCTAAGGAACTTTAGGAGAGCGGGGTCGGTACCGATGCTAACTCCAGGGGAAACGCCCCCTTGAACAGTACCTCCGTTGTGGTTCGAACCCGTGCTGTCAAAATCGCGAGCGCAACGTTCTAACCACAAGGCTTTCCATTTCCTCCCCCCTCCCCTCCCCCCCCCCCCCCCCCCTCCCACCGCCAAAAAGGTTTGAGCGCAGTGCCCAAGTGACTCTTTAGGGAGTTAAAAGAACAGGACGCATAAAGAAATGCGTTGGATGTCAAAAATAGACCTGATGCAAAACTATGCCGTGAAGTACAGACGCACACCGCTGATGTCAGATCATGATGTCCTGTGAAGTTCTTATCTCAGGCAAAGGACGTCCTGTGAAGTACTCAGTCAGTACCAGAAAACCTTCTGAAGTCATGCTGCTCCAAAATAGTAGTGATGAAAGTCTTTCTAAATGGTGATTTTTTTTTTGGCTGAACAGATCTGTCACAGTAAAAAGAGAGTTGTTGAAAGTAGTCTTTTGAAGCGCTAACATTTCTTGTTAAGTCCACTTTCAGAGTTGAACCTGGTTGGAAATAATATTGGAAACGCTGAAACTTGTCAGAATAATTGGAAATGCTTATTTTTGTTGAAAGTTTAAAGCTTTTTCAAGCTTTTCCACCGCTACAGCTTTGAGATTCATCCATGGTGAAGTTTTTGCGTATGCGACCATTTTTACCCACCGTTAATCTAACCGCATAAAGTTATCAAAAGTGCTGATATTCACAAAAATTAAAGTGCTGATATTGGTAGAACCTCTCTGAACTGCCAATTTGGGATGGCAATTTATCTTAAGTCCTGGCATTTATTTAAAAGTTCCCATAAAGTGCTAATATTATTTGTTAATTGGTTTATCCGAAATGTTCATATCCCTTGAAACAAATCTATATGGAAGGTGATTTTTATGAAAACATTATCTGTGGCGCTGGTTTTCATGGAAATAAATCTGAATGAAGTGCCAATATTCCTTAAGAGAAAAGTCTTCGGAGCGCTGGTATCAGTTTAAGAAATGCAGTGGTTATGATATTGGGAGCCACGGGTAAAGGCAAGCACCCGAGAAGAGTCGCTGAACTGGAATGTATGGGCGTTTCGCTCCATGATTTAATTCACACTGCCTCTGAAGACATTGTTCAGAGCTGATAATTGGACAGGTTTTTGATGATTCACTGTGTGTGTGTGTGTGTGTGTGTGTGTGTGTGTGTGTGTGTGTGTGTGTGTGTGTGTGTGTGTGTGTGTGTGTGTGTGTGTGTGTGTGTGTGTGTGTGTGTGTGTGTGTGTGTGTGTGTGTGTGTGTGTGTGTGTGTGTTAATGTGTGTGTGTGAGACAGACAGAGACAGAGACAGAGAGAGAAATGATATGAAATGACTGGTTTATTCAACGTGATTTGCTTCAATTATTTCCCGATCTT
>CM054136.1:41718452-41723452 GCA_028751875.1 Rapana venosa
CACACACACACACACACACACACACACACACACACACACAGAGTAAACAAGTCCTTTGGCTATGAGCCATTTCACCACCACCCCACCCCCCTCCCCCTCCACCCACCCACCCCCCACCCCCACTCTTACTCCTGACCTCCACCCATAAATAATCCAAAAAACCGAAAATGTTGATAATATTCAGTATTGATTTATTTATTACATCTTGCCCAGATTGCTTGCGAGAGAAGATAGCTGTCCTCCTTCAGACCACAAACGTCACCAAATCTATCTCACTCCAAGCAGCAGAGAATAAGCAGAGGCGCAGACACAGCTGAACAGGACCAGAAGACGTCAGCTGGCTATCTCCCTGTTTATTTCCAAATTTTCTCTAGTTTATATGTACGATGTTGGTAATAAACACGCGACTATCAGGAATTTTATGCGGAGTGCGTACGAGTGTGCAGAGATATGAGTTTCTTCGAGAAGGCATATTGTATCTTTGTGTATGATTAGCAATTTTTTTATCCGGTAGGCTTTCCTTCAGAAAACAGATAGATATTAGCAGAGAGAGATATCTTACGCAAACAGACAGATTTCCAGACAAACAGGTAGGGAGGCACACACGCTTACATACTCTACTTTATCTGGAGAGGGAGAGGGATATGTTGCCATCACGCTTTTGGATCATGTTCCAAAAGCAAAGAGGCGGGGAAGGGGGGAGGGAGGGGGTAGCCCAGTGGTTAGAGAGTTAGGCTGTCGATCTGAAGGCCTGGGTTCTAGCCATCTGGAGATCTCTTCCCGGGAGTTAACATCAGTACTAACTCAACTCCATCAACAGTCCTTCGTGTGAGACTGTAAACTGAGGTCCTAGTATGTGTAAACGCACGCAGAACGTCTTGCATACACGTTAAACCCTGTCCTGTCTTTTTGGAAAATTGGCCATTGCGTGCCCGTATGAACGGATGACAAGATGTCGTATTGTTCCCTGAAGTGAGATTTCGGCTACCTTAATTGATGGTGGGGAGTGGAGGAAGCTGGTTGCAAAATCTCCATTAGTGCCCCCATGGTCCAAGAGACTATGGGATGGGTGATGTGAAAAACGGTGGCATAACTATACAAAAGCTCATCCTTGTAGAACCTCGGAGCTGTAGCTGAGACAGAGAGAGAGACAGAGAGAGAGAGAGAGAGAGAGAGAGAGAGAGAGAGAGAGAGAGAGAGAGAGAGAGAGACAAAGAGAGAGAGAGCCAATGTCCGTTACGTGAATAAAATGAATACGATAATCAAATGTATAACAGTGGTTTCCACTATCAGCAAATCACAGTGCCTGACACCATCCCTGATTTCTTCTATTCATATGTTTTTATCTGCTTTTCTCTCTTTTCTTTCATCTTTGTTTTTTAATCTGCTTTGCTCTCTTTTCTGTTCTGTGTCTTTTTTCCATCTGATATACTCTCTTTTCTCTCTTCTGTTTTTTCACCTGCTAGCTATTCTTTCTTTTCTTTTCTGCTTTCCGTGAAACAGAAGTAAATGCGTAGGTAATGTATGTATTGATTTACATTCTATTGTAATGAAGTTACTGCGTTGTATCATATCTAATGGCGTAGAGTTACATTCGTGGCATGAAACATTTAGTCTGCCTAATGTTTCATCTGGTTTTATTTTCAGGGAAAGCATCGCCATGGTACTGTACTATCTTTCTTTTCTTTTTAACCTTTTCAAACATGTATTTTGTACTTGAAAGACAATGTATTTGTAATTTTGTTTTCATTCATGGCTAGAGCTTCAAGATCTACTGCTGGTGAGATTTTTACATATGTGATGGTTCTCCCCCCACCCTCACCCCTACCCCCAACTCCATTACGCTCCTAACCATTGAGTGCTGGAGGATGACTGAAAGTGACCTCGACAAACTATCCACATTCCACACGAAGAATCTCAGAAGAATATTGCGCATCTTCTGGCCTGAGACCATCTCCAACCAAGAACTTTTTGCCCGTTGCAACGAAGAAAGCATGGACAACATCATCATGCATAGGCGATGGGGATGGATAGGGCATATCTGCCGTCGGGAACAGGGAAACATCGCCCGAACAGCCCTCCACTGGACACCAGAGGGAAAACGCAAACGAGGACGACCCAAGAACACTTGGCGTCGGACTGTCAAGCAGAGCTGAAGACCTTCCAACATACCTGGGGAACCATTCAGAAGCTGGCCCAGGACAGACAGGAGTGGACAACATTTGTTGCTGCCCTACGTGCCAATAAGGCACAAAGGCATTGATGATGATGAATCTGACGTCAGAGATAGTTGTGATATACAAATGTATAAAGGAATTCAGTTTTGGCTTTTGGTTTTTGGACATCAGATCTCTCGCTTCTTGGTCATGTTTCCAGTAGATTGCCAGTGTATAATTAAGGCAGATGACGCCTTCCCCCCTTCCCTAAAAAAACAAAACAACAAACAAACAAGCAAAAAAGCCAACAAAAACAAAAAAAATTAACAAAAACAGACAAACGAAAACAAACAAATAAACGAAAGACATGGGAGGGCTGAGGGCAGAATGAGACGCGAGGCAGAGGCGCACAGAAAACAGTAGACCCACAGTTGGTTGGTCCCTTCCCTCTAGTCTGAAGGAAGGAAAAACACGTGTCCCTTAAACTTCAGACCCTTTCTTCCTTGTTACCGCGACACGTGTTCACATCAGGGAACAGGTTGTAAAACATGCCGCTGCTTTCTGCAACCTTGCCGTCTTAACCCCATCCCCCCACCCTCACCACCACCACCACCACCCCACTACCCTGCCCATCTCACTCCATTCTTTGTCGTTCGTTTTCCAGTTCACTTGCTTTTTCTTTCTTTTTTTATCCCGTTTTTGTCTCCCAGTAGAGAGTTTTTGTTACATGTTAAGTCTCATGTTATGTAGCAGATCAAGGAGTATTAAAATCGTATCACTTCGAAAAGCTTCTGTCAGTATTTAGTAGTTTATAGAGGAAAGAGATGTGTCTGCACCATAAATGAAGTTTGATATAGATATCATATATGGTTACAAACACACACACTGACACATGCATGCAAACACGCACGCACACAGTCACACACATACACACAGGCACACACGCACACACATACACAGACACACACACACACACACACACACACACAATGCATGCAAAATGACACATACATTAGGCAACTATAAGATAGGCATACAAAAGGACAAAATATAAAATATTTCATTGCATATTGGGAAAAAAAAAACATTTTCTGTCCAGACCTACTATATCACTAAAGAATCTGTCTGTCTGTCCGTCTGTCTGTCTGTCTCTCTGTCCTCTCTCTCTTCATCTCTCTCTCTCCTCCCTCTCTCTCTTCTCTCTCTCTCTCTTTCTCTCTCCCTCCCTCCTCCTCTCTCTCTCTCTCTCTCTCTCTCTCTCTCTCTCTCTCTCTCTCTCTCTCTCTCTCTCTCTCTCTCTCTCTCTGTGCATCTCTGTCTTTCTAGACTGAGGTGAGATCACTATGCACCACCACCACCACCACCACTACCACCACCACCACTACTACCACTACCATCACGGTATCATGTAGGCAAACAGCAGTAACTTTTTATTATCCTTCGACTTATCACACAATGAAGGACAACGAATTTTAAGCTTCAGAAGCCAGGCAGATGAGCTATTTAGACACACAAAGCCTTGGGTAGGAAGATGGTGATGGGGAAGACTGCAGTGTCCAGACCTCCTGGAAAGAGCTGTGATTAAAAGACAAACGCTGTCTGTCGCTGTTAGCTTAGATCAGTGATGAGAAGCCTTGTTGTCTTTGATGGCTAAGCAGTAAAGAGATTTGCTGCCATGCCGGTGTATTCTCTTTCTGCCTAAAGTAAAATCGATGAGCTAGGACATCGCGATTTTCAATCATTTTTAGATTGATGTTTTTAGAGTTGATTTTGTTGTTGTTTTTGTTTTGTTGTTGTTGTTGCTGCTGCTGCTGATGCTTGCTGATGCTGATGCTGTTGTTATTAATGATGTTAATGTTGAAGAAGAATGTGAAGAAGAAGTTGAAGAAGAAGAATTTGAAGAAGAAGAATCCAAAGAAAAAGAATCCAAGAAGGAGAATGCAAAGAAGAAGATGCAAAAAGAAGATATTGCAAAGAAGAAGAAAAATGCACAGAATAAGAATGGAAAGGCAAAAGAATGCAAAGAAGAAGAAGACAAATGGAAATAGAAGAAGAAACAAAGAAGGAGAATGCAAAGAAGAAGAAGAGAAGAAGAAGAAGAAGAGAAGAAGAAGAAGAAGAAGAAGAAGAAGAAGAAGAAGAAGAAGAGAAAAGAAGAAAGAAGAAGAAGAAGAAGAAGAAGAAGAAGAAAAAGAAAAAGAAGAAGAAGAATTCCGCTATCAAGATTTTAGTAGAAAACATCATTATGTTATATAAAAATATATAAACAAAATATTGGTAATCAGTACTGATTTGTTTATTAAATCTTCCCTTCACTCCTTGTAAGAAAATGTTCCGATCACACAAAAACAGCACAAAATATTCTATTGCATAAGGCACAAAAAACCACAAAAGCACACAAGAGATGGAAATATCACAAGGCGTTGGCACAGTGTCGTTACATCCACATTGATATAAATGCCTCTGAATTTTACTTGCTGATCTTGTGAATAAAAGAAATGATGACAGAAGTTTATAGATTGTCCAGGAATAAACAAGGTAAACGAAAACACGATTTGTCATAGAAGAAAATATCATTTTCCTATTATATCATTTTACATTTATATATATTATTATTTATAATATATATTATATAGATATTTATATATTAATATATAAATATATATATATATATATATATATATTGTGTGTGTGTGTGTTCGTTGTAATTATATTATATATATATATATATATATATATTATATATATATATATATATATATATTTATATATATATATATATATATATATATATATTCTTTATACAGAGATGCAGGCACAAAGACAAAAAGACAGACAGACAGA
>CM054136.1:41728452-41755952 GCA_028751875.1 Rapana venosa
GTTTATTTGTTTGATATTTTCTTTTTTGGAAAGAGCAGCTATCGAATCAGCCTCCCGTTGAGATGCTGAGGGTTTGTTAGTATGAATAGCATCGCTACTTCTGGAATTTCTGTGTTAGGAATGCCCTCTTTTCAATCACTCTCTTTGTTTCTGCCTTGTTCCTTTTTCTTCCTGTCATCTTTTTCTTGTCTATTTTCTGTCTTCTTGGTTCATTCTCATGCCTTTCTTTTCCAGAAAGACTTAAATCCCGAAGTCGGATGCGCTGGGCTTGGCTTGCCAGGCGCCTAGCGTCAGTGCTACTCATCTTCGCTCCTATGACAGAAAACAGGAGTTGCTGTTTGGGCGTTCGAAGAAGAAGAAGAAGAAGAAGAAGAAGAAGGAGCGTCTTTTTATTCTTCTCCAAAACAATGTCTATTGTGAAGACTAATTCGGATTGATCATTTTATCAATTGTTTTGCCCGATAGTTGTATTCAATGACGATTACAGACACATTCGCGCATGTATTGAGACATGTACACATTCACAGATACATGCGCATACACATGCCAACACGCGTGGATATTGCGCTGGTAGACATGCAGACATGTACAACCATCACTCACAAAGCTCATAGAGAAATGTAATGAGCTTGCTGCAACAATGTACATTGACTTTGCTAAAGCTTTTGATGTCTTAAGCCCCTTTCTTCTCCTAGGGAAAAGACCCCTCCCACCCTCTAATAATGTCTACGCGTGTACTGCACAGGTTATGGAACAGCAAGCACAGCGTATCGTTCACATTTTCTGCATAAGTAAATAAATGCGCGCACACAATTTTTATTTCCCCAGACTTTGCAAAACTTTGATAAACTAGTCTAACATCTTCTTCTTCAGATCCAATGTTGAACAGTTTACCTCCCTGTTTTAAGTTAGCGGGTAGGTTGGGGGGGGGGGAGGAGGGTTGGGGGGGACAGGGGGCAGGGTTGGGGGGGGGGGGGGTAGGCGGGATAGCCTGGTGGTTAGAGTGTTGCGTTCCTGATCTGACAGCCCAGGATCGAGCCCCCACTGAGGCAATCGTTCGAGGGGATTTTTTTCCCTTGGAGTCAATATCAGTACTGGTTCCACTCCCCAGAAAGTCCTTTGAATGAGACTATAAACCTTGGTCTCGCTTGCAAACGCAAGCGGAACATCTTGCGCACATGCTAAAACTTGTTCCGCTTTTCGGAAGAGTAGGCTAGGCCATTGTGTGCCAGTAGGAAAGGATCGCAAGTTTAAAAACATAAACAAACGCATACATACTAGTGTCATGTCACTGAAGTCGGATTGTGGCTACCTATGGTAGGCAAAAACGGTCGCGCACGCAAAATCTCACCACTGGTTAAGATTACATATTTAACAGAGGAACAAAAACAAAAATAGAGAATTCAGTCAATTCAGAGCAAAGTCTCAAGACAGCGTTGGTATAGCGTATCATGGATAAACTGTGAACAATTTCATGTTGTTTCAGAAATAAGTCTATGCTTGCGTTGTGCATTGCAAAATACCTTCTTTTACCTTTCGTCCTCTTATCTAAACGTGTGTTTATCTGGGTAAAAATCCACACACTTGCATCATTAATTTTCCAAGCTGCTTTTTTCTGAAAACTTGGAGACAAACTGTTCATTTTTGTCTGATTTACATTGCTATTGCTGTTTGCTTTAATCGAATTCGGTGTTTTGCTTTTAATTTGATCTACTGCAACCTTCTTTCGTGCTCTGTGAATTATTTATGTTCGTAATCATTTTTTGTTTGAGAGCAGGATGAAAAATAACCTAGCTAAATTTAATCTGTTACCTTTAAAAACATAATTCAATTTGACCTGACTTTCTCTCTCTCTCTCTCTCTCTCTCTCTCTCTCTCTCTCTCTCTCTCTCTCTCTCTCTCTCTCTCTCTCTCTCTCTCTGTCTCACACTGTCTCTCTCTGTCTCTGCGTGTGCCTCTCTGTCTCTCTGTCTATGTCTGTCTCTCTCTGTGTGTTGTCCTCTGTGTCTTTCTCTATCTGTCTGTGTGTGTGTGTGTGTGTGTGTGTCTGTCTGTCTCTATCTATCTATCTACCTATCTATCTATCTATCTGTTTATCGGTCTATCTGTCTACGTCTGTCTGTCTGTTTCTGTATCTCTCTCTGTCTCCCTCTATCTCTCTCTCTCTCTCTCTCTCTCTCTCTCTCTCTCTCTCTCTCTCTCTCTCTCTTATTTCATTCCATCTTTCTCTCCCCTTTCTCTTTCTCTCTCTCCCTCTCTGTCTCTCGCTCTCTCTCTCCCCACCCTCCCCAGCTGCAACAAAAACAACAACAAGAAAGCAATGTTTTCCCGATTTGTTTTTCCCCGCTAGGACCTCAGCTGGAAGTAAGGCGTTACAACACAGTCAGCAGCCCCACGTCCTCAGAGACATCAGTCTCTTTCTCCTCCCCTTCCCCGACACGTGTCCACACACCAGTGAACATCTTGTCAAACATGACGAGGCCTGGCCTCCAACGCCTTCCACTGTTTCCAAGGCTAACTGTCCAGATATTCGTCTTCTGTTCCTTTGGTGCAGTCGCCTATGGTTTGACTTTGGGTGACAGCCCTGATATGTGGTCTCTGTGGTCGGCGGGGCTATAAACAATAGGATTGGGTTGTATTGTACTGAAATATCATGTCTATTGAAATCTTCTGGCTCTTTTTTGTTGATTTTTAGAGTACAATTTTTAAGTTTTATCACATTGGCATGGTTCTTGCTTTAAAAAATGCCTTAAATTCTGTCATTGAAAGAATTTATTTTCTAGAGGTTTTTTTTTAATTGAATCTTCGAAAATCATTTTCAAAATGATTACGAAGTTGTCAGTGGTTACCTGCACTTGTTTTCCTTCACTACTATTTCTGCAGTCATTTGTTTTTTACGCGAAAAAGCAAACTTTTCAATGTGGGTTTTTTTATTTTATATTGCACAGTCATTTCCTCTATAATCGTTTATCTTTGCATGTGCAGACTAATGTTCACAACCATTTTATAAATCGTGTAAACTCAATTAATCTTTTACAACAATGTGTACTTTATTGCTTTTTTTTGCTTTAATTTCTTTTATGCAGTCATTTCTAATAATAAAAAGCAAACTTTTAAGCTAATTCTACCCATCAAAATATTTTTTTATCAACATACGAGACAAAAGTTTTGGGAGACAAAATTATCTTTATTTTCATTTACAAACGATTGCTTATTAGCTTATGATAAACTAATGTATTACTTAATTGGTTTTTCATAACAAAAATATGCACAACCAACTGAATATGACAACAAGAGTTCATTAGTTTTGTATTTGTTTTGTATTTGTATGTAGAGATTCCATTATCTGTATCGTCATGTTTCTTCTCTTGTTACATCTCAAAATAGGATAGTCAATGCTATGTCTGAATCCCTCCATTGTTCTAAAAATAAACCACCACTTTTTTGTCTTTCATCTTCTCCATTTTTTACATCCCTCTCTCTCATTTTTTTATTATTGTTGTTGTTGTTTTTTTTCTAATCGGATATTGTCCTTCGTTCCTTCAGTGTGTATTTACTTGCAACACAGACACACAGACGGAGACAGACACACAGACAGAAACAAACACACCACGCACGCACACAACACACACACACGCACACACACACACACACAACACACACACACACAACACACACACACACAATATATATATATATATATATATATATATATATATATTATATATATATTTATATTATATATATATTTATATAATTATGTAAACTTTGTAAAAGCAATTTTATTTAAACATCATTCAGATTTTTCTTAATGGCTGTTCATTATTGAAAAAGGAGAAGAATGCAAAGAAAAAGAATGCGAAGAAGAAGAAGAAGAAGAAGAAGAAGAAAGAAGAAGAAGAAGAAGAAGAAAGAAGAAGAAGAAGAAGAAGAAGAAGAAGAGAAGAAGAAGAAGAAGAAGAAGAAAAGAAGACATGTTTAGACTGAGACAGACAGACAGGCAGGCAGTGACGGAGACAGAGAGGGAGAGACAGGCCATACAGAGAGAAAAAGAGGTAGAAAAGGCAGGCAGAGAGAGAGTAGAAGAGAGAGAGAGAGAGAGAGAGAGAGAGAGAGAGAGGGGGGGGGGGGAGCAGGCAAACAGACAAAGACACAGAGAGACCCAAAAAAATGACAAAGAGAAAATAGATACAGAGAGAAAAGTTGTAACACAATTAAGGAAACACTTGGTCTATTCTTAGTCTGGAAGTGGGGTGCAACTTGAGCGCACAGAGAGTGCCCAAAAGAGACCAGACAGCCATTCATTTGGGCTGACACAGACACCCTAGTCTTGGCCTCAAATCATAGTTAACTCAAAGGTCAAGTAGTTCTAACATTCTTTGATGTACACTCACATCATTACTTTTTTTTAAAGTTTTTTTCTTACTGCATAGAAAGGGTTAAAGGGAGGAAAAAATGTACCGTGTTGGATTAATGTAAAATATGTATTAGGTGACTAAAAAATCACTTTGAGATCAGTGACCTGTACATTGTGTATACCCTAATTAGCTGGGGTAGTAGGGGAGCAAGAGGGCCCAGTGGTTAGATTGTTGTGCTCGCAATATGACGCCAAGGATTATTCTTCTTCGTCGTCGTCGAACGCTCAGACAACAACTCCTGAGGCCCTGACAAATGCCGCCGTGCGCTGAAGGCCCTCCAGGGATCTGAAGCGTTTCTACCTCATCGGCAGGTTTCTAGGCCAGATGTCGGCCCTCAGGTTTTGGTGTGGGCCCGGGATTGAATCCCAACTCGAGCCAACGCCGAAACGCTCGCTCAAGGGGATCTATTTTCCTCTGGGCTTAACATCAGTGGTGACTTCACTCCCCGAAAGTTTTTCGGATGAGACTAAACTGATGTCATGTGTGTGAAAAAATAGATAAATAAATAAACAAATAGACAAACAGGCACACAGGTAGATAGATAGACAGACAGATAAACAGACAAACAGATAAGAGGCAAAAAACAGACCAAAAACCACACAGAAAAGCAGAATGATATCGATACACGTTGACAGAAAAACAAACACATGAGAAAAGAGCCACCAGCCACGCCTCAAATCAACAAAAGACACTACCAAGCCCCTCTGACACTCTACAACTCTTGTGCATTCTCCTGAATCAGCCAGAACCTCTGAGAACTTCACGAAGATCTGTGAGCTCAGGGTAACTCAGGAATGAACAGAAAAACACAACACACCGCCACCCCAGTCAACAAAGATGCTACTAAGCCCCTCTGAAACTCTACAACACTTGTGCACTCTCCTGAATCAGCCAGAACCTCAGGAACTTTACGCTGGTCTGTGTGGGGCCAGGGCAGGGCAGGGCAGGGCAGGGCAGGGCAACTCAGGCAAGGAATGAAAAGGAAAGCACAAGACACCACCAGCACACACACGCTAGCTTTCCTCAGTCATAGGGATGTAAAAGAGTAGAAACTGTACTGGGGTTAGCACACAACAAAGCTTTTCTCTAAAAAATCTCTTGTGAGAGAATGGTAGACAGGGGGATGGTGTGGATTGTAGAGTGACACAGTGGTTCACCAGTTCTCTCAGCCTTTTGTCAGTTGTACAGCACTTTTCTTTCTTATCTTATCTATAGCCATAGAGTTTTGGAGATAATCAGATCATTCACGGGGTTTTTTTGCGATCAGAGAGAGAGAGAGAGAGAGAGAGAGAGAGAGACAGACAGACAGACAGACAGACAGACAGACAGACAGACAGAGAATGCGAATAGTTTATTCAGATTCTAGACCAGACAGACAGAGACAGAGAAAGACACACACACAGAGACAGAGATAGACAGAGACAGACAGAGACAGACACAGAAAGAGAGAGAAAGTTATATATATATAGAGAGAGAGAGAAACGGACAGACAGAGACAGAAAGACAGACAGACGGATAACGAAAACAGTAAGAGTAAGCCAGCCACCACGAGACAGCCAATACAACAAGAACAATGTTAACTCTCCACCACTCTTAGCCTATTAGCAACAACACCCCACCCACCCCCACCCCCACCCCAATCCCTCCTCTCCCTGATCTTCTGGAACTGTAAGCTAGCTCTTCTGGTCTGTGTGCCCAGAACAGACTGCCCATACAGGGATTCAGATGGTATAACTTGCACAAAGGCACCGACACAACAAACACAGTCTTGCAGGCTTTTCGGCTTTTCCATGGCATTGTACAAGAACGGGTGAGAGAGAGAGAGAGAGAGAGAGAGAGAGAGAGAGAGAGAGAGAGAGAGAGAGAGAGAGAGAGAGAGAGAGAGAGAGAGAGAGAGACCATATACCGGCTTTGGCACCACGAAACAACCCTCTAATTCCACTTGAATGAAGGCTAAACAGAAGGCGAATGTAAACTGACAGTGCCAGCTGTATTTCTACTTTCCCTACACCCATTCAGAAAAGCGTATTATCTCATTTCGTCCATTACAATTTTTGTTTTTAAAAAAAAGCCACCCGCCAAAACAGGATGTATTACACAGATCACGATCGAATACTTGTGTGGCTACGATCATCATCAGTGGTGATCCGAGAGACAGAGAAAAGAAAGAGACAGACAGACATAGAGGGAGATACAGAGACAGAGAGTCTCCTATGGCCTACAAACACAGACAGGCAAGGCAGGCAGGCAGAAACAGAGACTCAGAGAGAGGGAGAGAGAGAGAGAATGAGAGAGAGAGGCAAAACACACACATACACACATACACACATACACACACACAACACACACACACACACACACACACACACACACACACACACACACACACACACACAGAGATAGACAGGAAGAACAGACAAGAAAGAAAGATTCTACTACTGGGATTTCCAGACCTTGTGGTCACTCTGCCGAAAACAGCTTAAGAGGGACTGGAGAGGGCAACAACAAAGGCACACTGGCCTCTTGCTACCTACTTCCCCATCCATTTTGCCCATATACAACAGGGCTGTAAAAGAAGACAGACAGACAGACAGACACAGAGAAGACTGATCTTGGCACAACAAAACTCCTCTCTAAATCTTCTCCATTCACACACTCACACACATTCACTCACACACACACACACACACACACACACAACACACACAGCACACACACAGAGATAGCATCAGACTAAGAAAGAGAAAGACAGACAGAAGCAGACAAAGAGACAGAGAGAGAGAGAAAAGATTATTTTCCAAAAGTGGCACTGGCTTCAACAACAACCCTTAGCATCCTGAAGCAGGATTTGGAAGCAAAGCTAAAGCAAAAGAACAGCCCCAGAACGGAAAAAGGCAAGCAGAAAGCAAATAGTCCGCAAACACTTTCACCTCTCACTTGAACAGGTTGTTGGCATGAGTGTCAGCAGCATCGGGCTCCTGACTTCACTTCACTTGACTTGACTTCTCTGCTCATTCCTTGAAGAGTTGTTTGGGGGTCTTCTCTGGATTTATTTTTTTTTAGGATTTGTGTCATGGGCGCATGATACTCGGCAGAGCTTATTCCTATCTGGGGTGGCAGGATGCATGCTGGCTATGTTTGTGTCATTCACCTCAGTGGTTCTGGTGGGTAGCCTATTCTTCTACAAAAGGCGTAGGTGGGGTTGGGGGGGGGGGGGTCGCTCTTAGGCACGAGCTCTGAGGTTCATTAATGGTGAGATTATTTTGCGTATGCGACCGTATATAAATATATGTATGTATATATATATATATATATATATATAAGGGGGACGGGATAGCTCAGTGGTCGGAGCACTCTCTTTCACCCAGCCAAGTTAAGCAGCGTCGAGCGAGGTTACCAGTTGGATGGGTGACCGTTTGTGCGCCTTGGCTTCAGTACAGTTCCCCCAGTTCACCCAGCTGTAAATGGTTACCTGCCCTCTTTAGGGTCAGGGAAGGTAAAGCAGCGAGGGAGAGGAGATGGGCGCCGCCCTCAATATGCTGGCCCTAGAGAAGTGAGGTCTCTGACGCCTCGCTCCCCTACGACCTTATAGGTTATGGGACTCCTTTACCTTTACCTTTATATATATATATATATATATATATATATATATAGTGACAGACAGACAGTCATCCGTTCTTACTGGCACGGATCACCTACTCTTCCGAAAGGCAGAGCAGGTTTTAACGTGTGTGCAAGATGTTCTGCAAATCGTTTGAACAGAAGGCCTGGGTTTATAGTCTCACTAGAAAGATTATCTGTGTTGTGAAGTCAGCAATAATGGGATTAACTCCAGGAGCAAAATCCCTTTGAACGGGTGCCTCGGTGGTAGCTCAAACCTCGGCTGAATCCCGGGTCATCAAATTTTAACAAACGCAACACTAACCACTAGGCTCTCCCGCCCTCAAAATGTTTTGCTTTTACTTTGTGCATAAGATACTCTTCATCAGCTCGTATTTGAGACACCAACTTCATATTCAGTTTCATTGGAAGGACTCTTATGGACAGTCTATTCAGCTATCAATGTGAACACCAGGGATGAAATCTCTTTGAAGGACGTCCACTTGATGGGAGACCTCAATCCTTTGCTCTTGTCTGCATCAGGTCAGGTCAGGGGCTGGACGCTGTCCCTAACAGTAAGTAGCAGCTGGGCTTTCCACCACTGACCTACAATCAGTGTGTCTGCTCTTTGTTCCTTCCTCTCCCATTACTAGGCAATTGACTGCACAGCTGTCGATGTCCTCTTCATCAGGAAGGGTTTTCTGTCTCTTCACAGATGACATCTTCTGTATGAGGAACAGCTGAGGAAGAGGAAGAGGAGGAGGAAGAGAGACTTCAGACTTTAGACTTCAGACTTTTCCTGTACATCGGTCTTTGACCTCAAGGCCACAATGCAAAAGAATTGTGGGCATACAGAGTGGGCATATGACATAAGTAGTATAAACATATTAGTGTCAAAATGTATATATTATGAAATAGTGTATCAGCAATAATAAAAAAACAAAAAATTACATCAGCTAAATCTTAAATATTTATCACGATACAATTCACGTACGTTCTAATTACCAATATTAAGAGAGAGACAGAGACAGACAGATAGAGACAGAGAGAGACAGACAGAGACAGAGACAGATATACAGAGATAGTGACAGACAGACAGAAAGATAGACAGAGATAGTAAGAGAGAGAGGGGAGGGAGAGACAGACAGAGCAGACAGTGAGAGCGACATATAGACAAACAGAGTCAGATAGAGAGAAAGAGCATTCCTAATGGAGTGGTAGTGACATCAAGAGCTCCCCACAGCCTGTAGACAGAACACACTAGGAACAGGAACGCTGCTGACAGAGAGAGGGGTTGTGGAAGACAGAAATGGTGATCCAATCTATAAAAAAAATATATAAAAAAATTGAGATCCACACTTGACCATTTTTGTGTGGAGTGGATCCGTAAACCACCCTATGATTCCTCGCTTCACATCACTGATCTGAAAACAACATGTTTACTGTCTGCTGCTGCTGCTGCTGCTGCTGCTGCTGCTGCTGCTGCTGCTGCTGCTGCTGCTGCTGCTGCTGCTGCTGCTGCTGCTGCATCCCTGCCCTGGGTTTAGTGAAGCATGCCAAATGTAGATTTGTTACCACCTCCACTACCCTCACCCCACACACACCACCACGATCACCACTACAAACGTTGATCGTGAATCAGTCTGTCTTCTTTTCTACTATATCTCTACATACGGGTTTGATGGTGCTCTGCTTGGAAGTAGTCTTGTGTGTTCGTGCTGATGGAAAAGCCACCCGAAAATCATCATCGAGAGTGACATGACACCCGGTAGAGTTCTCCAGTGTCCGACGTTACAGCTGACTGGTTCAGACCGTTCTACTTCAATCCCATGGGTCCATGAAGTTGTGGGTTCGAATCTCGGCGGCGTCTGTGAATTAAGGGTTTTTTATGATTTCCCATGTCAATCCCAAATGCAGATCTACCAGTCTTAATTCCCTTCGTGTACATATATATACACATGCAGAAAATCAAATATATATATATTAATATATTATATTTATATTATATATACATATATATACACATGCAGGAAATCAAATATAGACGTTAAAGATCCCGTAATTCATGTCAGCGTTTGATGAGTTAACAGAAACACGAACATACCCAGCATACATCCCCAAAATCAGAGTGCGGTTACCTTCGTGATAGGCAAAAAACGGTCACATACGCAAAATCCTACCATTGGGGAACCTCGGAGCTCTAGCCGAAGAACGAAAAAGAAAAAAGAATACCTCAGTAACAGTCTTCAAACTAGAGTGGAAGAAGTTAAAGATAAGACAAGTTGTCAGAAGGCGACTTCTCCTCTGATGAACTTCTGATCTCGGCTGTTCCTGGAGGATTTTTTTTCCTTTCTTGCTTTTACATTGTTCAGCTACAAAAATTCTTAGCTCTTCTATTCTGAAAATAACGTCTGCATTCTCTGCCGAAGAGATTCTATTCTATACAGTAGTGTGGCCATGGGGAATGGTAGGAAGGGCCAGGGCAACCAGACCGTAACTAAGGGATGTGAGACATATATAGGTGTTATTCTCCACTCACCTTGTCTGTTTGTATTTGATTGATTGCTCTGTGCTTAAAGTTGGTATACTCTGACAAGTTGAACATTTAACCCCCATGCCAAAATAACATTATTATCTAATTTGTTTTTTCCTGTTAAAAATCACACTCTGCCTCTGTTTTCAATAGTTGTTCGTTTAACTGAGTGTGATAATAGCCTCGAAGTTTGTTGCTCATTTTGGTGATGTGTGATGTTATATGAGTAATTCCCAGAAAAGATCAAATAACCATTGTAAGACAGGACTGTCCACTGCAGATTCAGACATCACATGTTTACCAAGTTCCACATTGGGGATTCTGAGGCGTGCCCCTGTGGGACTTCTCCTGTGACAGTGGAACACTTCCTCCAGACCTGTCTGTCCAACACACCAAAGCCCGAGGGCCAATATCTGGCCTACTGAACTGCCGATAAGGGACAAACTCTTCACACCCCTGGAGGACCTTCAGTATACCACGGCATTTGTCAGGGCTTCCGAAGTTGCTGTCTGAGCGTTCGACAAAGAAGAATATGATTAATTTGGTCTTTACAAAAATAAACATGTTCACACCAAACAAATATGCAAGCTTCAGGAGTCGAAAAGATTTTATATTGAAATTGGGGGGGGGGGGGGGGGGGGGAGGGGGGGGCTGTACGTTTGCATAGAATGCCTTTGGGGTTTTATTGTTGTATTCCAATATGATGTTCTTTTCTAGTTTCCCTTTCTCTCTTTTTGTTGCTTTTTCCTAGCTTCTTTCCTTGAGTCCTCCACCATTATTTTCATCTTTCCATCCCTCGTATGTTTTTACTTTTTCTTTCCACAACTTCTTTATGGAGGACATCAGATCCATACATCATCAAACACAACAGCATTATTTTTTCCTTAAAAATACCTCTAAGGTACGTCAACTATACAATGCCATACCCCTAGGGCTCTACCTTGACAAAAGAAAGCTGCTTCTTTTGTCCGTTGCCGAATC
Source organism: Rapana venosa (assembly GCA_028751875.1). Taxonomy (NCBI): domain Eukaryota; kingdom Metazoa; phylum Mollusca; class Gastropoda; order Neogastropoda; family Muricidae; genus Rapana; species Rapana venosa. The sequence goes on from CM054136.1 coordinate 41,739,985, forward strand.
CAGACTAGCCTACCAGGGGAACAAAGTTCATTGACCCGAGTAACGTGATGGAACTCAGTCAGAGCCATAAGCACGTAAGGTGATTCCCCTCCCCTGCCATCTATCTTAGGCTGGAACTGCTTTAGACCACTGACTAGGGGTAAGCATTTCTACAGTCCTGTAGATCTCTTCTCCGAGTCTTGTGAAGCACTGAAGGCCAGCCAGCCAACCGGCATCTTGTTCGTCTTCAATAGCTGGTCCGGAATAGTCTGTGGCAGTGATAGCTAATGGTACACTACCCCCCACCCCCTCCCAATTTGCATTTTCTGTCTGGAAGTTCACACAAGATTAGGCGAGTCACTGTCAATGGTAGAGGAATAAAGGGGATTGGGAAAGACAAGGAAGAAGTATGGTGTTTTGAAAAAAAAAGCAGGCTTTATTTTTTTATTCTTGGTTCTTTTCTTTATTCTTACTCTTGTTGTTGTTGATGTTGTTATGGTTTGTTGAGTTGTTTGGTTGGTGCTGTTTATTGTTCTTGTTCTTCTTGTAGTTGTTTATTGTTGATGCTGTTGCTGTTGTTGTTGTTGTTCTTGTTCTTCATCTTCTTTTGTAGTTTGTTGTTGTTGTTCTTCTTCTTCTTCTTCTTCACATTCTTCTTCTCCTACTCCTCTCCTCCTCTTCTTTCTTCCTCCCTCCCTCCTCCCTCCTCCTTAGCAATATCAAACAATATCCCAGCTTCTTTTCTTCTTTCCAACCATTCCCCCCTTTTCTTCTGACCCACAAGAAACCCTTTTCTGACAACCCAAATAAGTAAAATCTACACCAGACCAGGTGAAATCCTAAATGGATAAGAACATCTTCTTCCTCTGTTCTATGTCTTGAGGGGTGAAGGCTGATTTACAATAGACTGGCTCCTTCAAATCACCATTTCTTTCTCTGCTACTACATACTGGTTCTTCTCACACAGCCTGAGGTGATGCACTGCTGGAGAGGAGCTGTCTTGGTCCCTGCTTAATGGCGGAGCCAGAATAGTCCGTAGGATAGTGTGTGGCCTCCTTCTTCTTTTGTGCCTAATTTGCATTGCCTGTCCGAGAGATCACTAACGATTAGCTGAATCTTGAAATAAATGGTAAGAAGCAGAGCTTGGAGAAGATTAGGAGGGGAAGAGTGTAAGGGAGTGGGTGAGGGAGGGTTGGGGGGTGAGGCGTGCTAGGTGATATACAGGTTTACTGTCTACTTGTTAGGCTGGAGTTTTGTGGGGTTTATTAGTTTGTTTGGGATTTTTTTTTGTTATTCTTGATTTTCTTGTCTTGGTTTCTTGTTCTTGTCTCTATTGATTCTCTTTGTTGCTGACTTGTTAGTGTTGTTGTGCTTTTGTCCTTCTCCTCCTCCTCTCTCCTTCCTCTTCTCCTTCCTTTCCTCCTCCTCCTTCTCCTCCTTAGTAATATAACAATCTCCAGTTCTTTTCTTCTTTCCAACCATTCCCCCCTTTTCTTCTGACCCACCAGAAACCCATTTTTTTGACAACACAAAATAAGTAAAAACTACACCAGACCGGAGGAAACCCTAAACGGATAAGAACATCGTCTTCCTCTCTTCTATGTCTTGGGAGGTGAAGGCTGATTTACAATGGACTGGCTCCTTCAAATCACCATTTCTTTCTCTGCTACTACGCACTGGTTCTTCTCACACAGCCTGAGGTGATGCACTGCTGGAGAGGAGCTGTCTTGGTCCGTGCTTAATGGCGGAGCCAGAATAGTCCATGGGATAGTGTGTGGCCTCCTTCTTCTTTTGTGCCTAATTTGCATTGCCTGTCCGAGAGATCACTAACGATTAGCTGAATCTTGAAATAAATGGTAAGAAGCAGAGGTTGGAGAAGATTAGGAGGGGAAGAGTGTAAGGGAGTGGGTGAGGGAAGGGTAGGGGTGGGGGTGGGGGTTCTGGGTGATATACAGGTTTACTGTCTACTTGTTAGGCTGGAGTGTTGTGGGGTTTATTAGTTTGTTTGGGGATTTTTTTTTCGTTATTCTTGATTTTCTTGTTCTTGGTGTTCTTCTTCTTGTCTCTATTTCTTCTCTCTTGTTGCTGATGTTTTTAGTGTTGTTGTTGTTCTCCTCCTCCTCCTCTCCTCTTCCTCTCTCCCTCCTCCCTCCTCCTTAGCAATATCAAACAATACCCTAATTTCTTTGCTTCTTTCCAACCATTCTCCCCTTTTCTTCTGACCCACAAGAAACCCTTTTTTGACAACTCAAATAAGTAAAAAATACACCAGACCAGAGAAAATCCTAAACGGATAAGAGCATCTTCTTCCTCCTTTCTATGTCTTGGGGGGTGAAGGCTGATTTACAATAGACTGGCTCCTTCAAATCACCATTTCTTTCTCTGCTACTGCGTACTGGTTCTTCTCACACAGCCTGAGGTGATGCACTGCTGGAGAGGAGCTGTCTTGGTCCGTGCTTAATGGCGGAGCCAGAATAGTCCGTGGGATAGTGTGTGGCCTCCTTCTACTTTTGTGCCTAATTTGCATTGCCTGTCCAAGAGATCACTAACGATTAGCTGAATCTTGAAATAAATGGTAAGAAGTAGAGGTTGGAGAAGATTACTAGCGGAAGAATGTAAGGGGGTGGGTGAGGGAAGGGTAGGGGGTGAGGGGAGTGGGGTGATATACAGGTTTACTGTCTACTTGTTAAGTTTACTTCTTTTTTCTTTTTTTCTTTTTTTTTCGGGGGTGGGGGGGGGGGGAGATTTATTCTCGATTTTCTTTATCTTGTTCTTATCTTTTTGCTTATCTTGATGTTGTTTTTGTTGTTAATGTTGTTCTTGTTCTTTTTCTTTCTTTCTTTCTTTCTTTTTCTTTTTTCTTTTTCTTGTTTTCTTTTTTCTTTTTTTCTTTTTTTTCTTTTACTTTTCTTTTCTGTCTTCCTTTTTTTTTACTCCCTCCTTCCTCCATTCCTTCCTTCCCTTCTTCCTTTCTCTCTTTCTTTTCTTACTTGCTTCCTTCCTTCCCTCCATATGTTGCTGGATAATCAAAGAAAAACGCTGCTTGTCACATCAAGACAATATCCACCTGAAATATTCAGTACCCGGAGTAATAAAACTAGGTGTTCGGCTAATTAGCTATGAGACTGTAAGACTATTTTATTTCTCTGCTTCACATCTTTGGGTCGGCCCAGCTAATTCTCGTGGCCTGAAATATGTCTGCTGGGTTCTTTCAATCATTCGATGTTGTATTGTATACCACTTTAAATCACGACAGATTATCTGCGTGAAAATCGGGCTGCTCTCCTCGAGGAGAGAGCGTCGCCACAAGAGCTGTGCTACCCATTATTTTGCTTTTTTTCTCCTGTCTGCATATATGTATTTGGTTTCCTATTAGAGTGGCTTTTTTCTACAAAATTTTATCAGCGACAACTCTCTTGTTGCCGTGGGTTCATTTTCGTGCACTAAAAGAGTATAGTACACGGGATCTCGGTTTATCGTCTAATCCGAAAAGTAGCACCCAGACCATTACTCGTGGTCTAGTGGATGGGAGAAAAGTTTCGGGCACCAACGGGGATCGAACCACCACACACACTTGAAACCTTGAAGTTTTGCTTTCTAGTTCCTTTAGACCACCAAGTCCCACACACAAAGAAATGTCTTTCTACAGACGTCTGTATCTAAAATGAAGGGTGGTCAGGTCGCAGCATCTGGCCAGGCTTGGGCTCTGCCAGGTTCATCTCATCCGAGAGATACTGCCTAAATAAAATAGTCAGTATGCAGTACTCGCAGATGAGTCCTGAGGGAATTTTATGAAGAAGTCAAGAAGTCGCCTGGCAAGGACAGTCTCTTTTTCGTAACTGAAACTCGGTTGAAGAGTTGCCAACAGGTTTTCTGTGAAGAATGTCCGGCAATAACAATGAAACAGACGAAGAAAATACCTTTTGACATTTGTGGCGTCCAAATATTATTAATGCATGTTGGTACTCCATTGTTGGGACGGACTGAACATCAGACATAAGGTAAGGTAAAGTTGTTCCGTAACCTATAAGGTCGTAGGGGAGCGAGGCGTCAGAGACCTCAGCTTCTCTAAGGGCCAGCATATTGAGGGCGGCGTCCATCTCCTCTCCCTTGCTGCTTTACCTTCCCTGACCCTAGAGAGGCAGGTACCCATTTACAGCTGGGTGGACTGGGAGACTGTACTGAAGCCAAGACGCGCAAACGGTCACCCATCCAATTGGTAACCACACTCGATGCTGCTTAACCTTGGCTATGGGAAAGCGAGTGCTCCGACCACTTAGCTACACGTTTGGTGTGTTTTTTTAATAAGTGCAGATTCTATTAATCTTCTTCAGAGATGTTTTACACTCACATGCGTGATATTTTGTAAGTTCCCAAATTTCTCTACCAGATTCAACTTTTCCAAGACACACTGGAAAATTGAGTGCAGTGCCTCACCCTGCATGCACCGACTTCTCAAGGAATTGAGGGAAAATTGAGGGCCAAAAAAGGAGAAATCCAGTCCAATCTTGCTGTTTATAACCATGCCGACCACAGAGGTCATTATTATCACGCTCAGTCAAGAGAAGCTCTTCTTTTGCCTAGTATAGTAAGTATACTGTGGTCTAGTGTCAAACGAGGTGTTTTCGTGGTCTGTCAGTTTAAAGTATTATGATTGATAGGTTGCTTGAACGTTTTAGTAGCATAGTCTCGCTCTCTCCGTGTTGTGTGTGTGTGTGTGTGTGTGTGTGTGTGTGTTGTGTTGTGTGTTGTGTGTGTTGTGTGTGTTGTTGTGTCTGTGTGTCTGTGTCGTGTGTGTATGTCTGTGTGTGTGTGTTGTGTGTGTGTTGTGTGTACATGTGGATGTTGTGTATGTGTGTATCTGTGTTTGTGTCTCTGTCTCTAACTGTTTCTCTGTCTCTGTGTGTGTCAGATCAGAACGTGTGTTTGAGAATGCGTGTATGCATGCGTGCGCGCGAGTGTATGTGTGTGCTTGTGTATGCGTGCGTGTGCAAACAAAATAGTCGGCCTCATGCACACAAACAAGGCTGTAACAAGTCCTTTCCAATGCATTCTACCCCCACCCCCTCTCCATGCACCAAACAAAACGAAAGACAGAACGATACAATAAAAAGAAAATGACAAGCAAAATATAACCATGATGCTCTCCTGAACCCAAACATTTCCAGTCTGTTCCAGGGCAACTGACCTTCACAAACTCCATGACAAACGACATCACCAAACTAATCCCTGTACTTCCTAAAGCTATGACCGCGACCTCAGCTTGTACTGGAACACAGACAGCGCAAATGGCCATCTGGACTTGTTAACATACAACCCCTGCATCCAAACCATGGCCCTCTTTGGGTGATAAATCAAGGACAGTCTGCAGACGGTCTTTTGGCCATGATGTGCTACAGACGTGATTGCACTCTGGACAACAAACATGAGGGATGATAGCTTTTTGGAATAAGTTTGAAAATAATCTATGATTGGGGGGCAGTAAGTATGACTGATGTTTCCTATCATTGCCTGAGGAGGTAAAGAGAGGGGGAGGGGATAGTCTAGTGGATAGAGCGCTCCACTCGCGATTTGGCAGCCTGGGTTTGAGTCATTACCGAGACGAGAGAGGGAGGGGTTCTTCTCTGACGTTAACATCAGTACTGACTTTACTCCCCCGAAAATCTTTCGGATGAGACCATGAACTGTGGCATCGAGAGTAAACGCACGAAGAACATCTTGCACATACGTAAAAACACGTTCTTCCTTTCGGAAGAGTAAGCCATTTGTGCTTGTAAGAAAAGATGACAAATATATTAAAATCCAAAACAAAAAACAAATCAAATGCACAGTGACGTCGTGTTTAGACATCATCCCTAAAGTCAGAATGTGGCTTCAATGACGCTGGCAAAAACAGTCGCATGCGAAAAAAATTTACCATTGGTAAACCATAGCTGTAGCCGATGAACGAAAAAAAAATCCAAACCCAAAACAACAATACTGGAGTTTGGGGGGTACTGCATTAGATTTTTCATGCAGTGACTTTTGGACAAGTTGAACCTAATGCGGGTTCGATTCCCATCCGATCTCGAACATTTTCACCATCCTCTAGGCTTGGCTAGTGGTCTGAGTGCTAGTCATTCGGATGAGACGGTAAACCAAGGTCCCGTGTGCATTACTTATTAACAGTTATTAAGGCTTTGACAATAATAATAATAATAATCATAGTCATCTTTCCGGACAAAATCACTATCTGAACTCCGCCCATCTCTCCCTTGGAATAAACAAACATGTAAAATGATATAGAATATAGAATGTTTGAAGGGATCGAAAAGGGAGGGGGGGGGGGGGGGAGAGCAGGGGCTAAGGCGAATGCAACTGCAATCTGTACTTGATATGAAACGTGACAAATGATAATCGCTGTGAAATTGCTGTGGTAATCTAGGACGTGGGCAGCAACAAGAAAAATAAAGAGATGAAAATTCTGACCAATAAAAACAAAAAAGAAAGAAAAGGAAAAAGACAAACCATCGGTTGCAGCATCTTATGGTTTGGTTTTTGGTTTGAACTTCAGTCTCAAAATAAGATTACTTCCAGACAAAACATCTCACTTAATAGTTTTCTCCATCTTTTGATGTACCATTTGTATACAACTATTCTCGTGCATTTTGTTGTTGTTGCTTATTTTGTTTTAACTTGTATACAAATGGTAATACATGCAAAAAAAAGATTTGAATACGAGCTTTCCATTTTGTTTGTATAGTAAAACTAAAACTGCAAAAAATATCTCGTATTATCATTCGATTGTACGGTACGACTGATAAACCGTGCCCTTTTATTTCAAATGAACTTTCGATGTAGACATTTGCTATCAATACGACTCCTTTCAGGTACAAATGAACACAGAGATTGCAATACGGTCACATTGTATGTCTTGTCGCTTAACTGTGGAAGGTGTTTGTAGTTTTAATATGGACGATACAATAATTGAGGATGCACAGTGTAGTCTGGTCGCATAATGCTTTGTACCTACCTAGGTAAGAAAAGATGATCGGGTTGAATCCTATGGAAAGCGACATTTCTCTGCCCAGTTTCAGGAGGATCTATATGGCGGCCTAAGTGTTTGTACCCCTTACATTATAGCATAGCATTGCTTATTATGCGATTTACCATAAAAAAAAATTAGAACTTAAGTCAGTACGTGTTTTACCATACCATACCATACCATACCGTATCGTACCGTATTCTATCTACCGTACATTATCGTATCACATCGTATCGCACGTAAGCTATTCTACATGGTGTACCGTAACGCGTCGTATCCTACCCTACAAAACAGCACAATGCAAAGTACCGCAACAGAAAATCACAAAATGATGTAACGCAATGCAACGGAACGCAATACATTGTGCTTCTATGCAAAACAGTGATAACTAACGCAACACAATGCCAAAGATTATTATACAACATAACAGAAAGCAGCTCACCTTAGCGCAAAGCAAGACATATCCAATATTTTTCATTTCAGTTCTTTCATATTTCGAAGATGATGAATAAACACTGATGCAGGTGTGCTTTTTTAATACAGCCAGTCTTCGTGTGTATGCGGTTTTGAAAATTTTGTTATCCGTTCCCACCGGCACACAATGGCCTTCTCTTTCGAAGGCAGCAAGACAAGAGGAGGTAAAACGAAACAACTCAATATAGCACCAAGAAATTGAAAACAATATTTCTACAAAAAGTGCGACCTAAACAAATGTCATACAACCAATACGTCATCAATAATAGACAAAAACAATACACAAAGAAAAAACCCAATAAGCACGTTAGTTTCATGTCATACATAGCACCAAGAAATTGAAAAAAAATATATTACTACAAAAAGTGCGACCTTAACAAATGTCATACAACCAATACGTCATCATTAATAGACAAAAACAATACACACACAAAAAACACAATATCACGTTAGTTTCATGTCATAATATCGAGAAAAGAAAAGAAAGCGGATACACTAATGTTCTATACGATTTTGTCTAACAAACATCTATCCGAACGCCGCGCATGTAAAGAATGATATACAAGCAACGTAGATCGTTTTGTTAATGCTGCAGATGACGTGACAGCAACGGTGCCGTAAGCATGGAAAAGACATATGATCATTGCAGCCGAATGTTATTTGCACTCTGTGTTTACGGCATAAGCTATGTGTAATGAATAAACAACAGTTCCAGAACACAATTCGCTTTTCTTTTTTTGCTTTACGAAAAATATTCATGGTGGATATCCTCATAAAAAACAGCAATAATTCAGACTAAAACGCTTGGAATAATGCCGTGTGTTGTTTAAGAAAAGTCTGTTTGTAGTTTTAAAACTGTAATAGGCTTAGAACTTTGCTTTACAAAAAAAAGATGTGTATACACTTTTAGAACTGTAGGTTTTTAAGTGTGTTTGCAGTTTTTGAACAGTAGCTTTTTAAGCGTGTGTTTGCAATCCTTGTACAGTAGCTTTTTAAGCGTGTGTTTGCAATCTTTGTACAGTAGCTTTTTCTCTGTGTGTTTGCAGTCTTTGAAGTGTACTTGTTGCCTTTTTTTCCGAAAGTGTGATTGCAGCATTCAGACAATATGGGATTTTTTGGGTAAAGTTTGTATATAGTCTTTGAACTGTCTTGGAACTGTAGTCTTTTTAAAATGTGTTTACGGTCTTTAAACATAACTTCAAAAGAGAGATAGAGGGCGGTGGTTGTGTGTAGGGGTGGGGGAGGGTACAACCTTTGGAAAGAAGACAGACAGAAAAGGGTAAGAAAGGAAGAAAGGGGGACAAAATTCAGAAAGAAAGCAAAGGAGAAAGAAAACCTAGAAAAAAGGAAAGAACTGGAAAAGAAAGAAAGAAAAGCATAAAAAGAAGAACCCGAAAAATAAAGAAAACAAAATGAAAACAGTAGTTGGAAAAGAAAGAAAGATTTCAGAAGAAAGAACTGGAGAAGAAAGGAAGACAGAAGGAACTCGGGAAAAAAGGACAAAAAGCAAAGAAAGAAGGACATTTAAGAAACAAACAAAAAAACATAAAGTAAGAAAGAAGAGACTCTGGAAAAAATGAAAAAAGAGAAAACTCAGCAAGAAAGAAAACAAAAGTTCGGGAAGAAAGAAAGAAGTTGGAAACAAAGAAAAGAACTCGAAAAGAAAGAACATAAAAAGAAGAGAGAAAAAAAAACCAGCACGAAAGAATGTAAGACTAAACCAAAATGAAAAGTATACCCCTAACCCCTCTTCCCCCCCCCCCCCCCCCCAAACCCTCCCCCACAACCTAAAAAAAAAACCACACAAAATACAAAAAAAACCCCCCTCACCCACCCCCACGCTTCTAATTTAGACCCTGTCAGCAAAAGAGTATAGAGTCGTTACCATCCGATGATGATGATGATGATGGTGGTGGTGGTGATGATGATGATGATGATGATGATGATGATGATGGTGATGATGGTGGTGGTGGTGGTGATGATGACGACGACGACGACGACGACGACGACGATGATGATGATGATGATAAATGGAATTTATATAGCGCTGTGTCTTGCAGAGACAAATCAAAGCACCATCACAGATCTATGAGCAAAGAAACACACATACAAAAGAACTCTTTCTGATAGTTAGGTAGTCATGGAAGAGATACAGCAATGAGCACTGTCTCAGGCCCTGAACGTATCCTCTGTTGATCTTTTTTTTATTATCTTAGCTTTCCTTAGAGTGTGAGTACTTAGCAGGTGTTAACTGGACCTACATTTTCTTTCAAGTTTAATTGATAACAAGAAAAGAACATGTTTGAAGTTAATGTCAATTGTTGCTATTTTTGTCGTTGTTGTTTATTGCGTCTTTGTCCTTCTTGTTGTTGTCCTTTTGGTTTGTTTTTTTTATCTTTCTTGTTTTCCTTCCTCTTCGTCCTCCTTTGCTTTGTCGTCGTTATCGTCATTATCCTCCTCATCCTCCCCCTCATCATCATCATCACAATCATCATTACCTCCACCATTCACTAACATTATCACCACCACAACAACCATCACCATCATCATCATCGTCGTCGTCGTCGCCGTCGTCGCTTATCACCATCGTCATCATTGTCATCATCGTCATTAACTTTTTCTACTTCTTTTTTTCTCTGTTTCTTCTCCTCCTCTTTCTGCTCTTCTCCTCCTTCCCCTTTCTTACCGCTTCTTCATCACTTATCGCTGTCTTCTTCGATTTCTTCCTGTTGCTGCAAGTTCTGTAGAGGCAATTCATTCATCCTGCTGCCGGATTTTGTCTGAACTTTTATGGCAAAGGGCAAGCAAAATGTAGAGACGGAGATAATGAGCGATTTGTGCATCGTTAGCGAACTTATATATATGGAGAGAGACAGACAGACAGACAGACAGACAGACAGATAGATAGACAGACAGACACACAGAGACGCACAGAGACAGAGACACACAGAGACAGAGAGAAAAAAGAGACAGAGACTATAAACATCCCTCCCCCACCCACCCACAAAACCAGTTTCATTCAAATAGTTCCCCCATGGGGATGCCAGGGGCATGTCAGTATAAACAGCATCCCCACATTCTGAAAATTCTGTGCAAGAAATTTCGTCTTTTCTATCACCCTCTTTGTTTCTGCCTCGTTAATGCTCTTTCTTTCACCTCCTTGTCTATTTTCTGCCTTCGTGATCCATTCTCCTGCTTTTTTTCCAGAAAGACTTGAGAGATAACAATTCTCTTAAGCCGAAGTCGGATACGCTGGGCCTGATTTGTCAGGCGCTTAGCGTCAGAGTGACACATTTTCGCTCATATAACAAACAACAATAGTTGCTGTCTGAGCGTACGCACACACACACATACACGCACAAACACACACTCATACACACGCGCATAAAGGAAAATGTTTACAATGCGTCCACAATCGGCTTGATATTTTTAAATGTCTGGAATCTTCATGAATATTTCAAAACCTTGCAAACTGTAAATAAGGCTCACTTAATGAAACTGACAATACCCAAAAATCGCAGTCAAATAAATGAAGCAAGAAGAAAGAAGAAGACGACAACGTGGAATAACAGGAGAGATGACATAGTACAAAGAACAACCAACTTAGAACAAAGAGAGAAGACTGGCGATTCCATCACGTCGTGTCAAAGAGGCACTAACGATGTCTGGTGTGTCATTACCAGGCAACAAAGCGGAACTTCTCTTTCTCCTTTGTAGACAGTTTTCTTTACAATGGTGCAAGAAGATGACTAGGTGAACAAGCTCCGGTCAAAGAGCGTATGTAGCTCAACAGCCGAAGTCTAAAAGGTAAAGGTGTACCGTAACCTATGTGGTTGTAGGGAAGTGAGGCATCAGGGACCTCATCTTCTCAAGGGGCCAGTATATTGAGGGTGGCGCCCATCTTCTATCCCTCGCTGCTTTACCTTCCCTAACCCTAAAGAGGCAGGTACCCATTTACAGCTGGGTGAACTGGGGGGCTGTACAAGGCTCGAAAAATGGTCACCCATCCAAGTGGTAACACGCTCGATGCTGTTTAACATTAGCTGGGGGAAAGCGAGTGCTCTGACCACTGAGCTATCCCGTCCCGCCAAAGCTTAGATGGCCTTAAAGATTTTGCCTCTGATCGAAGTAAAGAAAGTTTCATTTGGATGCCCCCAGACTTCAAGCAGACTCGCACGGACGTAGACAGCATAGGTTGTGCTCACAGGCACGCGTGCATGGAAGTACAGACACAGATATATATACATGCGTGGACTCACACATGCATGAGGTACAAGCACTCACGCTGGGTGCATATCTAAGCATGCATCATATAAAAAGAACAACGTATTTATGCAGACACATCGACTGGCAATAATAACCCACTTTCTGCCTACATCACCTTCATCCTCCCATCTTTACTCTTCCCTCTCCCCCCCCCCCCCATCCCAACCTTTCTTCCTTCTCCCCTAGCCCCCCACCCCTCCCCTCCAAGCCCCCTTCCCCCGAAAGTACAATTTGAGGGAGCTACAACAGGAACCCATTACAAGATCTAGAGCAGAAAATGATGTTAGGGGATACAGCGCATCCTTCACCATTACAATGGCAATTTGTCAGAACAGATACGGCCCACCTTGCATGCTCAAGCTGCTGCTATCTGCAACCGAAGCCCTTGGCCCGGGCACGTGATCACATCGTATATAATGCCACCTGCCCCCTGTGCCAGAAAGCTATTAGTGCGGAACACGCACTCCGATTTGAGAATAGCCTATTGTCTGCAGTAGTTGTTCTCCATGAAGCTGTCGCCAGCGCACAAGATATCCCATATGTGCTACACTATTATGATATACCAAGATGTTTATTTATCGTAAGTTTTTTAATCACAGTTTTTTTTCTTATATATTTTAAGGATAATGGAATGAGTACTCATATGTTTTTCTTAACATGGCCTACTCTTCTAAAATGCGGAACAGGTTTTAAGGGTGCGCAAGATGTTCTGCGCGCGTTGACACATGAGATGTCGGTTTATAGCCTCATTTGAAGAACTTTCGAAAGCTTGATCACTTGTGTAACTCAAACCACAGCGAAGCCTCGTGTGCATGCTGGATGTATTCAAATGTTATCACAAACTACCCTCACGTTGAAACGAACTCTATCACCTTAACATGTGCCTTCTTCGCTTTCTGATATCTGTATACAGACATGGAAACGAAGACACTGGCATGTCCTCGCAGAAGTCGAGATGGAAGATGGAAAAGTCCCCTTCTTGAAGCCACTCTGAAAATACTAGATGGACTCATTCTAGCATCTGATAGCTAGGGAAACAAATGTATATGCAGACAGGAAAAGAGAGAAAATAATAGGTGGCGCCGCTCTTGTGGCGACACGCTCTCCCAGGGGAGAGTAGCCCGAATTTCACGCAGAGGAATCTGCCGCGACTTAAAGTGGTATACAATATCTTATAGCATTCTAAAATTGCATGATTCTCTCTAGACGTATGCACTTTATGACAAAGCTTTGTCGATGCCTGTTATCTCGCGTTGCTGTTCTGGTAATGCGTGATGCGATGTAGGTTTAGACCAGCTCTTCTCTTTTCATGATCTCGCTATGACGGTCGTCGTTGGTTACATACAAAATGTCGACGGCGATAATGGACTAAAATGAAATCCAACACACGCCTGCGGCTTCTAAAACCTGCGTCATTTCACTGAGATGGCATATACAGTTTGCGCAGGGTGGGTTTTTTCCCCCTTGGATGCCATTTGTGAAACGGAAGACGGCTTTGACTTTCAACTAAGTGAGGAGTCATTGGACACCCAGAAAAGCTTTCAGGCAGATTGTCATGGGCAAGACACACATTTGACGGAGCCCATCCCTGTTTATCTTATTATTTATTTATTTATTTATTTATTCTTTTATATCGAGGATAATGGAATAAGTACTCATGTGCTTTTTTTTACATCCAGTCCCCGTGTGTATGCGGTTTTGTAAATTTTGGCATCTGTTCCCACCGGCACACAATGGCCTACTCTTTCGAAAAGCGGAACAGGATTTAACGTGTGCGCAAGATGTTCTGCATGCGTTCGCACACGGGGCCTCGGTTTATAGTCTCATCCGATGTTCATGTAGGAAGAAGGTTTTAGCCTACTAGATCTATAGGCTGACATTCTGTGGCTGAACAACCTGCATTTCGATAAATATAAACCACACGTTGTTTTCTTTTCTCTTCATTTCAGTCTGCCATACACCACACTTTGGGTTTTTCTCTTCACTTAAGTCTGCCATACACCACACTTTGGGTTTTTCTCTTCACTTAAGTCTCCCATACACCACACTTTGGGGTTTTTCTCTTCACTTAAGTCTGCCATACACCACACTTTGGGGTTTTTTCTCTTCACTTAAGTCTCCCATACACCACACTTTGGGGTTTTTTCTCTTACTTAAATCTGCCATACACCCCACTTTGGGGTTTTTTCTCTTCACTTAAGTCTGCCATACACCACACTTTGGGGTTTTTTCTCTTCACTTAAGTCTCCCATACACCACACTTTGGGGGTTTTCTCTTCACTTAAGTCTCCCATACACCACACTTCGGGGTTTTTTCTCTTCACTTAAGTCTCCCATACACCACACTTTGGGGTTTTTTCTCTTCACTTAAGTCTGCCATACACCACACTTTGGGGTTTTTTCTCTTCACTTAAGTCTCCCATACACCACACTTCGGGGTTTTTTCTCTTCACTTAAGTCTGCCATACACCACACTTTGGGGTTTTTTCTCTTCACTTAAGTCTCCCATACACCACACTTTGGGGTTTTTTCTCTTCACTTAAGTCTCCCATACACCACACTTTGGGGTTTTTTCTCTTCACTTAAGTCTGCCATACACCACACTTTGGGGTTTTTTCTCTTCACTTAAGTCTCCCATACACCACACTTTGGGGTTTTTTCTCTTCACTTAAATCTGCCATACACCACACTTTGGGGTTTTTTCTCTTCACTTAAGTCTCCCATACACCACACTTTGGGGTTTTTTCTCTTCACTTAAATCTGCCATACACCACACTTTGGGTTGTTCTCTTCACTTAAGTCTGCCATACACCACACTTTGGGGTTTTTTCTCTTCACTTAAGTCTGCCATACACCACACTTTGGGGTTTTTTCTCTTCACTTAAGTCTCCCATACACCACACTTTGGGTTTTTTTCTCTTCACTTAAGTCTCCCATACACCACACTTTGTCTCTTCACTTAAGTCTGCCATACACCACACTTTGGGGTTTTTTCTCTTCACTTAAGTCTGCCATACACCACACTTTGGGTTGTTCTCTTCACTTAAGTCTGCCATACACCACACTTTGGGGGTTTTCTCTTCACTTAAGTCTCCCATACACCACACTTTGGGGTTTTTTCTCTTCACTTAAGTCTGCCATACACCACACTTTGGGTTGTTCTCTTCACTTAAGTCTGCCATACACCACACTTTGGGGTTTTTTCTCTTCACTTAAGTCTGCCATACACCACACTTTGGGTTGTTCTCTTCACTTAAGTCTGCCATACACCACACTTTGGGGTTTTTTCTCTTCACTTAAGTCTGCCATATACCACACTTTGGGAGGGGTTTTCTTCACCTAAGTCTGCCATTGGCGATATAGATTTTTTATAGATTGCAAAGTTAAAAATAAACAACCAAAAAGAATTAAAGCTAAAAGAAAAGAATCTCTTCATATTAGCTTTGAGGAATTTACCTCATTTATGATGTGTTTTTGCTTTTTCTGTAAATTTGAATTAATCATAATTTTATCTTTTTGCAATTATCGATATAAAAGCAATGTGACATCATCTTAAACACTATCAAAGAACTTTGTTACTTCTCATTTGTGTAAGAGATTAGATATAGCTGACTTCTCAGCATTTTGGAACCTGACCTACAATTTGTTTTTGTTTTGACAGCGATCTGTAACGTTCAGACCTTTCCTCAGGTTCAAATGCAGGCCTTGGTGTTTGATAGAGCGATTGGCCCTTTTCATCATAGACATGGAAGTGACCAAAAACTGAACAGAAATGTAGGCAGTTTAACTGACAGCTTGTGATTCTGTTTCTTACGTGTAACGTCGAATGAATGAATGAATGAATGAATGAATGAATGAATGAATGAATGAATGAATGAATGAATGAAGCACAAGGAGCTGCAATCCTAACTTTTTTTTTAATGTTGCGAAACACATCTATTGTACTAACCTGAGATATCTGGAGATGGGCATCTTGATCATTATGAATAGAGGACCAAATCAACACCAAACCATTCTCAAAGTCGGACGCGGAATGCAAATACCATATGTTCAAGTCTGCTTGGACAGAAAAGGTCGCACACGCAAAAATCTCACCACCGGTGAACCTTGGAGCTCTAGCAGAGGAACAAAAAAACCAACACCTCTACACGCATATAAGAAAATTAAATATGCACGTTAAAGATCTTGTAAATCAAGTCAGCGCAGCGTCCAGCAGGTCACAGAA
>CM054136.1:41760952-41765952 GCA_028751875.1 Rapana venosa
TATCTCCCTTGCGACATCTGCATCTTTTGCCAAAATGTCAAAAATAAGTACACGGCAGCAGATGGGACAGAATGTTTTCAATCCAATCATCAAGACCATTCAGCTGCTTTGCAAGAATGAGCCATTGGTTTTGGTGTGGAGGGTTTTGTTCCTCAGCTTAGAGCTCTGAGGTTCACCAGTGGTGACATTTTTGTGTATGCGACAGGTTTTTGTCCACTATTTAGGTAACTGTATTCCATCATCAGGGATTGTTCTGATATGAAAAACACTGTCTGGGAACGGAAATTGGGGAGGAACAACAGTCAACAACCACAAATCCCCCTGGCAAGCTAAACATCCCCCTCCCCCATAATTCCCCGCGCGCGCGTGTGTGTGTGTGTGTGTGTGTGTGTGTGTGTGTGTGTGTTGTGGAGTGTGTGTGATGTGTGTGTGTGTGTGTGTGTGTGTGTGTGTGTGTGTGTGTGTGTGTGTGTGTGTGTGTGTGTGTGTGTAGTGGTGTGTGTGTGTGTGTATATACAGTGTGTAAATACGTGACGGCGGAAGGTGAAGGTGCGGCTATGTACGTGAGTGCTAACACATGCTATCCTCCAAGCACGGAAGTACGTGACTAAACATTGGATGCTCATTTTCCCCAGTACAAAAAAGTGACTTCTTTCAAGCCTGGCTGTAACAGAATGCTGATATTGTGTTCGTGTGTTTACGTACTGGATTGCATATCTCCTTCCCTGATAAATGCGGAGAATGGTTCTACACAGAGAGAGAGAGGCAAACAGACAGACAGACAGGCAGACAGGCAGACAGACAGACAGACAGAGAGACAGGGACAGAGGTCAAGAGACAGAGGTAGAGTGATATGCAGATAGAGAGAGGGATATAAACACAGAGAGACAGAGATAGAGAGAGAGAAATGCAGAGACAGAGAAATACAGAGACAGACGGCTAGACAGAAGTATTTTTTTATGCCTCCGAGAGAGAGAGAGAGATGGGGGAGAGGAGAGAAAGGCAGACAGACAGACAGAGGTAGAGAGAGAAAGAAAGAAATACATAGAGAGACAGAGATAGATACAGAGAGACACACCAACAGAGACAGAGACAGTGTGAGACAGATATGGAGGATGAAAGGGTAGGGGTGGGGGATAGTATGTTGACCTTGGATAAAGGTAGGGGAGGGGGCCGAGGAAATGGTAATGGACATCTCCCCTCATGAAGGACCTAGTTGCTTTGCTGTGGCAACTGGAATCTGACATAATTGTCTGTTTGTCTGTCTCTACATTCTCTGATGATGCTGATAAACACGTACGTGCATCTTCACAGGGGACATTTTTGCCCTAGAGATTTATTTCCATAGCTATTCCTTTTAGAGAGTAGAAAACCCCAAAGAGATCAAAAATATACGCTCATTAAGTAAACACACACACACACTCACACACACACACACAACCACATTTGGGAAAAAAAAACTAGATGAATTTATAGCTGAATCAGTCTGCATATCCTTTTTGTGCTCTGTTTAAGCAAATATTTTTTATCCATATTTATGTTCTATTTTGGATGTTTTCATATTTCCCAAAATATATTGTAGCAGGTAGGAGATGGATCTTTATAAGAATAAGCATTCAAATGGCATACATGAGTGTGTGTGTGCGTGTGTGTGTTTGTGAGTTTTCAATTTTTTGTCTGTTCACTTAAAGAGGTATTGGACAGGGTGAGGGAAGTGCTACGTTTAGGGCTTTGAAGTAAAAAGATATGTGTTGGTGCTTGTATGCATTAAACTACTGATTTCTAACAAAACAAACAGTATGTTGTAAAAATGTAGCCAAAATAATAAAACAGAAACACATAAGAACTGAAAAGTATGCTACAAGCGGAATGTGTACAACTGTAAACCATTTCAGTGTGTATGCATGGTTAGACCATCATGCAATACAATTTAAGAGTACCCACATGACATGGGTTCATAGTCTTGCAGGGAAATAAAGTAATGATTAATGTCAACTCAATGGAGAACCATTCTAATCAAACAAAAAATTCAGTAGAAGGTTAAACTCAAGCCCACAAATCATTTTGAATGAAAAGTTCAAAGCTAGAACTACTCCACCGTTCTGCTGTGCATATAGTAAAATAAATACTAAAAACAGGGACTAACACTCAGTATAGGATGAAAACCCCAAAACTTTGCAACTGTGTTAAAAGCGAAGCAATCAAATTTGGCTCTCTGTTTTCTAATCAAGAGAAAAGCCCCCCAGGGGAACTTTCTGTTTAGGGAGGGGCATTGTTTGGAGAAGTGTGTTACAGGCAGACGGTGCTTTTGTTTTATGAACAGGGCATGCAATGGGAAGTATCTGTTGTGTATGCTTCATTTCAGGGGCTTCATTTCCAATGTATAAGTTATTGAGGATATGTCCTTTGGGAAATGACAGAGATATGTAGACTATATAGGCATGCATAGAAGCTTGTTCAGGCATGCTTGTATGATGGCCTATGCACGAGCACACACACAAACCCACGCGTGCACGCACGCACGCACACGTACAGACACAGACCTGGGATAGCCTGGTGGTTAAAGCATTGTGTCACACTCTGACAGCCTGGGTTTAAGTCTGATTAGAGCCACCACGAAGACCCAATTCAAGGAGATTGTTCACCTGTAGTTAACGTCATTGTCAATTGCATGTCTCCCAAAGTCCTTTGGATGAGACCATAAATGAAAGTCCCCTGTGC
Source organism: Rapana venosa (assembly GCA_028751875.1). NCBI lineage: Eukaryota > Metazoa > Mollusca > Gastropoda > Neogastropoda > Muricidae > Rapana > Rapana venosa. The sequence goes on from CM054136.1 coordinate 41,763,674, forward strand.
AAATGCATGCACAACATCTTGTGCACATGTTAAAACCTCTTCTGCCCTGATGAGACTTTACCATAAATCAGAGTCCCATGTGCAAACGCATGTGGAACACATGGGTACTTATTCCCTTATCCTCGAAATAAAATAAATAAATAAATAAAATGCAAATAAAAAGCGCATGAGAGTGTATTCATCCATTCCATGTACAATAAAACTGTTTCATGTTTGTCACAAATATTTTTAGGAAAGAGGGAGAGAGAGGGGGGATGAGACGGGGGGGGGGGGGGGGAGGGATAGAGAGAGAGAGAAGAGGCATGAAGATGTGTGGAAAAAAACTGTGGGTTGTGGAGGTTTTGAACGCAAAAACAAATTTGAACTGCACCAGTAGTTCCTGCACAGCTAAATGCATCTTCCACTCCAGCAGTCACCACTGCTCTATGCACATAAATTCACAACAAACGTACCCACCCAAACTTCGGAGTCAATCTTATACCTGCCTTTCATAACCTGACTCAGCAGGTTTCTAGCTTCCATTGTATGCAGCAGCTATCGCCTCCCTTGTGACATCCGGGTCTTTTGCCCAAATGTCAACTCTAAGCAGACGGCAACACACGGGCAAAATTTATTCCAGTTCATCTTTCCGACGATGTAGATGCTATGCAAGAATGACGCTACTCTTGTGGTAAAAAAAACCAAACGAATCACTGCCATGAATTTTAAAAACAAAGAATGTTATTTTTTTAAACTAACAAAACAATATAAGCAAACCAATAACAAAAAACCACAGAAAAGAAACCAAGCCAACCAGCCAACCAACCAAAGATCCCTTCTCTCTCTCTCTCTCTCTCTCTCTCTCTAAAAATGAACAAAAGCATAAACAAAAAATCCCAAGAAAATATTGTTTCAAAGCAAACCACGGAAAAGTTAATTATATAATGTGTATGAAGAAAGGTTACTATTTTGAATACATGGTGAGGACAGTGCAAAGAGAGGAGAGAGAGAGGGGGGGGAGAGAGGCAGGGAGAGAGACAGAGACAGAAAGATACACACCCTCATACAGATACATAGAGAGAAGGATTGCAATAGAAAGATCCCGAATAGATAAGCAGAGATCATTTTCTGTCCATTTTTAGCTCTTTTCATGCATGCCGCATGTGTGCGAATTTTACACAAAAGGAGGTTTATTGCATATCGACTTTACTGTCTGCAGTTGTATTGGCAGTATATATATATATATATATATTATTAATATAAGAGAGAGAGGAGAGAGAGAGAGAGAGAGAGGAGAGAGAGAAGAGGGGAGAGAGAGAGATGTATGATGTGTGTGTCCTGATTGTGTTTGTGTGCACGCACATGTCCACGTATGTGTGTGTGCAAGTGCACATGTGTGCGTGTGTGTGCATACATCACACAAACACACATACATGCATACATAGATATATTAGAACGTTCGTACACGCATAAATAAATACATGCACACATATCATCCGAACATCCATCCATACATAATTTAATGTAGAGGAAATACATGTCGTGTCCATCCATCCATCAATCCATCCATCCATCCACGCGCATGTTGAAACTACCATGTGGCCATAGAGACAGACACACAGACACAGACAGACAGACAGACAGACAGACATAGACAGACAGATAGACAGACAGACAGACAGAGGAGAAAGGCAAAAAGATAGGTAGGTACAGACAGTCAGAGAAAAGCCCTTTCTGTCTTGTTCTTATGTCTACGTGCGACGTACACGTGGTCTGTATCATTCACACTGAGGCTGATTAATGGTGAGCCGAGCTTATCATAAGATAGATAGATAGATAGATAGATAGATAGATAGATAGATAGATAGATAGATAGATAGATAGATAGATAGATAGATAGATAGATAGATAGATAGATAGATAGATAGATAGACAGACAGACCGAGGCAGACAGAAAGAGACAGAGACAGATACAAAGGCAGAGACAAAGACAGAGAAAGAGACAGACAGATACAGACAGAAATTGAGACAGAGAGAAACAGACAAAAAGAGAGAGGGACAGGAAGAGACACATAGACTCGAGAAGACAGAGAGAACCGTATTGCACTAGTCACAGTGAACAGAACATCTAGAAAGATTCCTTAGAATTCTGAAGGTACGACGTGTGATGCCAGAATCACTCGCCCTCACATCATGTATTCTGGCTAGAGGGATTTGTTGGGTGTTTTTCTAAGCAAATTTGTTTCTGCATTAACAGTGTTGGGCATCTCTCTGCGATGCGCTTACTTACTTCCATCCTT
>CM054136.1:41768452-41770952 GCA_028751875.1 Rapana venosa
CCATCCATCCTCTTCTCCTTTCTGTTCCAACGAGGAAGTACAACTGGTATCATTTAGGTTGAATAGGGTTTGTTCATGCAATAAGCATTGAACAACTTAAACATGAGGAACATAATCAGCATGGCAACAACAAGCCAGTAGCTTATTTTGTGCTCCAGTACAACATCGACATTTACATGGCGGTTGATGATCCATACAATGACCAAAAGAAGAAGGCGGGGAAATGAGTGAATGGGATAATAACAGCAATAACATGTACACATAATGAAATAATTGACGATTTTTTCCAAAAGCGATGTCTGTTGCATGAATAAGCAAACGTTGGGGGGTAGGGGGGAATGCCAGAATCCTTGGCTGTTCAGCCCATCCAAAACGTTTTTTAAAAATTGAAAAAGTAAATAATGAAAAAAGAACAAACCACAAGACAGACATATAACCAAGCAACGAGGTGCAAGAGGAGATGAAGAAACGAACGCACAAACAGAAAAACAAAAACAAAAAACAACTCAGCAAACCAACATACAAACAAAATTATCACACAAACAAAAGAAACAAACCATCTACTGGTATCGTTTCTCTGACTGTACTAGTTTACTGTATCATTTTTGTCTGGTGCATTGTTTTTGTCTGCACTTTCTTCTGTTGTCATTTTGTTTTCTTTGATTTACTTTCTTCTTCTTCTTCTTCTTCTTCTTCTTCTTCTTCTTCTCTTCTCTTAATTTCCTAATTCTGGTGATGTTCTTATTCCCTTCTCAGACCCATGTCATCATCTGCCAAACAAAAATAAGATACGTTCAGCAGCCACACTATTAGTGTGTCTGCTAGTGTCTTGTTGATGATGTGCTGCTGCAACAAGTCTTTCTAATGAAACGACAGCACAGTCATGAGACTATTTCTACAACAAGGAAACGAGGTAACTTCAGTACCTTCCCCCCGAAACAACAAACGATGCAACAGCTTTGTTTTGCTTCATTTACTGGTCTTTTTTTAGTAGCACTTCAAGACCAAGAGACCGTGTGTCAATATGATGATTATGATGATTTTGTGTGTTCTGTCACTTCTGCTGCCTTTGGTAGTACTGTGAGTCCCATACAAAACGATGATTGCATGCAACAAATTGGGACTTTCTTTTTTGCGAGGAAGGGTTTCCGTTTTTTCTTTTGCTGCTGCACCAAGTTGTTAACCTGTATTCTTCCTCGTGGATAGATTGCATGTCACCGGCTGATTGGCTCAAAGATATGCGTCTGTCTATTTTGGGAGCATGCAGCAAACGTTAACTCTTTTTTGTCTACGGGGGATAAATGGAGTGTTGTCTTTGTTGGGAGCTTCTATATTAACCTTCTGTTGCCTCTGTCAAGTTGTAACCAACCCATACAGGAATGGCTGTTTTGGCTGGTCTGACTACTTAACGATGCCCTGTGTGTGTGTGTGTTGTGTGTGTGTGTGTGTGTGTGTGTGTGTGTGTGTGTGTGTGTGTGTGTGTGTGTGTGTCTGTGTGTCTGTGTGTCTGTGTGTGTCGATGAGTAAGTGTGTGGTGTGTGTGAGTGTGTGTGTGTGTGTGTGTCCGTGTGTGTGAGTGTGTGTGTCGATGAGTAAGTGTGTGGTGTGTGTGAGTGTGTGTGTGTGTGTGTCCGTGTGTGTGAGTGTGTGTGTGTGTGTGTGTGTGTGTGTGTGTGTGTGTGTGTGTGTGTGTGTGTGTGTGTGTGTGTGTGTGTGTGTGTGTGTGTTGTGTGTGTGTGTGTGTGTGTGTGTGTGTGTTCAAAACACACTCTATGATACTGCCTTGTGTAGGAGTAGCATTATGTTGCATTACCTACTCTTCTGCTTCTTTTCACTTTTTATTAGTATTATGGGGATTCCGTCACTCTTTTTTGACTACTCTGAGCTAGTTTCGATCTATTCATTTTGCCTCTCTCCTCTCTCTCTCTCTCTCTCTCTTCTCTCTCTCTCTCTCTCTCTCTCTCTCTCTCTCTCTCTCTCTCTTACTCTCTCTCTCTCTTACTCTGTCTCTCTCTCTCTCTCTCATCTCCTCAAATCTTTTTCCACCTCTCTCTATCTCCTTCTCTGTAATTTTGTCTGTCTTTGTCTCTGCCTGTCTATTCACATGTCTGTCTGTCTCTGTCTCTGTCTCTCGATCCACACACACACAACACACACACACAAACACACATACACACACACACACACACACAACCCACACACACACACACACACACACACAAACACACACACAAAAACAACGTACACTGCACCACACCACAACACACACACACGCGCACGCACACACGTACGCACATACACACACACACAAAACACAACACACACACCCATACCACACCACACTATCCACACACACCACACCACACCACCACCCACCCATCCCCCACACACACCACACCACCACCACCCCACACACCACACCACACACACACCCCTCCACCCCCCCACCCCCCACCCCCACCACACACACACACATCCAACTTTTTTGTCTGTCTCTTTC
>CM054136.1:41775952-41780952 GCA_028751875.1 Rapana venosa
TGTTGCTTTATGCGGGTGTTTTTTTGGACCTTCCAGGTTTTTCTCTCTCCCCTCTCTCTTTCTCTCTCTCTCTCTTCTCTCTCTCTCTCTCTCTCTTCTCTCTCTTTTTTCTCTCTCCTCTCTCCTTTTCCCCATTTCACTCTCCCCTCCTCCCTCTGCTCACTTTTTGTCTTTTTTCTTCATTTCTCTCTCTTTTTAACTTTGCTTCCCTCTCTTAAATTTTTTTTTATGTTAAGTAATATTTATTATTTATTTCTTTCACTATTTATCAAAAAGAACGATTAAAAAAATTTTGGGTTTTGAAATATATTCTTCGTTTAAATTTTTATTATTTTAAAAAGAGAAGGGGGGGGTTGCCAGTGGTAGAACTTTAGTTCGTGATCGATGGCCGGGATTCACGCCCCCATAGGTGTGTGTATTTAAGATAGATAGATAGATAGAAGATAGATAGATAGATAGATAATAGATAGATAGATAGATAGTAGATAGATAATAGATAGATGATAGATAGATCGGGGGTAATGCTGAACAATGTTCATGCTTATGTACCTCACCAATATGCACACAGGAAGATGTTTTTGCGGCATGCGGGGTGTGTCCGGGGTGTGTGGTGTGTCCGGTGTGTATTTTGCCCCTCCCCTCTCCTGCCTTCCCCATCATCTCCCCTTTTTTCCCCGTCTGCATAGCCCTGCTTGACCCATATTGCTTTTTTGCCCCACCACCACCACCACCCCACCCACCCCCCCCCCCCCACCACACGGTTTTTTGTTACGGCAGAGTAAAGTATGGACCAGACAACACGGTGGGAGAATATGCTTTGATGTGGCCAGTTCCCTCACGCCCCAACAGGGTCTCTCATGTATTACCATGGGCCCACACACTTCTGCCCACACCACACCGCACGCCACGCAACCACACACACACTAGTATGGATTAATATTTTAAAATTATATTATAAATAATTATATATTTTAAAAAATATATATATATTATATAATATAAAAAAATATCACCCCCTACTTTTGTTGAATTGTACGGGGAAAGGGGGGGGGGAAGAGGGGAGAGAGAAAAGAGAGAGAACGCACCACAAACAAACACACACACACAAAAACAAACACACACTTTCCCAAACAAACACACACCCCCAGCGTGCACGCGCGTGTGACAGACACAGCACGTTGGTGTGCCGATACAGCTACAGTGCGGGGGATAATAAAAATAAAATAATAATAATAAAATGTATGGAATTTATTAGTGCTGAATCTTGTAAAAGCAACAAATCAAAGCGCTCAGATGACTTTTTTTTATCGGGGATAAGGGAATAAGCCTCATGTGTTTTTTTTTTCACCGGGGCCCCGGTGTTGGGTTTTGTAAATTTTGTCATCTGTTCCCACCGGATACGATAAATACACTTAAAAGGAAAAATTCTGGTGTACCTTTTTTTGTTTGAAAGCATTTGTTATAATAAATATTTTTAATGCAACAGTTCCGTTTGCGTAAAAATGCAAACAACGTACTGTTTAAATTCCCAAAAACATAGACAAAAATAAAAACAACAAACAACAAAAAAAAAATGAATTTGAAAGAAAATTTGAAATAAAAAAAGCAATAAAAAGGGTTTTAAAAAAAAAATAAAATGCAACAAATTCGAGACAACAATACAAAGAAACTCACTAATCGGTGTGTAAATAATTTATCAAGCAAGCCCATCAGCCCTTTGCATTTACTAATTTTAACACATTTAAAAAAAAAAATAAAATAAAAATATCGCACGCACAAACAAAAGAATAAATCATTCTGTAAATTGTTTTCAATCACCTAAAAAAACACAGACAAGGTAACAGCATTTAACAGAAGACAAAAAGGGGAAGAGAAATAAAATAAAAAGGTTGCTTTGGAATGACAGAGAGAGAGAGCAGACAGGCAGACGGGCAGGCGGCGGGCAGGCAGGCAGGCAGACAGACAGCAGGAAGGCAGGCGGGCAGGCAGACGACAACAAACAGAGCAAAATAAGCAAGCAAATATCCCACAAGAATGAATAAAACCAAAAGGGGCAACAACAACAACAAAAAAACCCCAAAAAGAAAAAAAACCCCCAAAAAAACCCACAGAAAAGAAAAGACACAGACCTAACAAATTTTTTTGGCCCTCGCCTATCCCCCCAAAAGAACGTTCTTACCCTTCAAAGTCAAAAAAAAACCAGCAAGCGTATTTAATCCTTACAGTTAGTTCAAGACACGGCTTTTATTCACACACAAGTGTTGGTCGCGTCAGCAAAGTTTAAAGGATGGCCTTTTCAGGGACAACCTGACAGAACGGGAGAAGACTCTTGCCGCATGTCCATCCTTTCCCCCAATTTTCAACGACGATAAAGGGTCCGGGACGGGAATGTGGTAGAGATGATGTGATGATGAGAGGATGTGATGACGACGACGACGACGCCGACGATGCGTGAGATGTGGGGGGGTGGTGGGGGTGGTGGTTGATGGTGATGAGGAGGGGGACGCCGATGAGAAAAAAAAGAGGAAAATTTTTTGTTTGAATTAAGCTCTTAATTGTTATTGGCTGCATGACTGTGTAAGAATAGGTTGAATGCGAGCGCTTTGATTAGTCTTTGCAGGATATAGTGCTATATAAATTCCATTCATTATTAGTATTATTATCGTTATTTTTATATATTATTATTACCATTACTATCATTATTATATTATTATTATTATTATTACTTTACAGAAGAAATGGATAATCAAATTAGTTACTGACGAGTACAGTAGTCTATATTTACATCCACTCTCAATTTAGGCGCTTTTTTTGCTTTCTTCCAAAATAGACAATGGCGTATAGCTTTGAGCTAATCAGAGAGTGACAGGTACGGTATGCATCAAAGAGAATACACAAAATAAGCATCGCTGGTACAGAGGACTAAGGAAACTCTTCCCCGAAAAGAAAGCTTCCAATTTGTGCAGGCAGCCAGCGTTTCATAGGAACTCACAACAGCAGAGGTAACACAAATCAACGAACAGAAATCCCGCTTTTGTGGGGGATGGGGGGGAGGAAGGGGGAAGCATTTCTGGGTCTATTTTTTGCTCTTGGATATGTAAAAGAGAACCATCCAAAAAGCTATACAAAGCAGCTGTCAATTTAGAAGAAACACTAGTAGTTAGGCCTACTTCTTCTGGTTTGTTGTGCTAGTAGCTTTCTTTGACTCAACATTAAGTCCACAGTCTTGCCCAAAAAAAAGAAACAAAAACACCTGCACAATATGAAGAAGATATGAACTGGAATATAGTTTCATTATTGAGTTTTTTTTTTTAGCTTAATTGGATTTTCATCTTCTTAAGCAAAGAATACGTGCATAAAGGCATGGGAAGTAGCGACAGCAAAGATAAAGCTGATTTCGTTCTCAAGAGCAACATTAAGAGGGACAGCTAATGGTCCCCATAATGACCGAAAGGAGAAAAAAACAAAGCAAAACAAGGCCGAACAATACAACAACAGTATGCAAATAACAAAATGATTGATCAATTTTTTTAAAAAACATATGACATGCCTAAAAAACCATAATAAACACATTGGGCACATTTTGCAGATAAGACAGTAATCTCATCAGAAAATGACAAGAAGAAGACAAGAGCGAGAAGAGAGACAGCTTTAAATTGTTTTTATTTCAGCTTTGGCCCCGAAAGAAGAAGAAGGGGGAGGGGGGGTCGAGAGTGATGGAAGCACACACATAGTAAAATATTACTTGAAGGAATAAATGTTCTTGTACTAAATTTTTAAAAAATCTGTTTAAACAAAGTCCCCCGGCACAAAAAGACAAAAAACCAAATAGAGTTATCGAAAAAAAGTAATAAAGAACAAAAAGATGAAGATGAATTATGGTAAAGCAATAAGATAAAAATAATAAAAATAATATAGGAATTTATATAACGCTGAATCTTGTAAAGCAACAAATCAAAAACATGGAAGCATGAGAGCTGATTACCTACCGAAAACGTTGAAAAGAATGGGGAATGGGGTTATCTTTCCTATTGGCAGGAAGGTGAGGAAAGGGATGGCCATGTTGGCCACCAGGGGACACCCCACCCCCCCCTCCCCCCCCACCCCCCTGTACTGCCTGTAAAGATAGGTTTTTAGAAATCGTGACTTGAAGAAAGTGTTTTGTATTTCTCAGTAGGTGAAACTTCCTCCACTTCGCCCTTACCCGTTTAGTCTTACTTCTCTGCCTCTAGTCCATTTTTTTCTGCTGTCTCTCAGTGCGCGCCTTTGGTGTTTGTGTGTTGCCGCTAAATAAAGAAAGGGAAATTTTTATAGCGCTGAATCTTGTAAAGCAACAAACAAAGCGCTCAGATTTTTATTTCATACCCTTTATCACGGAGATTTTCCCCCGTGAAATTCGGGTGCTCTCCCCGGGGAAAAGCGGGAGAACGCTTCGCCATTAGGCTGCGCACCCCTTTTCCCCTTTTTTTTTTCTTTTTTTGCAGTGTATTTTTTTTCCCTATCAGAGTGGCTTTTTTTAAGATTTTGCCAGGGACAAATCTCTTGGCCCTGGGTTTTTTTTTCGTGCGCTAAATAATTTCGTGTAACAACGGGACCCCCGGTTTTTCGCTCATCCGAAAGACTACGCCCCAAACCACCACTCAGGGCTAAGGATGGGGGAAAAATTTCCGCTCCAAACTAAGTAATAAAGCAGCAGTATAGCACTAAAGCAGAAGTAGCTAAACCAGAAGCACTAAAGCACAGAACGCACTAAAGTATCTAAGGTAGACACCCCAAAATTAGCAAGCCCACCCTTTGTGAAAGAAAAAAAGCCACACCTCCGTAAATTATCGCCCATTCGAAATAAACCCAACAAACTGTCATATCAGATCGATCTCACAACCCCCCCCACCCTCCGTCCAAAAACACAAACCCCAAAAACACACACACACTAACACATGTGACGACAACACACACACACCACACACACCCACACACACACAAACAACATTGGTCCATTC
>CM054136.1:41785952-41798452 GCA_028751875.1 Rapana venosa
GGTGTGTGGGTGGGGGTGTGTGGTTGGTGGGTGGGAGTGTGGTGGTGTGTGGGTGTGTGGGGTTTGGTTGTGTGGTGTGGTGTGGGTGTGGGTGGTGTTTTGGTGGGGTTGTGTGGGGTGTGTTGGGTGTGGTTTTGGTGTTGGTGGGTGGTGTGTGTGTGGGGGGGGTGGGGTTTGGGGTTTGTGTGTGTGTAGGGGTGGGTGGGGGGTTTGTGTGTGTGTTTTGGGGGTGGGGTGTGTGTGGTGGTGTGGGTTTGGTGGTGTGTGGTTTTGGGTTTTTATCATCCAAGTAAAAGCAATTTAAAATTTTTTTAAATTTCCAGATGGTACATTGAATAACCCAAGGAAATTTGCTTTTTTTTCATAAATGCCACTATCTAAAAACCCCTTTTTTTTTAAATGATTTACTAAGACACTCCCAAATTGCATCTTTTTCCTTTGAAAAAAACCAGAAAAAAAAAAGAGAAAAAAATCGATAAGGAAAAACATTAAAAAATACAATATTACCACATATACATTTTCACGCCCCCACACATACTAAAGCACACCTGAGCGGGGGGTGCGCGCTCAGGTCCACACACACATTTAAAAAAAAATTTTTTTAAAAAATTAAAAAAAAAAAAAAATCTTTAAAAAGTTGGGGACAAAAAAAATTACTTCATTTACTGTTTCATATTTTTTTCACGTTTTTTTATTTTTAGATAAAAAAAAGGTAAGGAAATAAAATGTAGGCATTCGCTTTTCGATAATATTCCCTTAAATGACCTCCCTCCTCTCCCCCTTTCCACCCCAAACTGTGCTTTTTATGCGCTCATACTTTTCAAATAGCGCTTTTTTAAAAATGACATATTCACACAATAACTATCAAAGCAAGAGAAGTCAAATAAGATTACAATAATATAATAATAATAGAGATACAATTATAACAACAATCACACATCACCATGAGACAACAATATAACAAATGATCCCCATCACCATGAGACAACAACATAACGATGATAACAGAAAAGCATTGGAAAGGATGGCGGTGGGGGAGGAGTATCAAGGGGGAAGGGGAAATACACCTTCAATCAAATAGAGAAATTTTTTTTTTTTAAACCAATCTGTGTGTGTGTGTGTGTGTTTGTGTGTGTGTGTGTGTGCGAGCGCGCGCGCGCGTTGTGGGCGTTTTTTCTTTTTCTTTTTTTGCAATCCCCAAAATATTTTTTTTAATTTGTGTAGATTTTTAGCTGTGCTCAGCTGTTTTAGGGTCCATTTTCCACTGTTCTGCTTGTTTGTCCATCTGTCTGTCTATCTGTCTCTCTTTTTCGATCTGTGTGTGTGCGCGCGCGCGCGCGCGAGCGCGCGTGTGTCTGTGTGCTAGTCTCTCTGCCTGTGTCAATTTCTGTCATTGTCCACTTGGATATCTGTCTGTCTGTCAGCCAGTCAGTCTGCCTCTCTGTTTGTCAGTCTATGTTTCTGTCTGTCACTGTCTGCAAATTGCCTGTCTGTATTTCACTAGGAAAATCAGACACTATTCACAGGAGGAGTGATTCAATTGTGGACAGCACACTGTGAATGAAGGAAGGAGGGGGGGGGGTGCTCTTTTTTTTTCTCTTTTTTTCTTTCTCTCCCTGTGTCTCTGTCTCTGTCTGTCTGTCTGTCTGTCTGTCTGTCTGTCTGTCTGTCTCTCTCTCTCTCTCTCTCTCTCTCTCTCTCTCTCTCTCTCTCTCTCTCTCTCTCTCTCCTCTCTCTCTCTCTCTCTCTGGGTGAACTCGTGTTCACAGTCGCAGCAAGACGTGTTTTTGTATGCTCTCTGCAATTAATGACATTTTTTGTTAATTAAGCAGGATTGGTAATTACCAGTGACTGTTTAATGGTACCATCAAAATGCCAACAACAGCAGAAGTACACAAACAAAAAATTGGACGATTCTACTGTATAGCAGTGAAGATATCTGCAAGAGGAAAAAAACAGCAACAGAGAAACAAGCCACTGGCCCGGACATGTTCAGTGACAACAGAAGTGACAGGCTGGTGCACTGCTGTGACAGTCTCTGCACTTTACTGTCTGTTCTTTCTCCTGCTCTTGTTGAGTGGGGACATTGAACTGAATCCAGGACCCAGGGATTACACTCATGAAACAAACTACAATAGCTACAATGACTATAACGACTACAACTACTCCAACTATTTCATGCAACAAGTACAAATGTCCCTGGACAACAAATTTTCCGACTTCATGATTTTCCTTCAAACCCACGCTACCGACGTGTGCCATAAAGTGGACGAGAACCTGGCAAAACTACAAAGTTCCTTTGATCGTCTGGCTTCGGAACTGTACTCCCTCCAGGATTGGGCTCGAGAAGACAGGCAAGACATCTTCGAAATCAAAGAAAACCAGACATACTTTCATGAACGGATGGACAGAATGGAAAGGGAACTAGAAGAACTGCAGAAGGATTCCCGACAGTGTACCTTGAAATTTCTTGGCGTCAGAGAAGATGGTTATGAAACCACCCAGAACAGTTTGCAGGTTGTTGCCGATCTGCTCAATGAGTATTCATCATCACGGACATGGCAGGAATCGGATATTGAAAGGTGTTACCGCGTGGGAGCTCGGCGAACACACAGAGATCCTCCGCGACCACTGATTGTCCGTATGCACAGGTGGAGTGACAAAATGGAAATCCTGACCAACAAAGCACTGAGAGATCTCCTCCGGCAAGAAAACATCAGGATTTCTGCAGATCTGACTGTCCGCCAAAGAGAGGAAGTGGAGCACCATCGTCAGAAGGGTCAACTGGCCTACTTCAGAGCAGGCCGACTGCAAGTGGAAGATCGCCAGCCACGCCCCCCTAGGTACAGCGGGAATCACCGGAGAGATCATCACACTTACCGCCATGGGACCTGGGAGGAACTGGACTCAAGGCATCAGAGGACTGCATACGACAGCCAAACAGAACCAGTTCCACGCGGAGACAGGGAAGGACAGGAGGAACATTACCCTTCCCCCCAGGGCGAAAGGAGAAGTTGGAGGCAGACAGAAGCGAACAGAAGACGAGACACATTCTCCATGCTGCAACACCGTCAGGCTTCAAGATCTACCTCCTCTGAAACTGCAGGGCCACACCCCAGGGCGGTACCCATAGCCCCTGGTACACGCCTCTACAGTGAGGTGTTGGCTGATGTTCCATCCACCTCTGAAGGAGCTGTGGAAGAGCCAGACCTGTCTCCTCCTCCCACCTCGAGAAACATCATGGAGACTGCTACCAGTGTCCAGAGGCTGAGTCCAGTGCCAGGAGCAACAGAGAAAGTCAGCCCCCCTCTCCGTGAGACAGTGTGTGAGGAGCGCAGCACTCCGCCCCGTCCTGCTGTGTGGGATCCTGCCGGCACTGAGCCTGCTTTCTCCCCAGCACCAAACACAGGAGACGGTCAGAGGAGAGATGTGACAGCTGATGACGGACATACTTTGCAAAGACAGAAAGACAATACAACAACGACTCCCGCTACAACTTTCCCCCTTCCCTCCTCCACCCAGGGCTTGTTGTTTAACCCCCACCCTTCCCTGGATGGCTCAGAAAAGAATAACGATGAGGGAAAAGAGCGTGCAACAGAAACAAGTGCAGCCGCACCGCAAAGGACAGAACAGAAGACAGGGGATTCCCCTGCACTGAACATTGCAGGTGAGCAGAGCAGCGATGCACGGACTTTAAGTGACAGCAACTCACAACAAGCCTCCGCGGACAGACGGACACGAAGAACGCAGGCAAGACTGCCAACTAACTGGATGAGTGCTCACCACAAAAACAAAAAGCAAGCCTCAAAGCCCAGTACTTCTAAGAAAAAGAAATGACGCCAAGGTCATGACCCTAAGAGGAAGAGTGACAGTATTTCTCCGCCCCCACGTCAGTGCACAATACTGGCCTGGAATGTGGAAGGCTTGGCATCTAAACTGAAGGACAGTTCATTTATATCTTTTGTGTCGCAGCATGATTTTGTTTGTTTCACTGAAACCTTTATGAAAAACTTTTGTTCAAACGCATTTCCCGGTCATACTGCTTTTCATGCACCAGCCCAGAAGTTTTCAAAACAAGGAAGAAATAGTGGTGGGGTAGTTGTTTTAGTTAGAAATGAATTTTTGCACTTTGTTAAAGACGTGTCAACTCCATATAACAGTGTGATCATAATGCAAATATCTAACAAACTTTTGGTACTGTGTCTGATGTATTTATGATTTGTACATATCTAAACCCAACAGATAGTCCATTTTATGAAAATAGTGATTTCACAGATGGTATTTCAATGCTTGAACGTTGCATGCTTGATATTGTTGAAGGCAATAATGATGCACAGTTCATCATATGTGGTGATCTAAATGCAAGAACAGCAAGCAAACAGCCATGGTATTTTGATGGTGATTCTTTTTGCTTCGAGCAAGATGAATCCTTCAACTTACCAACCCTTTCCAATACTGATGTATCTACTGCTCCACAGAGATGTTCACAAGATCACAGTCAAAACAGTTTTCGGGAAAAATTTGCTATGTTTGTGTACAAGTTTTGATCTTTACATACTAAATGGTTCTACTGCAGGTGACAGAAATGGTTCCTTTACATTTATCTCCACTACTGGTAACAGCGTCATAGATTATTTTTTATTTTCTTGTTCTCTTTGTTCAATCCCCTGTGACATGTATGTTGAAGAGCGTATTGATTCTAAGCATATGCCCATAGTCTGTCATGCTTTATGTAATGCCAAAATTGAGCAGTTAAAGGACAGAAGTGTTTGTTTTGATAAACTTGTATGGTCGCAGGACAAACAGGACACTTTTCTCAGCAATCTTGATTTGCCTGACAACTTACAGAAACTAGATGAAGCATTCTCACTCAGTGATTCCAACATTAATGAGGCTGTAAATGTTTTTACGAACATGCTGTCTTCTGCTGCCTCCTGTTTTAAGAAAACATTCAGGGGACAAAGAAAGAAAGGGAGTGAGTGGTTTGATGGGGAGTGTGAGCGTGCCAGAAGGGTCACTCGTTCTGCTCTTCGTGGTTATTTACGTACTAAGTCTTCATTGGACAGAACAGTATACTGTAATACCCGTAGAAATTACAAAAAGCTTTTAGCCACCAAAGAAAAAGAATTCAAAAGAAAAAGCAGAGAGGAACTTGTAAACAGTATAAATGATTCTGCAAAGTTTTGGAGACACATAAAGAAATTTTCAAGGAAAACATCGGAGATAGGCAATATAGCTATGGAGCAATGGGTTGAACATTTTAAAGGGCTCTTTGGTGATGGGGGAAGTGAACAGGAGGAAGTCACTGGCAGCAGTGCAAGTTTATCTGACTCAGTGGACATTCCGCAGGATGTGATAGAATTAAATTCAGATATCAATGAGGAAGAAATTGTTAAGGCCATTAAACATCTGAAACATAACAAAGCTGCTGGTCTCGATGGGATTATCCCTGATTTTTAAGTCAGTAGTAAATCATAGAAGAATAATATCCTTTCTTGTCCATCTGTTTAACAAGATTTTTTCTTCTGGACTCTATCCAGAATCTTGGACAGAAGCTATCATCCATCCCATTCATAAGAAAGGAACCACCCACAATCCAGACAATTATAGAGGCATCTCATTATTAAACATATGTAGTAAACTCCTAAGCTATATAATTAATAAACGGTTATCAGCTTTCGTAGAAAACAGAAATATCCTTGGTGAAATACAGGCAGGTTTTCGAAAAGATCACTCCACGGTAGATCACATTTTCACATTATTTGCAATTATCCAAAGACAACTCCTAAGAAACAGAAAATTGTATGTCGCTTTTATCGATTTCAAAAAGGCTTTTGACCTTATTTCTCTTAGCAAACTTTGGCCGACCTTGCAGAAAAATGGTGTAAATGGAAATATTTTGAAAATATTACAGAGCATGTACGCAACTGTTAAAGTCCGGATTCGTTATGGGAGCAAGATATCAGAAGCCATATCTTGCTTCAAAGGCTTAAAACAGGGCGAAATAACAAGCCCTCTCTTATTTTCATTATTTATCAACGAGTTGGCCCAAGAAGTTATCAAAAACGGTAAACACGGTGTTCAGCTTTACCCTGATACACTAGAAATGTTCATTTTGTTGTTTGCTGACGACATCGTTTTAATATCAGACAGTGTTGCAGGGTTACAAAACCAGCTAAACGTTCTTGCTAATCAATCACAAAAGCTAGATTTGCATGTAAATCTTGATAAATCGAATATCGTTATATTCAGAAATGGTGGGCATGTGGCTAAGAAAGATGTTTGGTTTTACAAGGGAAATGTAATAGCTATCGTAAATTCCTATAAATACCTGGGCTTATTCCTTTCAACTAAATTGGCGTACAGTAAAGCAGTACGTGAACTCTCATGTAAAGCAAGAAAAGGGGTAATTAACATCTTCAGAACTCTATGGAAACTGGGAGATTTTTCAACAGAGATTTTTGTCAAACTGTTTGATTCACAAATTAAACCGATTCTTTTGTATGGAGCAGAAATATGGGGCCTGTCTCAACAGAAAGCAGTGGAGAATGTCCACACATTTGCTCTTAAAAAACTGTTAAATGTAAGCCCCCGAACTCCAAATGACATGGTTTACAGTGAAACGGGTCGTTACCCATTACATATTTCTAGTTATGTATGTACAATACGATATTGGCTGCGGCTGACCGAACTAGAAGAATCCAGACTCCCACGAAAGGCCTACAATATGCTTTTGTCTCTCCATAATGATGGTAAAATGTGTTGGGTATCACATATTTGTAAAATGTTATACGAGACTGGTTTCGGCTTTGTATGGGAAAACCAAGGTGTCACTAATCATAAAGCTTTCTTAAGCCAGCTTAAGCAAAGATTGATCGATTGCTTCTATCAAAAGTGGAATGAACATATTAACAATAGCACGAGATTCAGTGTATATCGTACATTTAAATTATCTGTATCTATGGAAACGTACTTTTCCTTGGTGCCTAATAAGCATATCCGTGACATTTGGATCAGATTTAGACTAGGAATATCAGACCTACAGACGCACAGAAAACGCTACACAGCCGTTTCTGAGCAAGATCTTCAGTGTTCATTTTGTCATAGTGCTATAGAAACAGAAATGCACTTTCTTTTTCACTGCAGTTTTCTCAGTGACTTACGTCTGAAATTCATCCCGAAAAAATATAGTATGTATCCTTCGCTAACTTCATTTCAAAGATTAATGCAAGATGATACGTGTGTCTATGATCTTGGCAGATATGTCTATCATGCCAACAAACGCCGCTAATGTCATTTGGAAACCCAGTGTTGATTCCTTTGATTTACTGATGTTTCCTTTACAATGTGTTTGTTCTACTGTAATGCCATATTCAACACATCCAGTCATTCCTGATTGCCCACATATTTGTAACGGGTTGTATGGCCTATACAATTAAATTCTTGAGTTCTTGAGTTCTTGAGTTGAGTTCTCTCTCTCTCTCTCTCTCTCTCTCTCTCTCTCTCTCTCTCTCTCTCTCTCTCTCTCTCTCTCTCTCTCTCTCTCTCTCTCTCTCTCTCTCTGAATGTGTCTGCGTGCGTGCGCGCATGCGTGTGCGTGCGAGGTGCGTGCGTTGTGTGCGTGCGTGCGTGCGCGCGCGTGTGTGTGTGTGTGTGTGTGTGTGTGTGTGTGTGTGTGTGTGTGTGTGTGGTGTGTGTGTGTGTGTGTGTGTGTGTGTGTGTGTGTGCGCGCGCGCGCTTTCGTCTCTCTCTGTCTCCTCTCTCAGACTTTCTGTCTCTCCGTCTCCGTCCAGTCTCTCTCTCTCTCTCTCTCTCTCTCTCTCTCTCTCTCTTCTCTCTCTCTCTCTCTCTCTCTCTCTCTCTCTCTCTCTCTCTCTCTCTCTGTTTCTCTCTCACCACTTGGCTTTGGGTTTGTTTGGCTCAATCAAGGTGTCGGAAATTGTAGAGAGTTTATCCAGGTTTTCAGGCAAAGACTGATTGACTGCCGTTGGCAGCAGTGGAGTGGTCATATACAAAACAGTGAAATATTTCAAATGTACAGACAATTTATAGGATCACACGATGTCAAACCTTATCTAAAGCTTGATATGGACATACATGTGAAAAGAATTATGTCTAAGTTTAGACTTGGTGTATCAGACATAAATGTTCATAATTTAAATATATGGAACATGATGATGATGACCTCAGGTTGCTATGCCCATTATGTAAGCAAACAGTGGAAGATGACGTTCATTTTGTGCTGTGCTGTCCAGTATTAGAAGATGTAAGACAGAATTACATTCCGGTAAAGTATAGTAGACAGCCTAATTTATTTAGATTCTGTCTACTCATGGCATCTAGTCACCCTGAGATTGTGCGCAGCCTTGCTTCATATTTGTGTAAAGCCTTTAGAATAAGAGATATCTTGATTTCTTAAGACATATATTTTGGAACTGATTTTTATTGTGATAGTTGTGGGTATACAATAACATTTTGGTTTTTTGTGTTACTTATTTTTCTCACTAAAATACTAAGCAGTTTGGCAACCCCCTTCATGTATGGGCCAATAGCCTTTTTGTGAATAAATCTTTCGAGTTCGAGTTCTCTCTCTCACCTCGTTTTTATTACAGAAAAAATGAATACAGACAGACAGACAGACAAACAGAGAGAGAGAGACAGACAGACAGAGCGACGCCCATCTAGAGAGAGATCGAAGATTCGACAAATTTGAAGCAGAAACGCCTCCATCCCTACCCCCACTCCTACCCGACCACAGCTATGCCACTCACTGATATATTTTGTCATATCTGCATGCATTTTTATTCTATTTTTACTTCTTTACAGAATTTTTGCCAAGGATAGTTCACTTCTTGCCATGGGTTCTTTTACGAGCGATAAATGCATGTTGTATACAAAAGCTCAGTTTGAGGTCTCACCACCAGCGTTCGTGTTTGTTCCTACATTCTTTCAAAGTTGTTGTTTTTTTCTTCTTTCTCTGTTGATGATTTTGTATATATTTTCATTCATATCAGTAAAAACAAGATATGCTCAAGGCTACAAACTTGTGTCCACACAATGCTTGTTACTTTAGAAGGCTTCCACTAAGCTAATGATGCATCAAAATAATTTCAAAAAGATTTTAAACACACACATACACATATACACTCCCTACTCCCCGCCCCTTCCCCCACCTACCACCGATGTCTTTTCCTTGGGGAAAAAAATACCCTGTACACCCACCCAGAAGAATATTTCAAACTGGAGGCATTTTTCTTAGCCAGTCTGATGAATCTTGTGTGTGTGTATCTCTCTGTATGTGTGTGTGTGTGTGTGTGTGTGTGTGTGTGTGTGTGTGTGTGTGTGTGTGTGTGTGTGTGTGTGTGTGTGTGTGTGTGTGTGTGTGTGTGTGCTTCTGTGTGCTTCTGTGTGCGTGTGCGCGTGCGTGTGCATGACAGAGAGAGAGAGAGAAAGAGAGAGAGAGAAAGAGAGAGAGAGAGAGAGAGAGAGTGTGTGTGTGTGTGTGTGTGTGTGTGTGTGTGTGTGTGTGTGTGTGTGTGTGTGTGTGTGTGTGTGTGTGTGTGTGTGGTGTCTGTCTGTCTGTCTGTCTGTCTGTCTGTCTGTCTGTGTGAACAGTCATCTGTCTGCAATAGTTCCGGATCCGACAATTATGAGACTTTATAAACAAACAACAACAACAAAACTACCTAAAAGGGAACACTATTTGATGTGTTGCTTTACAAGATTCAGCGCTATATAAATTCCATACATTATTATTATTATTATTATTATTATTGTTATTATTATTATTATTTTAATCTTGTCCATGTCGGAAGATATCTGTGGGTGTTGCTACACATAACCTTAATATTGTGGGTTTTTTCTTTGTTGATATCAGTAAGGTTTATCCTTCGTACTGTCATGTTTTCATGCTGCCAACCATTTTTGGCTATGTACGTGCGTTAAGTATTGTTCATTTATGATTTGTTTATTCTCCTCTCTTTGTGTGAGTGTCTTCGTTTCTTTTTGGGTCGGTCTGTCTGACTGCTTCACTCGTGTTTGTTTTTGTTCAGTGCAATTTTCATGTCCGTGTTTTCTCTGTCTGATATTGATTTAGTTTGTTTTCTGTATGGTATCTTTCGGATTTCATGTGTAAAATTGTGTACTCTACTTTTGTACTTGTAGGTACACACACTGACATACAGACAGCCACACACGCGCGCGCGCGCACACACACACACATACACTCACGCACGTATGCACGCACACACGTGCACGCACGCACAAACACACGTACTCACATACACAGACACAGGACACAGACACACATACCATAACCACATACACCAGCACGCACGCACGTACACACACAAAACACACACACACACACAATACCACGCGCACAGACAAACATGCACACACACACACACACACACACACACACACATAATGCTTTTCCCATTCAAAAGTGTGCTCACTTCTCATAGGGACATTTCAAACTAAACTAAAAGCAGTTTTGGCTGAACTAATGAGAGAGAGGTAGGTGTGTGTGTGTGCGTGTGCGTGCGTGCGTGCGTACGTGCGTGTGTGTGTGTGTGTGTGTGTGTGTGATGGAGAGAGTTTTATTTTTTATGTTTTTATTTTATTCTTTTATATCGAGGATAATGGAGAGCCAGAGAGACAGAGACGAATAGAGAGAGTAATAAAAAAACTATCTGTCGGTGATAATAATGATAATAATTATGTTCGGATCCAACATTTCTGACACTTTAAACACAATACCGAAAACGACGACGATATCTTGCACATTTCTGTCAGAAATGCGTGGGTGTTAGCAGACAAAAGCCAGGATTTTATAGTCATATCTATGTTTATATGGTTCATCATTCATACAGTTGTCCAGACTAGCCAGGATGTCAGTCATTTCTTGGCGATGTATCCTTTATGATTTTTTATCGTATTATATTTTTCTTGCTTTCTTTCTCACTATCTTTAGCTTTGTTTTTGGGTTTTTTCTGTTGGTCTGTCTTCCCACCTTGTGTTGATCGTTGTTCTGGGCAGTAGTTTTCATGTGTGTGTTTGTCTGTCTGATTTGTCTTTTTTTCTTCTTTTTTGCTTGTTTTTCTTTGGTGGTGGTTGTTGTTGCTACTTTGTTCAGGACCCTGTGCAAATGTTTGCACTCGCTTTGTTTGTAACGCTAATATTATTTTCTTCTTTCAGGCCAGTCTCTCTGCCTCCCTGTCTTAACCTCATGCGCTTGTCTGTTATAGTCCGTTTCTCTGTCTGTTTGTCTGTCTGTCTGTCTGTCTGTCGTCTGTCTGTCGGTTTGTCTCCTCTGCCTGCCTGTGGTCTGTTAATGCGTTTCTCTGTCAGTCTGTCTGTCTGTCTGTGTCTGTCAGTGTCTGTCCGTCTGTCTCTCTGCCTGCCTGTGGTCTGTTAATCCATTTCTCTGTCTGTCTGTCTGCCTGTCTGCCTGCCTGTCTGTCTGCCTGTCTGTCTGTCTATCTGTGTCTGTCAGTGTCTGTCTATGTCTGTCTATCTGTGTATGTGTGTCTGCCTGTCTTTCTGTCTGTCTGTCTATCTGTGTCTGTCAGTGTCTGTCTGTGTCTGTCTGTCTGTCTATTTGTGTCTGTCTGCCCGTCTGTTTGTCTGTCTACCTGTGTCTGTCAGTATACCTCTGTGTCTGATGTCTGTATCTGTGTCTGTCTGTGTTCCTCTGTCTGTCTGTCTGTATGTATGTATGTATGTCTCTCTCTCTCTCTCTCTCTCTCTCTCTCTCTCTCTCTGTCTGTCTGTCTTTGTTTTTCTTTTCTTTCTCACCTGTTACATCCTAACTTCTGAATGTCTTTTGTCTGTCTCTGTCTCTTCTGTGTGTTTCTGTCACTCCGTGTCTTGTCTGTATGTTTCTATCTCTCTGTCTCGCTTTCTAGGTCGGTCTGTCTCTCTGTCTGCCAGTCTACCTCATTGCTCTCTGTCTCTTTATCTCTTTGTCTCTCTCTGTCTGTCTGTCTGTCTGTCCCCTCGCCCCCCCCCCTCCCCCCCCCCCCCCCCCCCCACACACTGCTATATCCCCTTGTTTGCATCTCTATTCATCCAGTCTCTAATCCCTGACTTTTCTGATTTCTGATTGGTGGATCGGTGGTCTAGAGGTAACGCGCCTGTCTAGAAAGCGAAAAGTCCGGGTCTGAAGTGTGCGGCGGTTCGTACCCCGTTTGGACCGGAAATTTTTCCCCCATCCATTAGACCATGAGTGGTGGTCTGGGCGCTAGTCTTTCGGATGAGACGATAAACCGAGGTCCCGTGTGTTACACGTAATTATTTAGCGCACGTAAAAAAAACCCACGCCAACAAGAGAGTTGTCCCTGGCAAAATTCTTAGAAAAAAGCCACTCTGATAGGAAAACAAATACAGCTGCAGAAAAAAAAAAAAAAAAAAAAAAGGGTGAAAGGGTGGCGCAGCGCTAAGTGGCGACGCGTTCTCCCGCTCTCCCCGGGAGAGCAGCCCGAATTTCACGGAGAGAA
>CM054136.1:41810952-41820952 GCA_028751875.1 Rapana venosa
AGAGGCGTGTTTCTCACTCATCCGATGACAAGTTGACATACGAGACACAACATGACATTTTGTGTTCTGAATCTACTCACAAGTACTGGCTAATGCGAAGATGCAATGCCAGTAAAAAAAAATTTAAAAAAAATAAATTAAAAATTTTTTTTTTAATAAAAATTATAAAAAAAAAAAAAATATATATATATATATATATAAATATATATATATATATATATATATAAGAGACAGAAAAAGACAGAGAAAGGTTGAGGATGAAGGAGGAGAAGGAGGAATAGGGGGAGGAGGAGGTAGAGAGATGAAAAATGCAAAGAAGAAGAAGAAGAGAGAGTAGAAGAAAAAAGAGAGCTAGAGAGAGAGAGACTGTGTGTGTGTGCGTGTGCGCGTGCGTGTGTGTGTGTGTGTGTGTGTGCGCGCGCACACACACACAAAAAATCAATATACGCATAGAGCAAAGCGTGTTTGATCTGACAGCCGATGCTGATGATTCTAATACAGTATGTCTTTTGATAGTGTTCTTTAGTGGTCATTTTGGTTTGGTTCTCTTTGTTGCAGATGCATTACTTTTCTTCCTTCTTCACTTCTTTCTTCTCCAAATTATGCTTCTATTTTTATTACTTCGTCTCATTTGCTGCATCCAATGATTATCAATATTAGCTTACGGCTACAATATCTCTGTCGACATCAAAGAATTTTTAAAAAATGATAACGATGAAAAAAAAGAAAGAAAATTTTGGGAAAATTGTACAACACAAAGGAAGATGATATCTCATAAAAACAAAATTTACAAGGAGCAAAGATAACAGGAAAGCCAATCACTAAATACTAGAAGAAGACCAACAACATGTAAAATAAAGGGAAAAGATGGACCTAGAAGATATGATGGAGGTAAAAATCGATGAAGAAAAAAAGTAGAAAAGCAATGTCATTATTGACAAATAAAGATAAGATGATGATATAAACAACTTACCAGAAAGTTGTCAACTCAACATTAGAACAATTAACCTTACTTTGTGAAACAAATATAAAAAGATAGAAAATGTTGAGAGAAAGAAGAAGAATGCAAAGAAGAATGTCAAGAAGAATGCAAAAGACCACAAAGAAGAATGCAAAGAATAAAAAGAAGAAGTGCAAAGAGATAAAGAATGCAAAGAAGAAGAACAGAGAAGAATACAAAAAAAAGAAGAATGCGAAGAATGTAAAGAAGAATGCAAGAAGAAGAAAAGCGAAGAAAAAAGCGAAGAAGAACAAGAACAAGAACAAAAGAAGAACAACAAGAACAAGAAAACAAGAAGAACAAGAACAAGAAGAAGAACAACAACAAGACAAAAGAAAAACAACAAGATCAAGATCAAGAAGAACAAAAACAAGAAGAACAAGGAGAACATCAACAACACAAGAAGAGTACAAAGATAAAGAAAAGAAAACACACCCCAAAACCAAACACGTGTAGACTCACGCAAGTCAAAGAAACGAAAAGAGAAAAAGGGATGACGGAAAGGATAGCGGCTTAAGTGTCAACAAGAGGAGTCCCATAACCTATAAGGTCGTAGGGGAGCGAGGAGGCGTCAGAGACCTCACTTCTCTAGGGCCAGCATATTGAGGGCGGCGCCCATCTCCTCTCCCTCGCTGCTTTACCTTCCCTGACCCTAAAGAGGGCAGGTACCCATTTACAGATGGGTGAACTGGGGGAGGAACTGTACTGAAGCCAAGGCGCGCAAACGGTCACCCATCCAACTGGTAACCACGCTCGACGCTGCTTAACTTGGCTGGGGGAAAGCGAGTGCTCCGACCACTGAGCTATCCCGTCCCCTAAGTGTCAACAGAGGAAGACAAAAAAGTCTGACATCGCTATTAAATTCAGCTCCGTTTTTTTGTCAACACAGATATGACTTATATGGAAATCGCCCAGACCTGGAGAAGCAAACACACACACACACAAAAATGTGTATCTTTCACTGATCTGTCATAGAGTCTAGCTGTCTTCATATTTAAGACATTCTTTCTACTCACCACCAATAACACCACAGGGCTTTTAATCTTCACACTGACCACCACCAATGGATATGGATAGAGCCCTTGACACTGACTCACGTCATGATGGACAGACAGACAACAGACATAGAAACAGACATTCAATAGTCCTCATGAGAGTAGAGACTACTAGTTCCTAGACAGACTAATGACTTGTATTGTGAGGTCTGATTTCACCCACACACAGACATTTTTTGGATCATCCACTGATGATGTTGACTGGAAGATAAGGTTCCGCTTCTGCCTAAGCCAGGTAGAATCCTCTCTCTCTCTCACTCATTCACTCTCTCTCTCTCTCTCTCTCCTCTCTCTCTCTTCTCTCTCTCTCTCTCTCTCTCTTCTCTCTCTCTTCTTTCTCTCTCTCTCGGTAATGAGAATGAGGTCTCTGAAAAAGCTGCATATATATATATATATATATATATATATATATATATATATATTTATTATATTATATATATATATATATGTGTGTGTGTGTGTGTGTGTGTATAGAGAGACAGACAAACATACAGACAGAGGCAGACAGGAAGACAGAGAGAGAAAGAGAGAGAGAGAGAGACAGACAGACAGACAGACAGAGAGGGAGAGATAGAGAATGCAATGAACGAATATATGAATCCTATTCAAAGAATAAGAAAATTTGTCTACAAACAACCCCTCTGGGCAAAACAAACAAACAACACTAATCATTTGTTTTCTATGAAAACAAAACCAAATAATCCAAATTGAAGAAAACATATTCTATGCATGAGTCTTTCTTTTTTATTTTTTACAAACGAAGAACACCAGATCACAAAATCATCATTGCCAGGAGAAAACGAAAACAAATGACTGAAGGGTAGAAGGAGGAGAAGGAGTAGAGACAGAGACAGAGAGAGAGAGAGAGAGACAGAGAGAGAGAGGGAGAGCTCTGTCCGGTCTATTCAATAATGGCTTGGAAGGATCACCGTATTGTCTGTCTTTCCTCTGAGAGCCCTTCTTTGTCTTTGTATCTGATATGACGTACTCATTGTTTTCTTGTTTGTCCTGCCGTTTTTCATTATATCTTGAGTAAGTGTTACTTTTACACTGTAGGGAATTCCAAACAACATTGTTGATGATATAGATATATATATTTTTTAAAGATTTATTTGGAGAAAAAGAACACTGAAAGTTTTTTTAAAAATAAACATCACACACACTAATAAAAGTGCAAATTTGATTCCCCCCCCCCCCCCAAAGAAAGAAGCAACAAAACATTGAAGAAAGAAAAAAGTGTTTATATATATAGAGATATAGATATCGATATAGATATAGATATATATGAAAGCAGAAAAAATAAAGGTAAAACACAGTGAAGTAGAACACACAATCTGAAGATACTTAGAGACAACCACGAACTATGCACACACCACTCTGATTTTTTCATCTGTCATTCTCACCAGCCATTTCTCTCCCCCTCCCTTCCCCTCTCTATCTTCCCCCCCCCCCCCCCCCATCCCTCTTTCTCTTTTCTTTACTCTCCCCCCCCCCCCCCCCCCCCGGACCCTCCCCCCCCCCCCCCCTCTTTCCCGCCTCCTCTCGTCCTTTTTTTTTTTCACAAGTACTGGTCACTACTCCATTGAGACAAAGGGAGAACCACCAGGACCTCAGAGAGGCTTTGCTTTATCTCTCGCTAGTCCACCGACCAATGAAGCTGACAGAAACTGTCTGCCTGGATGAATTCAGATGCCATCTTGTGAGTGTATATCTAGAACCCCACTGTTGTGTGCCCCTGTCAGGTATATGACGAGATGTCTGAAAAAGATGAGACAGGGAATCGTTAAAACAAATTAGAGAATTATACATCTTGGGGTACCAAGGCGTGAATGATTTGCATTTTTTTATAAATGTTTGCTTTGGGGGATACTAATTTGTGTGTGTGGTGTGAGCGTTCTATTTTTCTTTCTTGTTCTTTTTATTCGCCATCTCTGTTTGTTTCTTTTTCTTTTTTTCTTACTTAGTCTTCTTCTCATAGTCTCTGAATTAAAAGAAAAAGACAGAAACAACCAGAAAAAGATAAATCTAAATTAAAAAATAAAATTACAATGACCAATATTCTCTATTTCTTAAAACATCGAGATTATAGTGTTGATAGTCCCAAATGAAAATCGCAATTAGCCATGTTGCAAACGTTCTGCTTTGTTTGGGGGTTGTTGTTTTTCTTTTCGTTGCTCGTCTAGAGCTCCGAGGTTCACCAAATGGGGAGATATCTATGTATGCAACCGTGTTTGCCCCACCATGAAAGGTAGCCGCATTCTGGCTTCGGGAAGCGTACCTTTTGATTGGTGCTTTCCATGACCTTCATCAACTTGTTCTTTTCCCCCCACCATCTTACTGCGAATCAGGAAAATATTTTGAGTAGAAACGAGGTGCCAACACAATGATAAGTCAAGAACTTGTAAACTGTCTAGGTTAATGGGTGACTAACAATAATCTGCATAGCTAACATTCAGGTGCCGTAAAATACGTGTTAATGATACCAAACTAGAAGTATGTTGAACGGGCTTTCGGGTGCTTTAGGACTTCTGAAACAGCATAGAAGGTAAAGAAGTGACTATGGCGACAAGCAAAGGAGAAATCAGCTACACTGATCTGCCCAAATCCATCAAAGGATAGTTTTTGTCGAGGATATTCTTTTTTTTCTTTATCTTTCTATTAGCGCTTTTCATTCCCAACGCCATTTTCTAAAAACAAAATCTGCACAAGTCAATACAGAGCTGCTGTTTTGCTTTAAGATGAGAACAGTTCTATGTGCTGTATATTTATAAACCACACACATTAAGTTACCCATACAGAGAGACATCCAGAAAACCAAACCCGAAAAAGAGACAGGAAATTAAGAAGGAATAAAAGACAAAAGCAGACAAAACCCATACGATGACCTTTCACAACAAAAATGAAAAGAAAATAATTTAATACTAGTTCATGAACT
Source organism: Rapana venosa (assembly GCA_028751875.1). Taxonomy (NCBI): domain Eukaryota; kingdom Metazoa; phylum Mollusca; class Gastropoda; order Neogastropoda; family Muricidae; genus Rapana; species Rapana venosa. The sequence continues at coordinate 41,815,943 of CM054136.1, forward strand.
GACTATATCAGTAGTTTCATCAATCACCTAATTCAGTCAGCTCTTTCCTTCTTTCCTTCTTCATTCCTTCCTTCCTTCCTTCTGCTTGATCAAACCAGTTAAAGGAAACCACCCTTCTTAGAAGAGGAAGCAGCACCACAACATCACCGACTCACTGCTTTATCTCTTCTGTCAAAATGTCGACCAATTCGACAAGAAACTGTCACCATCCATGGATGAAACAGTCCTCATGGCTGAAAATATAGGCTGTGATAGACATTCCTTGTAGGATTCTAACCTCCAAACAAGATTGTGTTCACTTTCAGGGATTGCAATATCCTAAAACATGCCAAGGATGATGATTAAAACAGACGACACAGGAAAATACTAATAATTTGCGCAGATAAATAAGCGACTTTGCCTTATATCACGTTTTGCTGAGAAAACAATTATTTCTTTAATTTTTTTTTGCTTCATATCCACCTGTCCAACATCCCTATATTTCATTTTTTCTTTTATACTATCTTCTTTTTCCTAATGTCTATAACAGACGAAAGGCAGAATTACAGAGAGAGAAAAAATCAGTACAGAATTATAAACAACCAAAACAATCATAACAATGTATCCCCCAGTAAAGATGACAGTGTTCAGATTCTCAAAATGACTATCGGCCCCAAAGCATACTAATCAGGCATGCACGCTGTTTGGATACGCCCCCAAAGCATACTATTCAGGCATATGCGCTGTTTGGATACACCCCAAAGCACACTATTCAGGTATACCCACTCTTTGTATACGCCCCAAAGCACACTAGTCAGACATAGGTACTATTTGGATATGCCTCGAAGCACATACCATTCAGGCATAGGCACTGTTTGGATACACCCCCAAAGCACACACTACTCAGGCATACCCACTCTTTGTATACGCCCCAAAGCACACCAGTCAGACATAGGTACTATTTGAATATGCCTCGAAGCACATACCATTCAGGCATACACATTGTTTGTATATGCCCAAAAGGACACTATTCGGGCATACGCACTGTTTGGATATCACTGTCTTTAAGCCCCCATTATTCTGCTCCTCCATTCAGCCACATCACTCACTCACTACTAGTGAGAAAAACCAGCCTCGTTATAGGAGGAGGGACCAGCACGCGCGACAAAATGTCCACAGAATTGACCAAAGCCTGTCTGGATGGGCAAAAGGATCAACTGCCTGTCTGGACACATTCAGATGCCGATACTATGTTTTCCGATGATCTGTTCAAGGATTGAGAGGTTTCTTCCTAAAAACTTTGACTAAAAAGAAGTTCAGGAAAGAAGAAGATCAAGATCTGCACAGACTGCTCTTTACAGGGTAATTTTTTTGCGTTTAGCTTATTTGTTGGTTTACTTATGCGTCCCTCCCCCTCCATGTGGATACCAGGGGCCTGTAAATATAAATAGCATCCCCACCTTCTGGAAATTCTGTGCTGGAAATGTCCTCTTTTCTATCCCTCTCTTTGTTTCTGCCTTGTTTCTTTTCTTCCTGTCCCATCCTTATTGTCTATTTTCTGCCTCCTTGGTCCATTCTCCTGCCTTTTATCCAGAAAGACTTTTAGATAACGCATAAGTCCGATGCGCTGAGCCTGACTTGTCAGGCGCTTAACGGCAGCGTAACGCATTTTCTCTCATATAACAGACAACAATAGTTGCTGACTGAGCATTCGTCGAAGAAGAAGAAGAAGACTGATGTGTTTGTTATTTGTTTGCATCTCATGGGGTTTTGTTTATTCACTCCCAACATGTTCTTCTCCCCACCGAGTAATTCAGAGTGATAGATGGACAAAAAGTAAGCATGAAGAAAAAAGACAGCCATTAAGACGAAAACACACTCAGCAAATCAGAAAAAACACATGTTAGCGAAAATGATTCCAGGGGCCTGAGTGATCATACGCATCAGCTGTCTGCTTTTACCTGATCGAAACATGCACGGAAAGCCACTCTCCTTAGAGAAAGAAGAAGAAGAAGAAGAAGAAGAAGAAGAAGAAGAAGAAGAAGAAGAAGAAGAAGAAGAAGAAGAAGAAGAAGAAGAAGAAGAAGAAAGAAAGAAAGAAAGAAGAAAGAAGGAAGAAGAAGGAAGGAAGAAGGAAGAAGGAAGAAGAAGAAGGAAGAAGAAGAAGAAGAACAACAACAACAACAACAACAACAAGAACAAGAAGAACAAGAAGCAAACAATGTCAGAGACTGACTTTGCCTTATCTATCACGCAACAACAAAGAAATTAAAATAAAACTATGAAACAAACTGATCCTCCTGAATGAATGATATTGTCTGTGGGATGAATTCAGACGCCCTGATATATATGTTTCAGATTTTAGCTCAGAATGGAATTGTGACCAGTATTAGGTGTTATACAATTTTGAAACTAAACTGCGTGATTTACAGTTTTTTGAAGGAAACAGTCCTTATTTTCATATTAGTTGTTTTCTTTATTGTAATCTTTTGCTTCATCTATCATGTTCGCTAATTACTCAAGACAGGAAGAAATAAACACAAAAAGAGAACAAAATGAGGAAAGAAAACAACTGATTAAAGAAGATAAAATGCACAAACAAACCCACACAACAACAACAAACAAAAGAAAGAAGGAAATCGTGTTCTATGATAATCATGCGTACTCTGGTGTTTAGAAGCCAGCAAAAACATGGTCAAGAAGACAAACAAGTAGAAATACAGAAAAGTAGACTGTCCAGAATTAATTCAAGAATAGAATTATTCACAGAACTCTCTTACAAAAAAAAATAACACAGTGTTAAAATTCTGAAAATTCATTAAACCGGTCCCACGCAGTTCACTCTCACAGAACAATCTTACAACAACAAAAAATAAACACAGTATTAAAATTCTGAAAAATCATTAAACCGATAGCACGCAGCTCACTCTCACAGAAAATCTTACCCAAAAAAATAAACACAGTATTAAAATTCTGAAAATTCATTAAACCGATCGCACGCAGCTCACTCTCACAGAAAATCTTACCCCAAAAAATAAACACAGTATTAAAATTCTGAAAATTCATTAAACCGGTCCTACGCAGCTCACTCTCACAGAACAATCTTAGAACAACAACAAAAAATAAACACAGTATTAAAATTCTGAAAATTCATTAAACCAGTCCCACGCAGCTCACTCACTCACTCACCACACACACACACACACACACACACACAGAGTCATAGTCTTCTTGTGATGGTACCCAACAGCTCTAGCCTATCGATAGACCAGCCTAGCCCCGTTCTTCAGCCTGCCTCAACGACACCCACTCTAATTTGCAAAGGAGGAACGATCCATCAGCACATCACAGGGCTTGGGGAGTCCTAGCTGTCAGGTCCAAATGTCAAGCGAAGCCAATAAAATCTGCCCACGACGATGAATTCGCAGACCATAATGTCTATCGTCGGTGAGTCTGGAGTTGGTGGATACCAGTCTAGGATAGAGCGTGGCACCCACAGATGAAGTCTTCTGAATGTACTTAATGATACTGGCTGGCTGGCAGTCGACTGTTTCGTTGTCAACGATATGGCTGTGATCAGTGACAGAAAACTAGATCCTGGATTATTTATTCGACAAAGTCGGACACATTTTAAAAAATTCTTTTATATCGAGGATAATGGAATAAGCACCCACGTGCTGTTTTACATCTAGTCCCCGTGTGTATTTGGTTTTGTAAATTCTCTCATCTGTTCCCACCGGCACACAATGGCCTACTCTTACGAAAAGCGGAACAGGATTTAACGTGTGCGCAAGATGTTCTGCGTGCGTTCGCACACGGGACCTCGGTTTATAGTCTCATCCGAATGGAGTCTGCACTGATGTTAACTCCGGGGAAAAATATCCCTCCTTGAACGGGAATCGAACCCGGGTTGTCAGATTGCGAGCGCAATGTTCTAACCACTAGGCTATCCCGTCTCCAAAATAAGACTGTGTATGGAACAAGAAAGAAATGGGCAGGTTTCGTTGTTTGTGTTAGTATGAAAACTGTAACTTGGAAGAGAGAGAGAGAGAGAGAGAGAGAGAGAGAGAGAGAGAGAGAGAGAAGAGAGAGAGAGAGAGAGAGAGAAAGTGTGTATGTGTGTGTATCTGTGTATCTGTGTATGTCTGTGTGTGTGCGGGGATTCTTTGTTTTGTTTTGTTTTGGGGAGGGGGGGGGGGGGGGGTTGAGAATCAGTTTCGTCTTGGTGACTTTTCAAATAATTATCAGGTGTGGATATACACCTCTTTCTGCACTCTTCCTTCTCCTGTGACTTTTTTTTAATCTTCTGTCCATCAGCTACTAGTGCCTTGCTTTTGTTTATGATGGGAAAAAGAGGAAAAGGAAAACAGATAGAAGAAAAAGAAAGAAAGGATGTCAGGAAGAAATGAAAAATACTGAATCAGAGAGAGACAGACAGACAGGCAGACAGACAGACAGACAGACAGACAGAGATGGCTCACGGATGAACTGTTCATAGACAAACGCGGATGTTAGGCTTTCACGTTTTATCAAAACCCACTAGTGGCTGATTCGGAGGAAAGGGTTAGTAGTTGGTTGGCTACCCTATATATATAGCGGGCTACCCGTAGGGGAAAAGGTTAAATTAAAATGAAACACTGATCACAATCAACAATGTAGAAACCCCCATCCCCACCCCCACCCCCCACCCCACCCCCACAGTGTGTGGAACTACTCTAAATCCTCCCGTCAGGTCAACTCCATCTAATCTACCCACCTGAACTACTCGGTTCCTCCCTTCTGTCAATCTGCGAGGGGGGAGGTGGGGTGGGGGAGAGGACAAGAAAATCTACGCTAATTAGATGGAGGGAAGAACTAGCATGACATCGGATAGGTCCCACCCCACCCCACCCCCCACCCCCACCCCACCCCACCCCGCCCCATCTCTTGTCAACATGTCAGGAAAGCCTGAAAAAACTGTCCACATCCTCGTGAACAGGCTCAGACGACGCCATGATAGAAATGAGAGACAGACAGACAGACAGACAGAGA
>CM054136.1:41828452-41838452 GCA_028751875.1 Rapana venosa
GGCACATTCTATTTCTTTTTTTCCTTGATTGTCCTTAATCTAGTTGAATTCTCTCCTCTGCTGTTGAATGAATTGCGCTTGTTATTTCCATGCATCACTCCATTAGTTCCTGAAAGCAGGACTTATTTCTGGCCACTGCATTGGAGACTGCATAAAGGACGGCTAAAAACACAAACAAACAAAAACAAAAACCCCAAACCCCAAACAAACAAGAAGCAAGAGAGAGAGGAGAGAAAGCGAAAAAAAAAAAGGGAAAAGAAGAATCGACACATTACCCTATTTCAGAGTTGTACCATTGTCGAAATCATATTCATCAGTGTCATTGTCATACATGTCGTTGTTGTCATTATCATATCTTATCATCGTATCGTCCTTGTTGTCGTTGTCATCGTTATCATCATCGATATCATGATTATCATCATAATTATGAATATCATCCTCTTCCTACTCCAACCAACTTAACAATCAACCAACCAACCCTTCAACCAGCCAACCCAGCTTCACCTCAGACCTGAGGAAGGTTCTCTCATTAAACGAGGGAGGCAGATCAGAAGAGATTATTCTGACCATTATATTAATTATATATCTATATTAGTCACTCTTGCATTTCTCACTTCCACACGTTTGACACGAAAGGAACCCCTCCGGGTATGGCTTCTAATACACTGAAACTCACCAGTAAGTATCTGCTTTTGGAGGGTAGAGATGTTCAGGACATTAGCCAAAAGAATGTTATTGCAGGTTACCTAAAGGACTTGTATCGCACGTAATATCTCAGGATAAATGCTATAAGTTTAAGGTTTAGGCTACTGGCTTTATTTTGATTTGTATAATTATTGTTGTAGCTTTTCTACGACATAGAGACAACCCTTGTGTGGACGATGTGGATGGCGAGGGCATTAAAACGAGGAATGTTGGAATGGCTGAAATATAAAAAATAAGGAAAACGTTGGTAAGGAACTAATAGTGCTCCTAATCTGGAGTTTTACTTTTTAGCAAAAGTAGTTTCAGAATTTGACAAGGATTACAACTCTGATATGACATCCGAGGTTGGAGGGGCTTTAATCCATCATCAAGACTGACTGACCGAGCCACCGACAATTATTAACCCAAACATGGCGGCGTGTACAGCAAGCAGTTGGTGAGGATCAAGTCAGCATGCTTCAGCGACAGGCAGTTTCCGACCCGTTCCCCTTCAGTGCACTAACGATGATGTAACAGACCACACAATTCACGGTCATCGACTCTCAGGTAAGTCCTGTCTGGTCTTAACGTGAAATGAAGCACCGGTTAAACAATTTGGAAAGAAAGAAAAAAACCGACAATATTAAAATGAAAAGTAAGGTTCATAGTTTATGTCAGAAGACGTGAATTACATGTTGTTAATGTTTCCCATTTATTAGTCAAATAAATAGCATAATTATCTATTCATAGGTTTGACGATATTTATGATAAATCGCACTTGTCTATATCCTATGTGACAATTTTCTTATGATTAGTGAAGACAATTCCCGTTCTGCTGACTTTAAGCCCATACCCCAAGAAGGGAGCTTGCAAGAAGACGGTGGCAGCACTAACAATATCTGAAGTGTTCAAATATAGCAAACGGATTGAAAGAACAATATCTTTATTGAGGTTAAATAGCAAAACAGATTCAGAGGGAGGTGACAACATATCAAACGATATCTCTGTGGGCAAACATAAAGCCATTCTGAGGGCGTTCGTTATATGTCATGTACATCAATATGACATTCATTTTGACCCTGTTAACTTTTTCTGTAAGATTGCCTTAGTTTTTGCTTGATATTCAATATCACATTTCCCAAAACCGATTTAGAGGTCATCTTAAAACAAATATAGATGGAAAAGAATGCCAGAGGGAGGTGTATTTTTCTACAAATAAAAGGAACAGAAGTTTTGTGAAAGGGTTAATTTCTCAAAAACTTACTGAACATTACATATGGTAACGCCTGAACTGAAAGCTTTATTTCTGCTTTTGCGAAGGTGATTTAACAAATCTAATTTTTGCTGCAATACAGACAGACAGACAGACAGACAGACAGATAGACAGAGATAAATAGACAGACAGACAGACAGACAGATGGATAGATATAGATAGACAGACAGACTGATAGACAGACAGATAGATAGATAGATAGATAGATAGATAGATAGATAGATAGATAGATAGATAGATAGATAGATAGATAGATAGATAGATAGATAGATAGATAGATAGATAGATAGATAGATAGATAGATAGATAGATAGATAGATAGATAGATAGATAGATAGATAGATAGATAGACAGATTAGATAGATAGACAACACAGGATTTTGACACTGTCATCTTCCAATGCATAAGATCCGCATTAATGAGGAGGTACAGCAGAAAGACAAAAACAGACCCGGTTGTGGGACATTACCCTTCCAAAAATCTGGTCAATGCTTGAATTCACAGAAACACAATTTCAAGGCTCCGCTAATGGAAGAGAGAAGAAAAGCGGGATTAGGTGGGCACCACTGGCATGTCCGATGGTAGTTTGTGGCCTCTTGGTATTTACATACGCCGCGTTTAACACACATACATGTATAACCTCTCTCTCTTACACACACGCACACGCACACACACACACGCACGCACGCATGCACGCACGCACGCACACACACACACACGCGCGCACACACACACACGCACGCATGCACGCACGCATGCACGCACACACACACACACACACACACACACAAACACACGGACATTTCATAGATGCTAAAGAAGAAAAACAGAAAGGTTGACAGAAGCACACACACACAGCCATGGGGTTTTAACCACATTAGGAATGTACAAATAAAAGGCTTTGTATGTTTACATGTTTGTGGTGTTTTTGTTTTTACTCTCTTGTTCGCTAGTCTGTAATTACTTTTCAACAATACATACTCATTAAACTTTTTTTTAATCTACGAAAAGATGCTTGTTTGGACAGAATGAGATATATACACATACACATAGACACGCACACACACGCATGCACACCCCCCCCCCCCCCCACCCACACACACACCCCAAGAGAGAGAGAGAGAGAGACGACAGACACATACATAGACACAGACAGACAGGCAAACAAAAAAAATTCGGAATCAGAATTGGAACATCTTTATTTTCACTTTAAACAATGCCGTACTTGGGGGGTATTTGAGTGTACATGACATTACAAAATAATAACAATACATGACAGACTATGACAGCACCAGTCATTAAAAACACTTCATTTTTTTCAATCCGTCGTAAAATAAAAGCAAGATAGTGTACTTGGTATTGAAGCCGGTACCATTGACAGTTTATAATTATGTACAGGGTTTGTAAGACCGTACAATATAACACAAAAGATTAACTTCATTTTCCTCAGCATTGTTGCACAAATGACAGACAAGGTCACGATTACTGTGCGTCTGTTTCTTTTTATAACACTAGCAACAAGGAGACAGAAAGGCAGAGAGATAGGGATGGGGACTCCACAAACAAGAAAACAGAAACAAAACCAAAATTGGATGACTAAAGGGAATGGGCAACAAACAGAGAGATTCTGAGACAGAGCAACAAAGAGGAACACCCACCCCAAAATTTAAAAAAAAAGATTGAAGAAGAAAAAGAAGCAGCGCAAATGTAACAAGTAATCATTTCAGCTACGCTCCCCAAAGAGATAGTTAACAATGAGGTATTTTCCCCAAACTAAAACAGCCGTGCTTTTTGAAACAACATCGTGCTTTGACAATTATCCTGACAGAGATCGCCCACTTCTCGGGCATAGCTTTGGGTGAAGGGTGTTTATTTATTTTCCCCTGGACAAGCAGACAGACCTTCTTCATCTCAGAATAGACCTCAACCAAGCTGCAGAGAAATCCCAGAAATTAGCCCCCTAAGATTCTTGAGAAACTTTCTGTAATAAGAACAACAACTAGGAGCAGCAAGAGAAAAGGATTTTTGAAAGGCAGTTTGATAAACATATGTATCTTTGTAGAGCAGTGAATGCAAAGTCATAACTATAAAGACTTCAGCTTAGGTTGTTTAATAATATATTCCAACTGACCACCAACACCTTGTCAAAAGGTAATAGTATGTGGTTTGAATGGCGACAATATAAGTAGTGTATTTTTATATGCATAAATTGAAACTGGCAGCTACTTTGTTATCGTATGCTCGATTCCATTATATCTGTAAGCATTCAAACACATAATCAAACACACACATGTACACACACGTAAACATGTGTGGCGTATTCGTGCAGCACTGATGAAAAAAGAAGAGATTTAAGTGGAGAAATTCTGAGAAAGAAACAATTAAACATGCTCTCTTCAAAAGAGGAAGGGTAACACAAAAAGCAAACAGAATTGCAAAGTAAGTCAAAGGCAGAGACAAGGGCTAAAAAGAGAAATAAAATAAAGCATAACAATGAAACACAATCAAATAAATCAAACAATCAACTAATATAAAGAATAAAAGTGACAAATAAATCATGGAAAACTAAACAGACCCCCTACAAAAAGCGGCAATGACAAAAAAGAATAAACTGAAAACAGACAGAGAATCAAAGAAACCAAACAATCAGCTAATATAAAGAATAAAAGTGACAAATAAATCAAGAGAAGACTAAACAGACCCTTACAAAAACCAGCGATGACAAAAAAAACAATAAACTGAAAACAGACAGAGAAACATACAGACAAAAACAAATATTCACAGGCTAACACCAAGACGTGTCAGACGCAATGTCCAGCTACAATGGACCAGACCCATAGAGCAGCCCGCCAGAGCTCCGACCCCATCAACCCCGTCACCACTTGTCATGATTGGCTGGCCTCTGGGCCAATGACACTCCACTGATGACCTGGGTGGTCTGAAGTTGTCAACACAGGACTCCCTCTTCCCTTTGATCCTGCCTGCCAGCAAGGATGACCCCACTTGTTTATGAAAGCTGCAGGGTGTCATTACACTTTGAGGTCGTGTATTTTGGGAGTTCTTCCCTTCTGGGATTTCAAACAGAAAACTTTTAAGGTTGTGTGTTTTACTTGAACTCTTCAATAATGTTAAAAGATTTTGATTCTCCAATCAAAGCCACAGAATGTTGTTAATGAGTTCCTTCCTTTTTTGCAGTCTTCTCTTTGGCATGCACTATATTTAAATGATGCTGATAAAGTTTTCAAAATTTCACTACATCTTTTGGGCTCTTTCTTGATTTACATTATTTTTGTGTGTGCAAAGATGAAAGAGGATGATGGTGCATGTGCGCACACATCATACTTGAATGGTCTTGCAATCCAGAACGGATTGTCAGGTATCAAGCATAAGTCAAATACTATACAAGACAATAGGGGATATTGGGAGGGGGATGGAAAATAGATGCTGGTGTATGGCATTTTACAATATTTATGATAAAAAATATATTACATTGCGATACTATGAATGAGTAAAACAGAGAAACAGAGAAAAAGAAAAAGGGTGAAAGAAAGATAAAGGAATACAAAGAAACAGACAGACAGATGGACAGAGACAGAGAGACAGAGGCAAACACATAGAGAGATGCACAAAAAGATAGACACACACACACAGACAGAGAGAGAGAGAGAGGGAGACAGACAAACACACACACACAGAGATGAAAAAATCGACAACAAGCAGAAAGGCAGACAAGAGAGAGAAAGAGATTTCAGCTCCACTGGCCCTCCCTCAACCTCCCTCCCCCAGTGGCATGTATGTAATGAGACACTGTTGGTCAACACGGCCTGGACCCCACGGCCTGCTGAATGACACACTGTCCACTCTGACGTTTGTCTCCTGCCCCCCTCCCCCCTCCCCACCCTCTGGGCCCTACCTAAACACAGCCAACCCCACAGAGTCGCTGCTTGTCTCATATAAGATGCACTGTACTGTACTGTACTGGCTGCCTCCGCCTCTGCCTCAAATCCTTTCAGTAAGGATCCTCTCTTCTCTCTCTCTCTCTCTCTCTCTCTCTCTCTCTCTCTCTCTCTCTCTCTCTCTCTCTCTCTCTCTCTCTCTCTCTCTCTCTCTCTCTCTCTCTCTCTCTTAAAAAAATTTTTTTTTAAGATTTTTTCATTTTTTCTCTTAATTTTCATTTTGGTGTCTTTAAAACTGTTGATAATGATTGTTTGCGGGTTTGTTTGGGGATGGGGGGTGGGGGGGGATTGTTGTTGGGTTTTTGTTTGTTTGGGTTTTTGTTTTGTTTTTTGGTGGTTTTTGATTGTTGTTGGTGGTGGTTTTGGTGGTGGGTTGTGTGTGTGTGTGTGTGTGTGTGTGTGTGTGTGTGTGTGTGTGTGTGTGTGTGTGTGTGTGTGTGTGTGTGTGTGTGTGTGTGTGTGTGTGTGTGTTTTTGAGAGCATGGTGTAAAAAAGCCCTGAGCTTATCCATTTACTCTCAATAAAAAGTTCGAGTTCGAGTTCGAGTTCGAGTTCTTTATCTGTCTCTCTCTCTCTCTCTCCTCTCTCTCTCTCTCTCTCTCCTCTCTCTCTCTCTCTCTCTCTCTCTCTCTCCTCTCTCTCTCTCTCTCTCTGTTTTTTCTCAATGTCTCTGCATGTCCGTCTGTCTGTCTGTCTGTCTGTCTCTCTCTCTCTCTCTCTCTCTCTCTCTCTCTCTCTCTTCTCTCTCTCTCTCTCCTCTCTCTCTCTCTCTCTCTCTCCCTCGCTCTGTCACTGGTTTTTTCTATTCAATAGAAACACAGATACGCAGACATTGGCGCATGCATGCACATACTCACACACACACATACACACACACACACACACACACACACACACTGTACATAGATTTACTCAATGGAAAGTATATTTTAAAAGGCTTTGGAATCCAATCTACCATGCAGATCAGATGAAGACAAGCCTCCAAATCATATTGAATAATAAAACTAAACCCATCAATCATTTCAGAGTAAAATTAGAGAACACAATTAAATTATTAACTGTGTTTATAAGCTCAACAAAATCACCCATGTGTAGCTCAACATTAAAATTTTCTTCTCAAAATGAAAAGAGGAAAAGTAATCTAAACTACAAAATGACAAAATGTGGGGAGACCTTACAGCAATAACGATCACGTGGCAGCCATTTTACTTGTGGCAGGATCAAAAGGAAGAGGGAGTCCTGTGTTGAACTCTACAGACCACCCAGGTCATCAGTAGACTGTCATTGGCCCAGAGGCCAGTCAATCATTGCAAGTGATGACAGGAAGTTATATGTCAAAGGAGCTTTCTCTAACATGCACATGGTTTTGGTTTCCTCAAAGCAAACTCTATATGTCTTTGTTTTGTTTGCGTTTGGTTGTTTGTGCCACCCTTCTACTAGCTACACAGGATGTGAAGCATGGAAAAAGATCTCTGTTTCGTCTTCTCTCATGTCCCCCCTACGTCCTTTGGGACATGGGCCTGAGTGAGTGAGTGAGTGAGTGGTTCTTTATTTCAAGTTTGCTTCCTTTTGAACTATTTCCCACCCACTCTCTTACCATCTTTTCCACAATCATTTTCTTTTTACACTGCTTGTTTTTGTGATTTGTTTGCTACATATCTTATTATGAGACAGAAAAAAACCTCTGTGTGTGAGAGAGACAGATTACTTCAGTAATATCTTTTGCAACTGAAATTGGGACTGTATCTAAAGGACAAGTCAGCACAGTCTCCTAACCACTTTATCAAAAATAAAATGCACAACTCTTACCATCTTCTTAGGGAAAAGAAACACAAGTACTAACTGCTCACACTAAGGGCATTTTTTAAAAGAAATAAAAGGCTTGCATACTTAACTGAAAGGGAAAGCTGGCAACAGTGCTTTCACATCCAGACACATTATGGGATAGATTATTAGAACTACTGAAAATGTTACTGAAATGTTTCCTAATAAAGACAAGATGTGCTTGCAGATGTTTACTGGTTCAGGAACAAATCTTTAGACTACCATAACAAGTATAACTTTAGACTACTATAACCAGTTTATCTTTAGACTACCATAACCCCTCTATCTTTAGACCACCACAACCAATATAGTTTTAGACCACCATAACCAATATACCACATGTGGGGAACACAGCTCTCAGTCTTTTGTTAGATGAATTATGACTCAAATCAATGTGCTCATACTGTAAGCAGTTTACTGCATAAAATAGAAAAAACAAGGCTTCTGAGTGTTTCTAGAAAAGAAAAGCTATGACGAAAACATTTGCACACTGACTACATTACTTGGTGGCTCTTCAAGAGGAATATTCTTTTTAGAACCTGCTTCTCAAAACTCTCAGGAGAAGATATCTTCAAAACACATCACACGAAACGTAATAATGCCCTCTAGCTTTTGATTAGAGAATAGAATCTCTACCATCATTGAAAAGCTCAAGAACCTAGCCTAAAATTTCGTCAGTCTGAAAATCAAATTGGAGATTTATATTTCAAAATCCAAGACACCATAATGTAATGACACCCTGCAACTATTGGGGGAAAAAATTGCAATTCTTTAACTGTCAGCAGTATCAAAAGGAAGATGGAGTCCTTTGTGAGCATCTAGAGACTGTCCAAAGTCATAAGCGAATGGCTGCAGGCCTGAGGCTAGCCAATCAGGACAAGTGATGGCAGACCACGATGGATCAAAGAACTGACTGGTGCACAAGTTAGTCCTACAGGGAATGGACTTTCTCCCCACACAGCTCGAGATTTGCCTATAGGCAAACTGTAATGAATTGTTGTGATTAGATTTTTTCTCAATCTATCTATCTGCTTTCCATGGGGATATTTCGTGTGTTTATTTGTGTATTTCTCGTTGATTTTAGTTCTTTTGATAACTGAGGGGAGGGCCTTTTGAATTTTCTAGCCTTTTATATTTGCTTCTTGTTTTTTTAACTTACCCACTTTCTCTTTTTTTCGCTATTGCGCCATGTCTCCTTCATTATAGCTTCTTTTCTATATGCCTGTAGCTGTGTGTATATATGTGTCTGTGTCTGTGTTCTTGAAAGAGATAGAGATAGAGAGAGGGAGAGAGTTTTACCATATTTTTCTTTTGGAAACACAATAGAATCAAACAAACAACTGGGTTACCAGCTAGTTTAGCATAAAAAGAAAATGTTGCTCATGATAACCTCTCTGGAAAAAATCATACTAGGACAGGAAAAACAACTTGTAATTTTTTTTTAATCTACATCTTTATCATGTATTGGGAGGGAAGGCTAGCAGTCGCTGTTCTACATCCCAATATCAGTGAGTGCAGATTGTTATCAATGGAATTTTCATAGAAGACGTTTCAGCCTACAGCCTGCTTCTCAACACTCTCAGGAGACCAGATCTTCAGAATATATCACAGGAAATGTAATAACACCCTGTGGCTGTGATTACAGAATAGAATCACAAAAATCATGGAAGACTTCAAGTAAACCCCTAACCTAAAAAGTCGTCTCTCTGAAATCCCAGAAAGGGAGGAATTCCAAAATACGAGACACTGAAATGTAATGATGCCCTGAGGCTTTCACAAACAAGTGGCAGCCATCTTGCTGGCGGCAGGATCAAAGGGAAGAGGAAGAGAGAGTCCTGTGTTGACAACTACAGACCACCCAGGTCATCAGTGGAGTGTCATTGGCCCAGAGGCCAGCCAATCATGACAAGTGATGACAGGGGATGAAGAGGTCAGAGGCCAGACTGGTCTAGGGGTCTGTTCATTGGTGACGAGATAGATTGCCTAGTATGTTGTGGAACAGTCTCTGACATGAATATGCATTCAAGATATATTTTGTTGTTCTCTTTGGCTTCTATTATTCTGTGATTCTGATATGTTCATTATATCTTTTTTGTTGTGTGTGTTTGAATTTTTTGGACGCTTTTATTCATTTTTGTTAGGGTTTTATTTTTTGTTTTCTGATCCTTTTGCAATTCTTTCTATGGCTCCCTGAAATAAAAGGGGCTCTAATTACATCATTAAGCAATTTTATCAATAGTTTTCTCAATATATTTCCAAAATA
>CM054136.1:41840952-41860952 GCA_028751875.1 Rapana venosa
TTGCGCGCGTGCGTGTGTGTGTTGTGTTGTGTTGTGTGTGCGTGCGTCTAGGCAAGCACACATGATCTCTCTGTGTGTGCGTGTGTGTGTGTGTGTGTGTGTGTGCGCGCGTGAGGGGGGAGAGGTGAATGAGTCAATGGGAGCAAACTGAATCATGCAAGAAGATAATCAGTTTACGGAATATCATTTTAAAAAATAATGATAAGCACAGAGGTCGAAAACATAAATAATTATGATGAAAGCTGCGAACATCAACAACAGAAAACATACCAACAAACAAAATCAACGAAACAAGCATCAAACAACAAATAATACCAACAGTGTTCGCTTATCTAGAAAATGACCATCGTTTTTCTTAACATTCCGCTTTGTATGATCGTCACGACCGTAATGGTTTTTTGCTGACAACATCGTTCACTGGCAATATCCTTGTAATTCTCACAGCACTACACAGTCAGCGTGTCTTTTCTTCTTCTTCTTCTTCTTCTTCTTCTTCTTCTTCTTCTTCTTCTTCTTCTACATCTTCTTCTTTGCTTTCTTCTTCTACTTCTTCTTTGCATTCTTCTTTGCATTCTTCTTCTTCTTTGCATTCTTCTTCTTCTACATCTTCTTCTTCTTTGCTTTCTTCTTCTTTGCGTTCTCCTTGTTCTTCTTTGCATTCTTCTTCTTTGCTTTCTTCTTCTTCTTTGCATTCTTCTTCTTTTCATTCTTCTTCTTCTTTGCATTCTTCTTTTTCTTTGCATTCTTCTTCTTTGCATTCTTCGTCTTCCTTGCTTTCTTCTTCTTTGCTTTCTTCTTCTTCTTTGCATTCTCTTCTTTTCATTCTTCTTCTTCTTTGCATTCTTCTTTTTCTTTGCATTCTTCTTCTTTGCATTCTTCTTCTTCTTTGCTTTCTTCTTCTTTGCATTCTTCTACTTCTTTTTCTTCTTCTTTGCATTCTTCTTCTTCTTTGCATTCTTCTTCTTCTTTGCATTCTTCTTCTTTGCATTCTTCTTCTTCTTTGCTTTCTTCTTCTTTGCATTCTTCTTCTTCTTTTCATTTTCCTTCTTCTTTACATTCTTCTTTGCTTTCTTCTTCTTCTTTGCATTCTTCTTCTTCTTCTTCTTCTTCTGCTTTGCATTCTTCTTCATATTCTTCTTCTTTTCATTCTTCTTCTTCTTTGCATTCTTCTTCTTCTTTGCATTCTTCTTCTTCTTCTTCTTTGCATTCTTCTTCTTCTTCGTTGCATTCTTCTTTATCCTCTGCATCGCACGTTCAGACAGCAACTGTTGTCGTTCTGTCATGTAAGCGAAGATGTGTTGCACTGCCGCTAAGTGCCTGACAAGTTAGGCCATTCCAGTGCATCTGACTTTGGTACGGGAGAGAGATGTTATAGTTCAAGTCTTTCTGAGGGGTGGGGGGAGGCAGGATACAGGACCAAGAGGGCAAAACATAAACAAGAAGAAGATAACGGGAAGAAAAGGAACAAGGCAGATAAAAGAGATGGATAGAGGAGAAGGAATTCCGAGCATAGAAATTCTAGAAAGTGGGAATGCTATCTATACCGACAGACCCCCTGGCATCCTGTGGGGCAAGTTTCTCCTTTTTTTTAGTGGCTTCTCTGTCTCTGTTTTTTCTGTCTGTCTTTCTGTATGTCTGTCTTAACATCAGAACAAGCTAATATTGACAAGTGTTTGATTTTTTTTATGTTCGTTTGTTTGTTTGTTTCCAACAGTGGCAAGCCAAAGGTCAAGTGTATGCAAATTTCGTGTCACACTGGCTGCACCTCTCTCTTAATTATGCAAATTCGGGCGGAAGGTGTGACCTGTTTGGCTAATTATCCAGTTTTTAGCATAATCGTATTTTTTTCTTGTATGATTGAGTCTGGACAATGTAATTGCTATTGTTTACTAGTTTCATTATTTCGATAGCGTTGAGAGAGACAGACAGAGAAATAAAGAGAGAGGCAAACAGAGAGACAGACATACAGAGAGACACAGAGAGACAGACATACAGACAGACAGACAGAGAGACACAAAGAGAGACAGATAGACAGACAGAAAAACAGACACAGACACGAACAGAGAAATTTGTGAAATTGTGTGTGTGAGAGAGACAGACATACAGAAACAAAGAGAGAGACAGTGAGATACAGAGGCAAAGACAGAGAAATTTGGGGAATTTTGAGAGAGAGACAGGGAGAGAGAGAGAAACAAATAGACAGAGACAGAGAATCTATCTGATTATGAAAACATACTTGACATTAACTATTGCTGAGTAGAACCAACGTTTGATGCAGTTACTGAAAATGTGTGTTAGAACCAATCACGAATAATCTCAGAAAATAAATGCCAGAACAAGAAATACTGCATTTCTCTTCTTTTTTTTAACCTGCAACATCTTTTATTTCTATAACACATATTTTTGTTTGGTATGTCTGCTTCCTTAACTGTCTGTCTGTGTATTTATTTGTCTGTCTGTCATTCCGGCGCACATTTTGTGGTATGTCCTTCTGCCCTCATGCCCATCTATCTGTCTTTCTCCCTCTCCCCATTCTCTCTCGCTCTCTCTCTCTCTCCTATGCTTGCTCTCCTCTCTCTGCCCTTCCCGCTCCTACTTTCTCTCCCTTATGCTTGCCACCATGCTTTTGTGGATTGTTCATTCGTCTCAGTTTTTCATCCCAAAGACAAGCACCCACCCAGACTAGCAATCTTTTTTCCAGTGGAACGAGAAAAGAAAAACCAGGCTTCGTCCAGACGCGGGAGTCAAACCATGAATCTGCCCCGTGGGGATGCCGGGGGCCTGTCAGTATAAATAGCATCCCCACCTTCCCAAAACTATGTGCTAGGAATTCCCTCTTTTCTATCCCTCTCTTTGCTTCTGCTTTGGTTGTCTTCTTCCTGTCACCTCCTCCTTGTCTATTTCAAGCCTTCTTGGTCCATTCTCCTGCCTTTTTTTCCCCAGCAAGATTTAAACGATAATAATTCTCTCCCATGCCTAAGTCTGATGCATGCGCTGGTCCTGACTTGTCAGGCGCTTAACGGCAACGCAAAGCATCTTCGATCATATAACAGGCAACAATAGTTGTTGTCTGAGCGTTCAACGTAGAAGAAACCATGCATCTATTGCTTTTGTAAGTGGATGTGACTTCATTCTGGCCCAGATACTGATATGGTACGATACTTCTTTATGATTATATGTCCCCAAATGTCAGCTTGGTGCCGATGCATCCCTGATGTTTAAGTATTAATGTGTCAGTGTCTGCTTGCGTTAGTTTGTCTGCCTATAGATATATGCATAATCATATCTTTCTGTCTGTCTCACTTTCTGTTTGTCTATCTGCCTGGTCTCTCTGTCTGACTATCTTCAAATTGCTTCTTGGTTGCTGTATCACTCGCAAGATTTAACAGTTTACTTGTATCTCTCTCCTTCTCTCTCTCTCTCTCTCTCTCTCTCTCTCTATATATATATATATATATATATATAATATATATATATATATATATATATATATATATATATATATATATATGTGTGTGTGTGTGTGTGTGTGTGTGTGTGTGTGTCACTGTAACTGATATATATATTATATATATATATATATATATATATATTCACTGAAACCGATATATATGTATGATAAAAAAGAAAATTTATTTTTAAAAAATATATATATACATCGGTTACAGTGAAAACGATCAAGATAAGGCTTTCCTACTCTGTGGAAGAGAAAAGGAAGATGAAATTCACTGATTACGTGTGCTCTATGTATACTTACAAACCTATGAGGGACAACTTTGTCTTTTTTGTGAAGATCTTAGAGCACAAAGTGATACACACAGTTTGCTCAGGTATGTTTTCCATGCTGATAACAGAAGAAAGAAGAATGCTTTGCTTCGGATGGGTGGTTCTTCAATTAGACAGCATGAAGAAGACCACTATCTTTATTTTGCTTATTTTCATTATTTATCTGTTTACTCATTTACTTATCTATGAACATCTAGTGTACCTTAAAATGCTTATGACTATACAGGGTAATGTTTGAACATAATGCTACAAGTTTATGTACAATATAATGAGTGTCTGACAGTTGGGTTATTTTCTGGAAATGCTTGGTACATTGTGGTTCTATTCATAAAGCCATTGTGGGTGTTTTTTTCATAAAGATGTACATGAATTGGCACTTTTGATTTCCATGTTGATATGAATGCTAATTTAATTTCCAGCATCACCCCGCAGCCCCGGCTTGCCTATGTATTGTGTGGCCAAGAGCCAATTTGCATTAAAATTCTGAGTTCTTCTTGTCTGTCTGTCTGTCTGTCTGTCTGTCTGTCTCTCTCTCTCTCTCTCCCCTCTCTCTCTCTCTCTCTCTCTCTCTCTCTCTCTCTCTCTCTCTCTCTCTCTCTGTGTATTTATATCTCTTACTCTCTCCCTATTCTCGGAGGGCTGGACGGGGGAAAAAAGCAAGTATTATGCTTACTCTATTACCCTCTATACATAACCTTTTTTTGTTCAATTGTTCATTTGTTTGTTCGTTCGTTTTCTGTTTGTCTGTCCTGTCTTTATGTGTGTGTGTGTGTGTGTGTGTGTGTGTGTGTGTGTGTGTGTGTGTGTGTGTGTGTGTGTGTGTGTGTGTGTGTGTGTGATACTCTCTCTCTCTTCTCTCTCTCTCTCTCTCTCTCTCTCCTCTCTCTCTCTGTCTCTCCTGTCTCTGTCTCTCTCTGTCTCTGTCTCTGTCTCTCTCTTTCCCTCTCTCTCTATCTCTCCCTCTCTCTCTCTATCTATCTATCTCTCCCCTCTCTCTATCTATCTCTCCCTATCTCTCTCTCTTGTTCTCTCTCTCTCTCCTCTCTCTCTCTCTCTCTCTCTCTCTCTCTCTCTCTCTGTGTCACGGCGGAAGCAAAATTCAGCACAACGGATACCAGTTGGCCTTTATGTCGACATTAATATGGAGAAATGAAGGCAGGGGGAAAGGGAGGTGAACAGCCGACTAGAAATGAAAGCTGCCCCCAGGTGCTTCGCCTCAATTACGGCCATTCGGAGGAAAGCAGGAAAGCGCTAATATGTTTAGGTCTGTGACTCATCTGTTTGTGTTGGTGTTTGTTTGTTTGTTTGTTGGGCTTCTGTGTCGAGGGCTTGCTTGTTTACCTCTGCGTCGGCCGATTGATTAGTGTTTTTCGTTTGTTTCGCTTCGTTTTCTTGTTTTGCTTGTTTCGCTTTCTGAGTTGTTGTTATTGATGATGATGATGATGATGATGATGATGATGATGATGATGATATTGCTGTTGTTGTTTGCTCAAATGCTGTGATGCGTCGAACAAATCTGGTGCTTCCATGTACATTCTTTCAGGTCTTGCTACATTCAAACTACACCCTTGACTTCTTATTGTTCCTGTTGTCGTTGTTGTTGTTAACCTTTCCTAATATTCTGCAATGCGTAAGAGCTCCTGCTCTCCCGCCACTCTTTCCGATTTCACCTTAATACAACTACACCCTCAATCGATCTTTGGGCCTATTCAGAGCTGCCTACATCAAAGATATGCATTAATCATGAAAAGCATCACAGTCGTAACAGACGAGAGTTGAAACCCAAGTCTGATCTGTCCATAGTAGATTTCCAGCAAGAGGATAAAGGCAGAGTGTTTCCAAACAGACTGACCACAGGCAGAAAGACAAATAAAGGGACGGCTCACGGACGGCTTGATTCTTCTGGTCCAATCAGCATTTTGCCCAAAAAGAGGTCACACCCCCGGTCAACCATTTAGGCAGGCAGGTTAAATCAGCTGAAAGCGGTTAACAGACCTCAAACCCTCAGTATAGTTGTATCTGTATACCACTTTAACTCACGGTAGATTTCTCTGCCTGAAATTTGGGGCTGCTCTCCCATGAAGGATGGGGGGGCGCTTGGCCACAAGAGCGGCGCCACTCATTATTGTTTTTTTCTTTTCCTGTCTGCATGTGTATAATATGGTCAGATTCTTAAAAACAGCACCAGCTATAGCAGCAGAATTTCATCTAAGAGTTTCACAGTCATGTGAAATGAGTGAGATAGAGTGCATTGTTTTGGTGGACTCCCACAATGTTAAGCTGGGGAGCGTCTAAGAACAATATCAACACACTCTGGGCGGGAAAAGGAGAGAAAAAAATAGAGAGAAAAACAAGAAAACAAAGAAAACAAAAACAAAAGCAAAAAACCACGCACTCTGTGGGAGCTTAATCACAAGGGAAGAACTAAGAACAGCTGATCTAAGAAATCGGGAAAAGGGTTCAGGGGAGGATGGTCAAAGAGATGACTGGGGAAGTGGGGGTGGGGGGGCGGTCCAGTTTTGTAGACGGATTTATCCCATTTCTTACGTTTCATTTTATTTGTCATAAAATAAAAACTTGGAAAAGAGGCAACAAGTTGGTTGGATGCAAAACAATTTACATTTCTTCCTTTCTTTCTTTTTTCAGCTTCAATACAAACTGCAGTTGTGTATTTTTAGGGGAATAGATTGATCAAACCAATCAAGACGAGTAAAGACAGTGACATCAGTTTATACCTAGTAGAATAAGAGATATACCTGACAGGTTGAGAAGACAAGAAAAAAATAGATTTTTCTCCTGAAGTAGAATCAGGTCACAGATTTCTGATAATGCCGACTAGCAGGTTTCAAGTTTAAAAGTTAGCATGAGAGGCAAACTTGAAAGACTACAAACGTCTTGGGAGAAAGAAGATGTTTTCTAACTATTTTAGAACCCTATGCTTTTTTCCTTTTGTTCAAGTTAGAGGATAATTGCAAAAAGATCAATCACTCTTTTTAACTGTATGGATTAAAGTATAACCTTCAAGGATATGACTTAAGATAGTAGATTTTGCAGATGTCAACTAAAATAGGGATAGAGAGAAAAGTTAAATGATGGATAACATTTGCAGTTTACAAAAACAATTTTTTTTAATCTCCCTCAAACCCAGTTTAACAAGTTTTAATGCTATTTTTATCAAAACTGCTTTTTTCACGTAAGAAAAAAGAGAAATATCATGATAAACTCGAAAAGGGATGTTATTTATTCACGTTTTTTTCTGTGACACAGTTTTGATTACATCTTTGTTTCTTCCTTTATTCACAGCTTCATTAAGATTTTCTTCATTCATTGCTGCCTTCCTTCTTTCCCTTTTCTCTTTTTATTCTTTCTTTTTTAATTTTTTGTTCCTTTCTTCCTTCCTTCCTTCCTGTCTTCCTTCCTTCTTTCTTTCGTTCTTTCGTTCTTTCTTTCTTTTTCTTTTCATTTCATTAGGTAAAACAAACTCTCAAAGTGCTCTTTTGCACGACTCATTTTACTATATGGAAAAAAACTGGAGGGTGGGTTGGGGGGGTGGTGGTGCTGTCTTATCTTCTGTGATATTCCTATCCTGCTGTTCCCACGCCGCTCATTCCAGTCTCCCCGCCACAGCCATACCCAGATTTGTTATGTTGCATCCTCAGGGTCGGAAGTCCACAGGCAGCCCATCAATATCAAGCCGCCGTGGGGCCTCCAGCCAGAGGGACCCTGCACTGCTGCTGGGTCACTTTGGTTGTGTTCAGTTGTGCCTGTTCTGAGCTAACATACAAGGGACACAACCTACTTAGCTGTTGTTTTGTTTACGTAAGCATAGCATGTTAACAACTGTGCCTTTGAGAAACTGTCATTCATTCTCTCATTTATTCATTCATTCATTCATTCGTGGAATTGGCAATTGATCAATTGATATTGATTAGTTAATTGATTACTGAATAATTTATTTATGAAATATTTATTCCTTAAATTCAATGCCATCCATATTGTCCCCACCAATACTCAGTTCAATCAACATCATCGTCATCATCATCGTCATCATCATCCTAACTATTATCAACGTTGTTCCATCTGCATGTTTTAAGACTTTTTTCAGGCCGATTTTACCAGAACCCAAGCATCACATTAAATCAAACCATACATTAGTGTCTCCACATTTTCCGTTTCTTAACCAACACAAACGCTGCTGTCAGCATGGCCAACATACTTCAACTTTGCCCTTATCTTCCTTGGCGACACGAGTCAAACTCCTCATTATGTACCTTCAAGAGGAATTGCTAAAAAGCACAAAAGTTTAGTCACTGAATGCTTAGTCCGTCCACGACTGGCGATAATGGAGCAGTGAGGACCAGCAGAACTATTGACAGAGCTCTCAGACTGTGACATCCAATGACCGATTCCTTTACCTTCCACCGCATCCACCTATGTCGGTTCTGCTCCTGCTACACATATTGAGGAAGCTCGTTCTAGTGCAGGAGCAAACAGGCAGCTTGTAGAGGGCGTGAGTCGGTTTTAAGTCAGTGCATTTGCTTTCTGGAATATTCACATTCGAACTCTGCATTGTCGGCTGTCGGCGTTTTTTTTTTCTTCTCTCCCTCCTGTTTCCTTGTTTGTTTAGAATTATCTTCTTTTTTTTCTTCTTCTTCTTCTTCTTCTTCTTCTTCTTCTTCTTCTTCTTCGTCTTCTTCTTCTTCGTCTTCTTCTTCGTCGCTGTCGTCGTCGTTGTCGTCATCTTCGTCTTCTTCTTTTTCTTCTTCTTCTTCGCCAGAAGTCTCCATTGAAGAGTGTTCAAAACTGTTTCAAGACTCGTCTATTTTCAGCCTTGTTTCTTTCCCCTGTTGTTGCCCCCTATATTATCTGTCTCCATTTACATTCTCTTGGTTGCTCTTTTAGGATAATTCTCCCACCCCCTCCTCCCGGCCTGTCTGTCTGTTTGTTTATCTGTCTGTCTGTCTGTCTGCCTGTCTGTCTATCTGTCTGAACTTAAGTTTTGTATTGGCTATAAATTATAATGTAGATGAAATTATTCAACTGCATTGGCATTATATTTGTTTGTGCAAGATTTAATGCTTCTGAAATTTCACGTGTTATCGTCGTCATCATCGTCATCAATATCATTATTATTAATATCACCTTGAGGAGGAGGAGTAGGAGGAGGAGGAGGAGGAGTAGTAGTAGCAGCAGCAGCAGCAGCAGCAGCAGCAGCAGCAGCAGCAGCAGTAGTAGTAGTAGTAGTAGTAGTAGTAGTAGTAGTAGTAGTAGTAGTAGTAGTAGTAGTAGTAGTAGTCGAAGATTATTGTTGTTATTTTCATTATTATTGTTGTTGTTATTAGTACTATTTTACTATTATTATTATCATCATCATCATCATCATCATCATCATAGATATTGTGTTCTACACCGCCTTAAGTCACGGTAGATATCTACGCGTGAAATCCGGATTGCTCTCCCCGGGAAGAACACCTCGCCACAGGAGCAGCGCCACCCTTTTTTTTTCTTGTTCCTATCTGCATGTGTGTTTGTTTCCTATCAGAGTGGCTTTTTTTCTTGAGAATTTTTCCTGTGACAACTCTCTTGTTGCCGTGGGTTCTATTACATGCACTTCACGCGTGTTGCACACGGGACCTTGGTTTATCGTCTCATCCAAAAGACTAGAACCCAGACCACCACTCACGGTCTAGTAGTTGGGGGAAAACTTTCGGGCATTCAGTCTCTTTCGTCTCTTTTTCTCTCTTTCTTGATCTTTCTCTCAAGTTCATTCATTCTCTCCTCTCTTTTTTTCCCCTTTCTTTCATTCTTTCTATACAACGAAGCTTATTTCCTGAGGAGATTGGTCCAATTATTTACACACACACACAGCACCACACACACACACACACACACACACACACACACACACATACACACACACACACACACACCACACACACACACACACACTGGACATTGATACAACTTGCTGTACACTACACATTAGTTTGCTACACTCTATACACTATTGTCTGTCTCAGTAGGGACAACGTCTGTGTGTGTATGTGTGCGTGTGTGTGCGCGCGCCTGCGTGCGTGTGTGTGTGCGTGCGTGTGTGCGTGTGTGTGTGTGCGTGTACACATGTGTGTGTCTGCGTGTGTCTGTGTGTGTCTGTGTCTGTGTGTGTCTAAGTCTGCGTGTGTGTATGTGTGTGTCTGTGTGTGTAGGTGCGTTGGTGGGTGCATGCCTTCGTGCGCGCGTGCGTATGTGTGTGCGTGTGTGCCTGTGCGTGCGTGCGTGCGTATGCGCGTGCGTGTGTGCCTGCCTGCCTGCCTGCCTGTGCGAGCGCGCGTTTGTGTGTGTGTGTGTGTGTCTGTGTGTCTGTGTCTGTGTGTCTATGTCTGCGTGTATGTGTGTGTCTGTGTGCGGGGGTGGGGGGGGGGGGGGGGGGGGGGGGGGGGGGGTGCATGCCTGCGTGCGTGCGTGTGTGTGTGCGTGTGTGCCTGTGTGTGCGTGTGTGTGTGTGTGCGCGTGCGTGTGAACCTGCCTGCCTGCGTGTGTGTGTTCCTGTGTGTGCGTGTGTGCGCGTGCGTGTGCCTGCCTGCCTGCCTGCACGCGCGCGTGTATGTGTGTGTGTGTGTGTGCGTGCGTGCGTGCGTGCGTGCGTGCGTGCGTGCGCGGTGACAGACTTTCTTTTCCCCGCCTCCCAGGAAAGTGCACCCTCTCCTGAGAGTCCAGTGGCCAGATGTGTCAAGATGGGACAGCGGGGCTTTCCGTGGCCAGTGCCCATTCATCGTGGAATGCTTTTCCTCCACAGTCAGATGTGGGGACTGGAAAGGAAATGAGGTTTGGGGGCGGAGGGGTGGGGGTAGGGGAGGGGACGTGCACGTGAGTCTTTGGTGGGGATGGGGGTGGTGGGGGTGGGGGGGGTGGGGGGGGGAGTTTCTGCAGCAGGGACAGCATTTTCATTGATAACTATGGTGTTCTGGTCTTTCTGGTTGTTGGTAGTGTGTGTGTGTTTGTGTTTGTGTGTGTGTGTTTGTGTGTGTGTGTGTGTTGTGTGTGTGTGTGTGTGTGTGTGTTGTGTGTGTGTGTTGTGTGTGTGTGTGTGTGTGTGTGTGTGTGTGTGTGTGTGTGTAGGGGTGGGGGTGGTTATTGTTGGTTTGTTACTGTTTCTGAATAAGTAATAAATAATAAAAATGTCTCTCATTCTCTCTCTCTCTCTCTCTCTCTCTCTCTCTCTCTCTCTCTACGTCACCTTCTCTCTCTCTCTCTCTCTCTCTCTCTCTCTCTCTCTCTCTCTCCCTCTCTCTCTCCCCTCTCCCCCTCTCTCTCCATCTCTCTCTCTCTCACTCATATTTTTTGTTGTCTTTTATTATTATCATTATTTCTGACGATATCGTTAACAACCCCTCCCCCCCCCCCCACCCACCCCCGCCTCCTCCCATCTCATCCTGCTTTTTTTACGTTCAGGCAAACCCAGACTAAGCCCAGACCAATCTCTTACGAAGCTTATCCAGATGTGTATAGCCTATACAACTCCTGTACGACTGCAGCATTTGGCAGAGGATGAAGAAGAAAGAAGGCAAGTTGTAATGCAGTGCAGGTAAGCCGTATTGTACGCGGTATATCATCGCGTCTTTCTCCGTACCTTACTTACAATAGGGCAGCTCTCTTAGAGAACGGTACGTCGCCATGGTCTGGCGCCAGCTACTTATTTTACGATGTGTTGTGGGGAGCAAAGACCGCCCAGTAGTTTGAGCAATGAACTCTCTTTGTTGCCGTGGGTTCATTGACGTGCGCTAAATGCGTTTTTGTAAAGGCAACTTTGGTTTGTCATATCATCTGAAAGGCTAGATCATCTAGACTACCCACTCACGTTCTTGTGGATAAGGGAGTGGGGGGGGGGGGGGAGAGGAGAGAGAGAGAGAGAGGACGCTTTGACGCTTTGACCAATTATTGTCATTGCCCAAAGTGGTCTATTGACAAGGGGGGGGGGGGGGGGGGGGGGGGGGGGTTATACACGACTTTCTTTGTAAATACAAATAAATACAAGAAAAATCACATGATGCATTTAATGTAATGAAAACAAAAAACCCAAAAATGAGCTGAGAGAGAGCTTCGGGCACGAAGGCAGGTAGGGGTGGTACCTCTACGCCACCGAAGTACCGACCTTTCTTTCCCTTTGCAGACAGAAAGGAAGGTCACATCACCTGCAGACCATCGAACCCCTGCCTTGCTGGCTAATGAGGGCCAGTTCATTCCGTGCTGGCCATGATAGAGCGACGAAGAGGAGTCCGCTATTGACACAGTCCTCGTGATATGACAGCTGCAAATCGAGTTCTGTACACACATCCGTCACAATTACTGTGCCCGCTTCTCTGCGGTGCCCAGGAAAAGACTTGGACTGGTGGTCTTCGTGGATAGGTAGGGTAGGGTAGGGTAGCGTTGCGGGTATGCCGCAGCTGTCTTGGATGCGTTAGGTGGTGGTAGTAGTAGGATTTGATTCCCTTGTAGAACTGGGCTTTGTTTTCATCATGTAGATAGATGCAGTGGTCTGGAACGTATGTGTCTTGTTGTTGTTGTTGTTGTTGTTGTTGTTGGGGTTTTAGATTGGAAAAGGTGATAAACCGCAGTTCAACACACATAATTATGCATACACATGGACACATAGATACAGACTCACACAGACACACAGACACACAGACACAGATAGAGAGAGAGAGAGCACAACACCACACAACACACCACAGAGAGAGAGAGTGAGTGAGTGAGTGAGTGAGTTAGGGAGTGAGAGAGAGGGAGAAGTACATCTCCAAACCCCCATAAAACATAACGCACATTTCCAGCGGGACACCTCTTCTTTTATTTGCTGACATTTCTGCCCAAGGAACCACGCTGTCCTGAGAGAATGGAACCCGCAGACGCGTGGCCACGGGCAACAAAGTGTCGGCGGTAAACGGTCATCCACTGGGACATGACTCTTCGCTGGGAACAACTGCTTGGGGACTGTAGAGACAACCGTACTGTACTGTAGGGACAAATGGCTTTTATGGCACACAACCAACACTTAAATTCAATAATTGCTCCGCTTTGCGTTCTGATTATGGTACTGTCCCCGAAAATTTGTTTGAATTTATCAATTTGATTATCGGCTTTCTCTCTCTCTCTCTCTCTCTCTCTCTCTCTCTCTCTCTCTCTCTCTCTCTCTCTTGCGCCCGTCTCTGCTATAGCTGCAAGGTTCACTAATGGTGAAGGATTTACGTATGCGGCCGTTTTTGCCCAAAATTATGGTAGCTGAATTTCGACCGGGGAGTTTACTGGTGTAATAGCTTTTATTTTTAAAATGCCCTCAGGCCTTCTTGAGGTGAGTATAGAAAGCCGTTTTCAGTTACTCTGGCTTTGCAACAGAATCGATATAGAATGGCGGAATCTGGTACAAACAACTCTAGGGTGCAGTGTTCACAGAATTTTGCAGTTATGGGAAGAGGAAGACAAAGGCAAAGAAGATGAAGAAGGGTGCAAAGAAGAATGCGAAGAATGCGACGACGACGACGGCGACGAAGACGAAGAAGAAGAAGAAGAATCTGTTTAGCTTAATTTTTCTGTCTCTCTATCCATCTCCCCTTCCCATTTTCGTAAACACACACACACACACACACACTATTACAGCTCGGGGCGGGAGGGGGGGAGAGAAAGATAGAATAGAAAAGGCCAATATTGCTTTTCATCCTAACACAATATGTATTTTACCTAAACAAACACATTGCTAAAAAAATTAAAAAATTAAAAAAAGTCTGTGGTGTCCTTAAATGTTTTTCTTGTCCCTAATTTGATTAAAGCCTTTAACCTGATTCAAAAGGGTAACTGGAAATTATTTTTAAACTGCTTAGTATATCGTTTCTTTGAACACATGAAAACACGACCCACTATATTGGCAATAAAAAGATATGACATAAATAATAGGTCAGTCGAGACTTCAAACGTAAAACGAGTACTCCCTGACTTTTCCCAGTAGAATTTGTTGTTCATACTCGATTTGTACGCTCACATAGACAATAAAAATTTGAAGATAAAGATAAAAAAAATAAAGATTAATAAAGATAAATAAAGGTTTGAAATCGTTCGTTTTGAAATTTGCAATCTGTGCATTTGCAGTTAAATCTGGTGAAGAAAATGACAAGGTAAGTTTTTCCACAGAAAGTTCCCAGACCCGGAGAGAAGTTCCTATCTTCCCCTGTTAAGGCTATCCAGTTTAGGACAACAGCCCGTTTAGGACACAAGACACGCCCCAGTGCTTACTGATGCAATTATGCAAATTCAAAGTGAATTGGAGTCCTTGTTGATTCAGTCATTCACTTTTTTTTTGTGCTTCTGCTTCATTAAACATGGACAATAAAAAAGCTGTTACCCCCTTTTGTCATTTTGTTTTCCAGCAAGGTTAGCTTTACCAGAAATAACCTATTGTTTGTTTATTAATTATCGTTGCTTTCCTGCCATCTGAGTCAGTGTAGGTAGTAGATATTTGGAACTGATTACTTCACAAAAGCAATGGTTTTTGATATTGCAACTGAAGCGTGTTTTGTTTGATTGCTTGATCAATAAGCTGACTGACAGGTGTGTGTATCAACATGGTTAGTCCACCTGGCCCCACATGTGGGAGTCAATTTTAGGCCCGTAGATTGTTTCTTGTAAGCTCCTCCTTTTTTTTTCTCTTCCCTCTCCTTTTTCTTCTTTCTTTTATTCTTCTTTATCACACACAGAGAAAGAGAGAGAGTATGATGGACAGAACGACAGACAGACAGGCAAACAGTGATACTGGCAAAACAGACAGAGACAGACCAACCAACAGACACGCAGAGTAGGATGGACAGAAACGCAGACAGTTGCAAAATTGATGGAATGGTGAGACGTGCAAGACAGAGAGAGAGAGAGAGAGAGAAGAAGAGAAGAGAAGAGAGAGAGAGAGAGAGAAGACATCGACAAATACAATCAGATCAATCAAATCAATCAATCTTTTACTTGAGACTAATGAATAAGCACCAACATATTTGTTTTAACACCAGTATCAAGGATGAGAGAGAGAAGAGGAGGACAGAACGTAGGAGAGCGTGACAGAGGAACAGACACAACAAGACAGACAGAGACACACTCACACCACCCCACAGACACAGGAGACAGACAGACAAACAGATAGGGACAGCAAGCACAAACACACACTAAACACATACAAACAACACAAGAATATGCAAGACATACCAGTAGGGAAAAAGGGAGCTGCTATCAACAAAAGTACAGTAAAGCGCCCAAAAAGCGAACACAAAACACAGGAGACCAGCAGCTAACTAAAGCTTCTTCCCCTCCTCGTGTTTCCTTGTCATTGAACAATCGTGTCTGTCAGCCCATTGAAATACAGACATGTGTCTTTCTAAAACAAAACACAAAACAAAACAAAAACCCAAAGAATAGTGTCTAAGACACTATCATACACTGTGTAGCTCGCTGACACGAGAACTTGGCATCGCCGTAAGCTATACCAATTGTTCAGCTGATGGGTGTATAAAGGCCTTGTGGAACAGGTTGTGAGGCCAGATAGTACACTATAGGTGTGGAAAGACTATAAACTAGACAGACAGCCAGCCGTTAAGGTCTATTATCTTGCTTCGCGTTTCGACGCAATGTGCTACATTGAAGCAATTTGTCACTACCGACAGCTTTTTCCCGTGTCTGTTATTTTACAGTTGGCTATCAGTTTTACTTGAGGGATTTCTAAATATTGTGTGTTAGTATGTTTTGTTTTCTTTAATTAGGATAAGAGCGATTTTTTTTTCGCAAAGCGTGTGTGTGTAAGTAGTGGTAGTCTTCAATTTTACGCCCTTCCACATAAAGTGATACCGTGTGTGTATGTGTGTGTGTGTGTGAGTGTGTGTGTGTGTGCATGTGTGTGTGCGTCCATGCGTGTGTGTGCGCGCATGTGTTTGTATATGCGTGCGTGTATGTATGTTGTGCATGCGTGTGTATGTAAATGTGTAAGTGTGTGTGCCTGCGCCAATGTGCCTTTCTCAAAGTTTACCAAGTTTACTTCCTCACAACATCATCAACTTTAACAGAACCAAAACAGTACCAACGACAAAACTCCCGAGAAAGCAAAAATAAATAATTAACCAATGTCATCAATGCCTGTGCATTTTCGACTAAACATGCTCTTTTCAGGAAACAAACAGAAATCGCTTCAAGACAAATGATCCTTTGAGACCTTTTAGTACAAACTGGAGGGTATCAGGCTTTGGGAATTGAAAGGAACGGATGAAAGGAGGGAAGGAAAGAAGGCAGACAATAACTATAGTCCTGCTAATGTGGGCAGGGGGAAGGAAGGGACTGCGTTGGTCAGAAGTAGGGCTTGTTGACCAATGACACTGACCGGTCCAGTCCCTTTAGAGAGAGATAGAGAGGGGGGGGGGGGGGGGGGGGGGGGGGGCAACGCACTGTTACCTTCTTGATGCTGACGTAGGGATTAGTCCAGACGACATAGTTTGTGGTGCGTTCGCATTTTCTTGTTGTTGCTGTTGTTTTTGTTGCATTTTATGTCACAGAGTATGCCCTACTTCGAGAGAGAGGGGAAGAGAAAGAGAGAAATAGAGAGAGAGAGAAGAAGAAGAAGAAGAAGAAAAGAAGAAGAAGAAGAAGAGAGAAGAAGAAAGAAGAAAGAACAACAACAACAACAACAACAACAACAACAACAACAACAACAACAAACGAGAGAGAAAAAAACAAACAAAGAAAGAAAGAAAGAAAGAAAGAAAGAAAGAAAAAAAAAAAAAAAAAAAAAAAAAAAAAAAGAAAGAAAGAAAGAAAGAAGAAGGACAGTAACTTTTTTTTTTTAAAAGACAGTAGGAAGCGGGGAAGATTCTGTGCTTTGTTGGTCAGAAATGGGCGGGAGGGAGGGGGGGAGCTTGCTGACCGATGACACTGACCAGTGCACTCCCTGTGGAGATGGGGCAACAAACGGTTACCAGCTGACGCTGGCGTTGTCATTATTGCAGACCAGCAGGTTCTTACTGCGCACTTCATCTTTTTTTTTAATGTCTGAGACTGGCTCTTGTTCTGTCCTGTTCTGTTCTGATCAGACAGAGACAAAGAGAGGGAAAGAGAGAGTGGTAGGGGAAAGAGATGGGGGAGAGAGAGGGGGAGAGAGAGGGGGGAGAGACAGACAGACAGACAGACAGAGACAGACAGACGAGAAACAGACAGACATTCTGTCATTATGATTATAAACTATGTATTGTCTTGAATTTGGTTTGTGGATTGTAAACGTCAATGAAAAGAAGAAATCTTGTCATATAAAAAAAAAAAGAGAGAGAGAGACAGACAGACAGACAGACAGACAGACAGACAGACAGACAAACATACATACATACATACTAACAGACAGATGAAACACAAACACAGAGAGATCAAAAACAAAATAACACTTTAAACAAAAAGCAGCAAAAAAGAGAGACAGAGAAAAATATAGAAAAGGAGACAAACTTACAAATATATAGGCACACGGAGACACAGAAGCAGAGATATACAAAAACACAGGAAGAACTATATAGATAATATTTATCAATATTTATATCCATATTTCAAAACCACGTTAGATGACCATCAACAGTCAAAACAATCAGATCCATGATGATTATGTTCCCTTGCATTTAAGATAAATCGCGAAATATCACAGCCATCTTCTTCCATCTCCTCCTCCTCCTCTTCCTCTTTTCTCCTCCTCCCCCTCCTCCTCCTCCCCCTCTCTCTTCTTCTTTCTTCTTTTTTTCTTCTCCTTCTTCTCCTTCTTCTTCTTCTATGCATTATTCTTTGCATTGTATTCTTCTTCTTCTTTGCTTTCTTCTTCTCAAAGCGCTCAGACAGCAACTAGTCTTGTCTGTTATATATGAGCAAAATCGCGTCGTGCTGCCGTTAAGCGCCTGACAAGTCAGGCCCAGCACATCCGACTTCGGACGTGGGAGAGAACTCTTATCTTTTAACACTTTCTAGAGAGAGAAAAAACACTAAGCAGGAAAATGAACTAAAGAGGCAGAAAACACACAAGAAGGAGGTGACAGGAAGAAAAGGAATAAGGCAGAAACAAAAAGGAGGTGACAGGAAGACAAGGAATAAGGCAGAAAACAAACAGGAGGTGACAGGAAGAAAAGGAATAAGGCAGAAACAAGAAGGAGGTGACAGGAAGAAAAGGAATAAGGCAGAAAACACACAAGAAGGAGGTGACAGGAAGAAAAGTAATAAGGCAGAAAACACACAAGAAGGAGGTGACAGGAAGAAAAGGAATAAGGCAGAAAACACACAGAAGGAGGTGACAGGAAGAAAAGGAATAAGGCAGAAAAAACAAGAAGGAGGTGGACAGGAAGAAAAGGAATAAGGCAGAAAACACACAAGGAGGTGACAGGAAGAAAAGGAATAAAGGCAGAAAAAAACAGGAGGTGACAGGAAGAAAAGGAATAAGGCAGAAAACACACAAGAGGAGGTGACAGGAAGAAAAGGAATAAGGAAAGAAACAAAAAGGAGTGACAGGAAGAAAAGGAATAAGGCAGAAACAAAGGGGGGACAGGAAGAAAAGGAATAAGTGGCAGAAACAAACAGGAGGTGACAGGAGACAGGAATTAGGGCGAAACAAACAGGAGGTGACAGGAAGAAAGGAATAAAGAGAAACAAGAGGAGGGTGGACAGGAAGACAGAATTAAAGCAGAAAAAACAGGAGGTGACAGGAAAAAAGGAATAACGGAGAAAACCAAACAGGAGAGATAAAGAGAGGTCATTTCTAGCACAGCATATCCTAGAATGGAATGCTATTTACATTGATAGGCCCCTCTGATCCCGCAGGTGGGGGGGGGGTTGGGGAGGGGGGATGGAGCCTTCTTCATTTCTAAAGATAGTACCAGCCCAGTGAGCTAGCACACACTTCCACCTTTCATACTTTAGCCACCCAGAGTCGGGCAGACTAGCCTAGGATTTTTTTTTTTCCTTTTTGACATATCTAAATTCATAAATAAGTGATACAGATTAGTCCACCCAGTTGACCGGGGTCAGCGTTTTATCATCTCCAAGATAGCGCAGACTCGCAAGATGGCTCGCATAGAAAGAACACACATTTGACAACACACACACACACACACACACACACACACACACCACAACACAACACACACACACACACAACAAACACGGCAAGTTGATGCTCGGGAGTAGAGCGAGCCAGGTCAGAGTGGAGGTCTCTTTTAGGGAAGAGAGGGGGAGGGGGGGGGGGACTAGGAGGAGCTGATAGCAAGATAGACTAACGATGTGTGTGAGTGGTCAGACATCTGCTTTCTCTTTGAAGCGCTGGCTATAGGAAGTGATACGTATATCACTGAGGAATGTGTCCCTGGTGGTTTGGGTTTTTTTCGTTGTTTTTTCTTTTCTTTTTCTTTTTTTTTTTTTTGTTTTCCTTTTGCAGGTTTCGAGATTGGGCACGTGCAGCTAGGAGGAATGATATTGTGGTGTAAGGTTAGCCTGCTATGATGTTTGTTTTTTAATACACGCATCGTTTAACATGTAGAGGAAGCAGTTTTGAAATCTATTTTTCAAAGAGATTCTGTTTGCCCTTTAGTCGATGAAGTGGAAAGACAAGATGTACAACTGGTTCGGGTTTGTTTTTGGTGTGTTTGTTTGTTTGTTTGTTTTTACCAAAGTGGAACAATTTCGCGTTTTATTTATTTTTCTCCTCGAATCTTGAAAAACTCTTTTAAAAGGACGTTTCTAGTTCAGTGATATGTGAAAACGTATGATAAGCTATCATTGCTATTACTACCAGCTTTCCTTCAGCGACGATGACAACAGCTCCTCCTGTTACTAGCTGTTATTGCTGGTCGCGTGCCTCTCGCACTGTTGCTACTTTTCTACTCTTCTTTAATCACTGCTACTTCTTCTACTTAAGACGCTGTTGACTATTCGCGATGCTGTTGCTGCTTACTGCTGCGTGCTACAACGTTCGGTTGCTTGCTCTTGCTGTGTTTGTTGTACCCGACTATTTACCAAATGAACACTTTGTGCTGTCTGTTCTATGCTTTGTCTGCTGAATCTTGAGCTGCTTGTTGCTGCTGTCTGCTGTGCTGTGTCGCTGTCTGTGACTGTATGCTAT
The DNA here is from genome assembly GCA_028751875.1 of Rapana venosa. Classification (NCBI taxonomy): domain Eukaryota; kingdom Metazoa; phylum Mollusca; class Gastropoda; order Neogastropoda; family Muricidae; genus Rapana; species Rapana venosa. Next base: position 41,860,895 of record CM054136.1, read on the forward strand.
ACTATCTTGCTATTACTACGACTTTCTCGACGACGACGACGAACTAGCTCCTACTACT
>CM054136.1:41863452-41865952 GCA_028751875.1 Rapana venosa
AATCTAAATTTGTTTTTGTGGGGTTTTTTTAAAAACACCGTTTTTAATTCGTGTTCTCGCCAAGAAACGAATACAGCTTAAACTCACAAATACATTCAAAAGTTATTTATATGCCTAAGGTTGTAAATGGGTACCTACCCTCTTAAGAGACGGGGAAGGTAAAGCAGCGAGGGAGAGGACATGGGCACCGCCCTCAATATGCTGGCCCCTGGAAAAGCTGAGGTTTCTGACGCCTCGCTCCCCTACGACCACCTAGGTTATGGAACCCCTTTTTTCCTTTACCCTTTTTTTCTAAATGCGTACAATTTCTCCATACTGAAAACGTGGTCATTTCAGTTTTGATGCTACTTCTACTGCAGCTGCTGCTACTATTATAATTGTTCTGTATTCCTGTTCAATCCACTACCCAGACACCTGTTTGACTGGATTTTACCCCTGAAGTTTACATCAGTACTCATTCCACTCCTCGGAAAGTTCTGCGGATAAAACTATAAAACCGAGCTAAGTCCAGTGCGTGAATGCATACAGAACATCTTCTTGCTCGCACATTTAAAAACCCATTCTGCCTTTCGGAAGAGTAGGCCATTTCGTGCCGCGGTGGGAACGGATGATTGAATAAAGAGGCTAAAAAAACAGATACACATGCACACAGATGTTGTGTGTATAGACACTATCTCCAAGAAAAACAGAATGCGGCTACCTTACTGGTGGGTAAACAGTGGCTTATGCAAAATCTTTACTATTGGCTCACCTTGGAGCTCTAGCTGATGAACAAAAAACAATGTTGATGTGATTCTGCTAGTGCTGTTGTATGGTGAACCTCATCACTATCTACCTATCTTATCGATTAGTGCGAATAGTCTTATAGAAACTAGAACCCCATCGCTATCTATCTATCTATCTTATGCATGTAATATGGATCAGTGGAAATAGTTTTACATACACAAATCATGAAGAAAAAAATGGGATGAGAATATGATAGTCAAGTCAAAGTCAAACTTTTATTTTCAGATGGTACATTGAATAAGCAGTGCATTTGCTTTTTTCATCAAGCTATCTAACAAAAAAAATTTAAAGGATAATATATATGTAGACATAGAATAAATACATAACCAGTGATAAACCATACAAATCAAGCAAGAGAAAACAATAATAGATGCATACATAGAATTTTTTACACCCTAAGCAATGTTAAACCATAAGAGAAAAATTCTTCTAAACATATATTCACAATAAAACAATGAACAACCAAAAAAGAACCAAACCAAAAACAAACAAAACAAAACAAAAAAGACACCACCAGCCCCTCCCCCCCCTCGCCCCCCTCCCCACATACACACACACCTCCAACCATACAAACAACTGAACAAAGCAAACAAAAAAGATAAAACAATAAGAACAACCACAACAAGCAAATAAACAAACAAACAAACAAACACACGAGCAGTGTGTGTGTATGTATTATCTATATGTGTGTGTGTGCGCGCGCGCGTTTGTGTATGCGTGCGTGCGTGTGTGTGTGTGTGTGTGTGTGGTGTGTGTGTGTGTGTGTGTGTGTGTGTGTGTGTGTGTGTGTGTGTGTGTGTGTGTGTGTGTGTGTGTGTGTGTGTGTGTGTGTGTGTGAGGGAGAGAGGGAGGGGGAGGGGGCAAAAAGACAGACAGACGGACAGACAGACAGGCATAATACAAGACAGAATGGATCCTAGCCTCCTGTGACTGCGCTGATGAGGGAGACACAGAGCCTTGCTCATCTTACATTCAGCTTCCCCAAATCCTTGCCAATCTGACCCACCGCGTGCCCTGAATGGTGCCCCGGTAAGAAAGAGAGACAGAGAGACAGAAAGAGAGACAGAGATAGTCAGAGACACACAGAGACAGAGAGAGAGAGACAGAAACAGAGACAGAGATAGTCAGAGACAGAGAGACAGAGACAGAGACAGAAACAGAGACAGAGATAGTCAGAGACAGAGACAGAGAGACAGAGAGACAGAAACAGAGACAGAAACAGAGAGACAGAGACAGAGATAGTCAGAGACACACAGAGACAGAGAGAGAGACAGAAAGAGAGACAGAGACAGAGAGACAGAAACGGAGACAGAGATAGTCAGAGACACACAGAGACAGGGAGAGAGAGAGAAACAGAGACAGAGATAGTCAGAGACACACAGAGACAGAGAGAGAGACACACAGAGAGACAGAAACAGAGAGACAGAGACAGAGATAGTCAGAGACACACAGAGACAGAGAGAGAGACAGAAAGAGAGATAGAAACAGAGAGACAGAGACAGAGATAGTCAGAGACACACAGAGACAGAGAGAGGCAAAGAAACACATACAGACAGAGACAGATATAGAGACAGACACAGAGATAGAAAGAGACAGAGACAATAGAGAGAGAGATAGAGACAAAGAGACAACAGAGACAGAGACACACAGAAATATAAAGAGACAGAGAGACACACAGACACAAAGAGAGACACACAGAGACAGAGAGACACAC
>CM054136.1:41873452-41875952 GCA_028751875.1 Rapana venosa
TTACAAACACTGGGATGGGCATTATCCATCGATTCTATAACGTTCTTTGTCTAAATGTTGATTTTTGGCGTTGCTCATTTTCTCTAGTGGTGCTATCTTTTTCATCATAGTTTTTGTGTTATCTGGGAACAATAAATCAAGCTTACAGGCTGACATTCCAAACACGGTGTTGTTTATGTGCCTGAAGAAGCTTAATGCTATCATGAACTGTAGTGTTTCTTTCTGTGCAGGGTTTGTTTTCTTTCCAAGTTCATCAATATTGGTGTTTTAACAGTGTGGCTGCATCTATCCAGCATGAATGATTAAATTTTATTGTATAAATGTGTGGCAGTTTATCGTGTAAAGCGTAAATTAATGGTGGGAAGACATTCGCATACAGAAAACATTGGTAAACCTCGGAGCTCTAGCCGAGGAACGAAAAAATAACCTACCACCAACCACCATCACCACAACCACAACAACCACCACCACCACACCCACACCCACATCCAACAATATCAACATCCAACAACACCAAAAATGCAAGAAACTGAAATTCAGTTTGAACAATCAAGGACAAGCACAAAATCGGTGGATGATAAGCAAGCCAAAATGACAAAGTACTTTGTTGGCTTTTCAAGTTTGAGAAGTTTCCATTCAACTTTAAAGATGCTGCCCTTTTTACTTTGAATATAAATTATGATAGAAAGCAAAATCTGATGTTGGTCTCAGAGACTTGTATGTGTGGTTTGTTGTGTGTGCTGTAGTGTGTGTGTGTGTGAGTGTGGTGTGTGTGAGTTGTGTGTGCGTGTGTGCGTGCGTGCGCGTGTGTGTGTGTGAGTGGTTGTGCGTACGTGCGTGCGTGGTTCGTGTGTGTGAGTGGTGTGTGTGTGAGTGTGTTTGTGTGTGTGTGCGTTCGTGTGTAAGTGTGTGGTTCGGTGGAGACACTAACTCCGAAGATCTTCAAATCTAGTACATTTTATGACAAAATTGAATTCGTCTCCAATTACGCCGATGCTACCATTAGGAGGACAAAGACATAGGTCAAGTGGATTGCTGCTGATAATTATTCATGAAATATGGAAATGCAGACTTAGACGAGGCAGCGCTTTCTGGACTTTCCAGTCCTCAGACACAGACACAGAACACAGGGCCACAGCCACATAGACGCAAGGCATGCAGGCGAGCGCTTTGCAAACACGCACGCATGCTCGCTTTCTACGCTGTGCTCAAGCGCGCCCACACGTACGCATAACACGCACATATACACGCGCGGGCACACACATATACACACATATTAAGTGCATCATTTTTGTTTATGTTTTCAGAGAGAAAGACAGACAGACAGACAGGCAGGCAGACAGAAGGACAGAGACAGAGTGACAGAGACAGAGGGACAGGGACAGAGGGACAGAGAAGGTAGAGACTAAGACAGAGACAGAGACACAGAGATACAAACAGACCGAGACAGAGGTAGAGACGGAGAAACAGAAACGAGAGAGGGGGAAAGAGAGAGAGATTTTATTTTTATTTATTTTTTAATCTTATTCTTTTATATCGACGATAATGGAATAAGCACTTATGTGCTTTTTTACATCCATTCCCCGTGTGTATGAGAGAGAGAGAGAGAGAGAGGGGAGAGAGTGTGTGTTGTGTGTGTGTGTTGTGTGTGTGTGTGTGTGTGTGTGTGTGTGTGTGTGTGTGTGTGTGTTGTGTGTGTGTGTGTGTGTGTTTTGTGTGTTGTATGTGTGTGCGCGCGCGCGCTCGCACGCAAAACATGAACGTTCGTGTGCGTTTGAAAGTCATTTACCAAATGCATTGATTAGCCAAATATAATGCTAACTGGAATCATTGAAGTTGTCACAAACCTCCTAAGAGGACATTTTTTGTGAAAGACCTCCATCAACCACTCACCCCACCTCCCGTCCTCTCCCCTGAAATTAATGTTTAAAATAGTGGCCAGCAATTAAGAGAAAGCTATATTTTTTATTGGAGTGCTCTCAATTTTAACAGGATTGGCTCCGGAAGAAGGAGGAGGAGGAGACTAAGAGAGATTTGAGGGCAGTTTGTGCAACATGTGAAGAGACTCAACTGATCATTTTCTACGGCAATGGGATCGTTTCAAAAACTTTGGGTTAGCTTTTCAAGACGTGTTCCACGGAACCGGCTTTTATTTTGAGTTTAAACAAAAAGTATTATGGTTCTCTCGATCCAATGCTGGCATCAAAACGGATACAGTGGCCTTTTTTTCTGATTGCAATGCTTGCACACACAAAAACTGTATAAGCAGAAAGCCCAAAAAAAGGAAACTCGTTGCCTGCTGTCTTTTGTTAGTAGTCTTTAAGTACAGATGTAAAATAAGATGATATGATACCCCCAAAAACTCAACTGAAGATCATCAACATTTCATATTACATGGTTCCCTTGTCAGACCATCTCTCTTTTTCTCTCCTTACCTTTCTCAGCTAGAGTTGCAAGGTTCACCAACAGTGAGATTGTGCGTATGCCAACCATGAAGGTA
>CM054136.1:41885952-41895952 GCA_028751875.1 Rapana venosa
TACTCCTGTTGTTTCTTCTCTCTCCTCTCTCTCTCTCTCTCTCTCTCTCTCTCTCTCTCTCTCTCTCTCTCCTCTCTCTCTCCTCTCTTCTCTCTCTCTCTCTCTCTCTCGCTCCTCTCTCTCCTTCCCTACCCCCTCCTAGTCCATTCGCCTGCCTTTTTTTCCAGCATATCTGGAGCCTTTTCTCATGAACCTTTAAATAAGGCACAATGAAGTAATGTGTCGGTTGAGGCCATCGGGCAGACCTCCTGCAGAGTCAAATTGCAGGAGAAGACCAGGCACTACACATTCTACCCAATATGGCCAATCAAACAGGAAAAAGAGACAGGAACAGACACAGACAGAGCAACAGACCGACAAGTGATCAGATTGACACAAAGAGACAGAGATATAAACTTTGAGAGACAACGATAGCTAGCCATTCAACAAGCCAGCCAGACAGACAGAGAAAGACAGACGCTGAGATAAAAAAATAATGCAGAGAGACATACAACTGAAATGGTCAGAAATAAGGAAATAAATATTGGAACATACATAGGCCATATACATCAATAGAGTAACGAGCAAGGGAGAGAATTAGGTAAAGGTGTTCCCATAACCTATGCAGTAGTTGTGGAGCTAGGCGTCAGAGGTATCAGCTTCTCCAGGGGCCAGCATATTGAGGGCGGCGCCCATCTCCTCTCCCTCGCTGCTTTACCTTCCCTCTCCCTAAAGAGGCCCGGTATACAGCTGGGTGAACTGGGGGACTGCACTGAAGCCAAGGCACTTAAACGGTCACCCATCCACTTGGTAACCACGCGCAATGCCGAGGAACGTTTACTTGAAGAAAGCGAGCGCTGTGACCACTGAGCTATCCCGTCCCCGAGAGAGAATTAGGTACTCACAAAGAAAACTGTGCTCCCACGTTCAAAGATCAAAGGCAGACATAGTGATGGAGCAGATACTGAGGCTGGGATGGTAAAATACCAGGCACAGATAGCTGGTTATCTCTTTCTATCATACTTTACATACAGGAATAGTACACTATCTCCCTCCTTGGATTGCCATAAAGGTTATTTCCGTCATACACCCCACCCCACCCCTGTAATGCAAAGTCTTCAACTCTTTTGCTCCTGATATCAGTTGTTCAAGGAATGAGAGTATCTTTGAAAACAAAAAAGAACAAAAAAAGAAAACCTGCAGATCATTATGTCTTTGAGTGGAAACAGATTTAAAAGTATGTATTTTCAGTTAGGTGTTGTTGTTTTTTTACTTTTTGGATTTAAATCATTTTGTATGAATGAAGCTTTTCCCATGAATAACTCAGTCTTTCAACATCAGTTGTTGACAGCAGAAGGCACAACACACAGGAACAAATTCAGCCATGTAAAAGAAAATATTCCCTCCAAAATAAGCATTAAGCAAGCAACGCCCCCCCCTCCCTCTCTCTCTCTCTTCTCTCTCTCTCTCTCTCTGTCTCTCTTCCTGTCTCTCTGTCTCTCTGTCTCTCTGTCTCTCTGTCTCTATCTCTATATCTATCTATTTATCTGTCGCTCTCTCTCTGTCTCTCTCCCTTCCTCTCTCTCTCTCTATCTATATGCCCCTCTCTCTCCTCTCTCTCTCCTTCCCTCCCCTCTCTCTCTCTATCTATATGCCTCTCTCTTTATATCTTTTCTCTCTCTTCTTCTATCCATCTGCTCCTCTCTCTCTCTCTCTCTCTCTCTCTCTCTCTCTCTCTCTCTATCCTATCTTCTATCTTCTTCATTTTATCTATCTATCTATCTATCCGCCTGTCTCGCTCTGTTCTGTCTGGCTGGCTGGCTGTCTGGCTGGCTGGCCTGTCTGCTGCTGGCTGTCTGCTGGCTGCTGTCTCTCTCTCTCTCTCCTTCTTGCCTCCCCCTCGTCTCTTTTCTCTCTCTCTTCATTGTGCTTCCTTCCTTGATGGTTGCAAATTACACACGATCCATGATTCATGCAGCCTAGCTATCAGCTGTTCCTAAACAAGCCGATAAAACCAAACAGAAAACATTTTGCATGGAAGGTTACAGTTATCATCCTCAGCTATCAACCCATTTTTAGACCTGTCACACCTCAACGGTATCAGAGAATGAATCAAAACGAGTTATTCTAACTTGAAAATTGTGTTTATTTTTTCTTGTTGTTTTGAAATATATTTAGCAACTTACTCGCGAAAGGAAACTAAACCATTAAATCCACCTACGCTGTTCTGTTTATTTTTAATGATTTCTCGAATAAGCTCTTAAAACTTATTATATTCAGGAATGTTTAGCTTTACCTGCACTTGTCACGATTTCTGAATTAAGTTGTTTTTTCGATGTATAATAAAAGCACTATACTACAACCTTCAGGCTGCGTGTTAAGGGCATGTTGAGCTAAGGGGGGGTCCATCTCTCACCAGTATGTCCCTTCTTTTATGTCTCCTTATTGGAAATAATGCGTAGAAGCCTGATCTTCTTCTTCTGTGCTTTTAACTCTGCATGACGTCTTCCCACTGGCACAACCCAGCAATTCCGAGTTCAGAGCAGTTCACTGGAAAGTTCATCAGAAAAAAAGAAATTAAGATTTGCTTTGGAAAAAGGCAGGAGATCGGACTGGGTAGGCAGACAATCAGCAAGAGAGAAAGAGAGAGACGGGAGGAAGGGGGGGGGGGGGGGGGGGAGGGAAAAGGCAAAAGCAAGAGGAAGTTATAGAAAAGGGGAAATTTGAAGCCAAAAATTTCCAGAAAGTGGGGATGCTATTTATACTGAGGAGTCCACAGCATCAAAACGTGGGAGGGAGGGGGGGGGGCGGGTTCACTAGGTTCCATAATGTATGGTGTGTATGTCCATATCATACATACCACCAGCCATTGCTTTCTACTCTTCTTCAAGAGATAACTGACGTTAGTATGTGTGTAAGTGTGTGCATGTGTGTGCGTGTGCGTGCGTGCCCGCGCGCGGGCAAGGTGTAAGACTCTCACACACAAAAAGAGATTAAATAATGGCCACCATATAATAAAAATGTGAAGAACAATTAAACCATCAAGGCTTGTTGTCACATAATTATCTACCTTGGATGTGTTAACAGCAAATAAATCAAAACTGTCTACTAATGCCCATAAAAAAGCCATCATCATGATTCAGAAATCTTATCTATAAGAGAGAGGGAGAGAGAAAAAAAAAGGGAGCGTGGATGTAACAGGGAGAACATTGCGAAGAATTGTAAGTAACATCGGGGAAGGAGGCAGCAGAGCGGAGGTGTGATTAGAGAATCTAGCTCATAACTCTGATGCTGAATGGAAGAATGTGGTCGCATTTTCGCTAAGGTATGCGTTTTCAGGATTTTTTTCTCCAACTAGTGTGTGCTTAGTTAAGTCATGACAAAGAGTTGGATTAGACATGCTCCCATTCAGAGTGCGTTCGTATTCTCTCTTATGGTATGTGTTTAGAGGAATTGTTTGGATCCAACTAGAGTTCACATGGGTTTTAACATTATCCTCTGCACTTGGTTTCTTTTTAAGAATTATAAAAACAAAAGTCAGTCTAGGTGTCTTCGGTACAAGCTCAAAACCCCAGTCATCGTTGTTTTTATTAAAAGAGCAGTAGGCCTGTGAAAACAAATGGCATGGATGATACAATCAAATGCAGCGTGAAATCTGAAATCTGCAACTTGGGTTTATGAAGATGGGCTTTAACCAAGTTCACCTTAGCTAAGACGCACAGCCTTGAAAACATGTCGGCAGTGTACCAAATGCGTTCATTTTCATTTTCTTTTTTTTTTCTTTTTCATACCACTTTAAGTCACGGCAGATTTCTCTGCGTAAAATTCGGGCTGCTCTCCCCAGGGGAGAGCCCGTCGCCACAACAGCAGCGCCACCCATTATTTTTATTTTCTTTTCCTGACTTCAACTGTATTTTTTTCCCTATCAGAGTGGCTTTTTTTTTACATAATTTTGCAAGGAACAACTCTCTTATTGTCGTGGGTTCGTTTACGTACGCTAAATAATTTTGGTGTTACAGACGGGCCCTCGTTTTATCGTCTCATCCGAAAGACTAGCACCCAGACCACCACTCATGGTCTAATGGATGGGGGGGGGGTGAGTTTGGGGCCCAAATGGGGATCGAACTACCCGGACTTTTTGCTTTCTAGGTAGGCGTGTTACCTTTAGGCCACCGATCCACTCTGTAGGGATTGCACAGCAAAGACGCCTTAGTCAAGTCAGGACAAAGAACTGGACTAGGCTAGACATGAACCCCATTCAGCAGCAGACAGGAATTCTGGTTCCTGAAAACTGGCTGGGGGTCTAGTCCCCGTACCTGTTCACCTTCGTTCTCAGTGATGCTGGTGTTTTTGTTGCTGCTATCGGTCATCCTTTCTTCCTGCTGGTGGTACTCAACAGCTGAGAGAGAGAGAGGGGGGGGGGGGAGAGAGAAGAAGAGAGAGAGAGAGAACAGAGAGACAGACAGACAGAGACAAACAGAGAGAAAAAGAAGAGACAGACAGACAGACAGACAGATAGACAGAAAAAGAGAAAGAGACAGACAGACAGACAGAGACAGAGACAGAGAGAGAGGGGGGGATATCAGCGCATTCCACCAATTCTGTTCAGAGCTATCTTTTGCTTTTCCATCTTTGCTGGAACTATTCTCAAGCTGCTTTTGGTACTAAAAGAGCCATGTTATCACACAGAAAGAGGAAGACAGACACACAGACAAGAGAGACAAACAGACAGAGACAGACAGAGACAGATAGACAGAGACAGAGAGAGAAAGACAGAGAGATGGCGAGGGTCATAAAGAAAGGAACATTGGAGGCAGAGGTAGGATTTTGATGGCTCAGTGGGTAGACTATTTAACACTTGATCCGAGGATGACATGTTCGAATCTCCTTCTCAACCACCAGGTGGGAAGCCACTTTCTCTTTCAATCCAATATTTGTACAGATCCCAATCCCCTCCAGATAATCATGTGTATGACACATTCAAGTGGGATCCCATTACTCGGGCATAAATAATCCTGTGTTGGGGATGGGATAGCTCAGTGGTCGGAGCACTCGCTTTCCCCCAGCCAAGGTTAAGCAGCATCGAGCGTGGTTACCAGTTGGATGAGTGATCGTTTGCGCGCCTTGGCTTCAGTACAGTCCCCCAGTTCACCCACCTGTAAAATGGGTACCTGTCTATTTAGGGTCAGAGAAGGTAAAGCAGCGAGGGAGAGGAGATGGGCGCCGCCCTCAATATGCTGGCCCCTAGAGAAGTGAGGTCTCTGACGCCTCACTCCCCTACGACCCTTATAGGTTATGGGATTCCTTTACCTCTTTTTTAACACTCATTAAACCCCATTTCACTAGTCAAAGATAAGAAGGCCTTTGTATGGTTTTATGAATGGATGGCAATTAAAGGGAAAAAAGTACACACAGTTCATTTACAATTCTCCTAGGCGGCATATGGTGACCTTATAGATTGCAAGTGGTCAGATAAGCAAAACTGTTACTACTAACATGTCTGTAAGTTCTAGCTGAGTAACATACACAAAGATGCTTTAGAGAGAGGGGGGGGGGAGGATAGAGAGAGAGAGAGAGAGTCAGACAGACAGACAGAGACAGAGACAGATATACAGACATAGACAAAGAGTCAAAAAGACAGACGGAAGAAGAAGAGACATTGATTAATTGACAGAGGGACACACACACACACACACACACACACACACACACACACACACACTTATACAGAGAGAGAGAGAGAAAAACACACACACAGACACACACACACAGACACACACACACACACACACACACACACACACACACACACACACACACACATACACGCACAAATAGAGAGAGAGAGAGTGAAAAAAGCCTCCAGACAATAACAGATACAGACAAAGACAGAACAAGTCAGCGAGGTCAGAATAGAAACGTAGAGACAAGAAGTGTCAGACAGACAGACAGATAGTAAGTAAGACATGACATCAGTTAATGTCTGCAGGCTTTCTGAAGGCACACGCTTCCAATTTACCGTGAGGCTGTTCCGCTATCACCCCTCTTCTCCTCTTAGTAATAGATAGATCCAGGGCAGAAGCCGCCTCATTATCATCAGGTGAGGAGTTGTTACCAATAAGCATTGCAGTTGCTAGAGGGGGGCATTCAGTGCTGCGATTTGTTGTTGTGGGGGTTTGTTTTTGTTTTGCTTTGTATCTATTTCTGTGTGCTATCTTCCCTTATCGTTTTCAGTTTTCATTCATAGATAAATCTCACAAACAGACAGACAGACAAACAGACACACACATACACAACACACACACATATACACACACGCATGTTCGCTCGCACGCACGCACGCTCGCATGCACACAGACACACAGACACACACACAGACACCAGACTGGCCAGATTTCCATCCATCTATCCACCCACCCACCCATAGATCATTCCATTCATCCATCTAGCCAGCCAATAATCCATCCATCCATCCATCCAACGGCTCAGCCACCTACCCATTCAGCCACCCAGCCAACTAGCCACCTACCTACCCAGCCACCTAGCCACCTACCCACCCAGCCAACTAGCCACCCAGCCACCCAGCCACCCAGCCACCCAGCCACCTACCCATTCAGCAACCCAGCCACCCAGCCACCTAGACCACCCAGCCACCCAGTCACCTACCCACCCAGCCACCCAGCCACCTACCACCCAGCCACCAGCCACCCAGCCACATAACCACCCAGCCACCCAGCCACTCAGCCACCCAGCCACATAGCCACCCAGCCACCCAGCCACTCAGCCACCCAGCCACCCAGCCACCCAGCCACCTCACCCACCCAGCCACCCAGCCACCCAGCCACCCAGCCACCTACCCACCCAGCCACTCCAGCCACCTCAGCCACCCAGCCCACACCACCACCATACCACCGCATCACTACCCAACCACCACAAGCCACCAGCCACCCAGCCACCAGCCACCCACCACCTACACCCACCACATAGCCACCACCACAGCCACTCAGCCACCCAGCCACCCAGCACACCCAGCCACCCAGCCACCCGCCACACCACCACCACCAGCCACCTACCCACCCAGCCACCCAGCCACCTACCACAGCACACCCTAGCCACCCAGCCACCCAGCCACCTACACCACCGCCACCAGCCACCCAGCCACCCAGCCACCTAGCCACCCAACAGCTACCCAACCCACCTAACAGCCACCCAGCCACCAGCCACCCCCCCAGCCACCCAGCCACCCAGCCACCCAGCCACCCACCACTCGCCCACCCAGCCACCTAACCCACCCAGCCACCCAGCCATCCAGCAACCTAGCCACCCAGCCACCCACCCACCCAGCCACTACCACCACCAGCCACCACACCAGCACCCAGCCACCTACCCACCCAGCCACTACCCACCCAGTCCACCTACCCACCCAGCCCACACTACCCACCCAGCCACAACCACCCACCACCCAGCCACCCAACCACACCACTCACCCAGCCACCTAGTCACCTAGTCACCCAGCCACCCAACCACCCAGCAACCCAACCACCCAGCAACCCAGCCACCTACCCACCTACCCACCCAACCACCTAGCCACCCAGTAAACCCCCCCACCAGACCAACCAACCAACCAACCCGACTGACAGTCAGGGATCTCTGCCACGCCACAGTGGCCTAGCAGTAAAGATGCGGGGCTTCTTTCCAACAGCTTAATGGGCACAGCTATCAGGGGGTATGGGGGGGGGGGGGGGGGGGGGGGGGGGGGGGGGGAGGGGGGGAGGGAGGGGGGGGAAGGGGGGGGGGAAAGGGGTCTCCCCACAGGCAGGCAGATAAGCCCTGTACTGCTCCTGCATTTGCACACACAGTGAAACTTTTGTACACAACGCATGCATGGGGTCGGTTATGAATGGGACTGACTCGTTTCGGTTTTTTGGTCTGCGTGCGTGTGTGTGTGTATGTGTGTGTATGTGTGTGTGTGTCTGTGTGTGTGTGGGGGGGGGGGGTGTCTGTGTCTGTGTGTGTGTGTAGAGAGAGACAGGACGAGAGAGAAAGGTGGAGAGAGAGGCAGAGACAGAGACAAAGATACAGGACTCATAAACTGACACAAGAGCGACAGATACTCTGAGAGAAGAGAGAGAGAAGAGAGTAGAGAGAGAGAGAGAGTGAGAGAGAGAGAGAGAGAGAGAGAGAGAGTGCGACTGACCGACCGACAGACAGACAGACAGAGAAACAGAGACAGACAGAGACAGAGACAGAACATACACAGACAGATACATACAGAGACTGCTACATACAGAGAAGACAGAGACAAAACAAAACAGAAACGTAGAAATTCAACTATATCAATACAAACAGGTTGACAGCCAGTCAGCATCCAACTAACCAACCAGCCAACCAACCAGCCAACCAGCCAGCCAGACAGACAGACAGACAGACACACGGACACACAGAGAAGCATATAGACAGACAGACAAAGTCCCACAAAGCAAAGAGCACAGGGGTACAGACAGACAGCAGAGGTAGGGAAGGGAGGGAATACAACCTGCAGACTGACATAAAGAGCTAGAGGCGAGCAACTTTCACATGGAGTTAACTGGCGAAGCTATCCTGCCAGTGCTATCGGCCTGTCAGCTGATTACTACTGAAATGTCGACCATTTTCACACACACACGCATACATACACGCACACACACACACACACACACACACACACACACACACACACACCACACTTGCATGCTTCTAAAAATATGTCTCTACGTGTTTAAGATTCGCGTAAAAGGCACGCGGTTATATATATATTTATATATAATATAATATATATATATATATATATAAGAGAGAGAGAGAGAGAGAGAGAGAGAGAGAGAGAGAGAGGTGAGAGAGAGAGAGAGAGATATTTAAAAAAGGTAAAGAGTCCATAACCTATAAGGTCGTAGGGGAGCGAGGCGTCAGAGACCTCACTTCTCTAGGGCCAGCATATTGAGGGCGGCGCCCATCTCCTCTCCCTCGCTGCTTTACCTTCCCTGACCCTAAAGAGGGCAGGTACCCGTTTACAGCTGGGTGAACTGGGGAACTGTACTGAAGCCAAGGCGCGCAAACGGTCACCCATCCAACTGGTAACCACGCTCGACGCTGCTTAACTTGGCTGGGGGAAAGCGAGTGCTCCGACCACTGAGCTATCCCATCCCCTATATATATATATTATAAAGAGTAGAGAGAGGAGAGAGAGAGATATAATATATATAGATATATATATATAGATATATATATATATTTATAGTATATATATATAGATAGATATATAGATATAGATATATAAGATATAATAGATATATATAGAGAGATATATATATGATATATATAGATATATAGATATATGTGTGTGTGTGTGTGTGTGTATGCATATATATATATATATATATATTAATATATATATATATATATATATATATATATATATAATTGATATATATATATAATATGTATGTGTGTGTGTGTGTGTGTGTGTGTGTGTGTGTGTGTGTGTGTGTGTGTGTGTGTGTGTGTGTGTGTGTGTGTGTGTGTGGTGTGTTGTGTGTGTGTGTGTGTGTGGTGTGTGTGTGTGTGTGTGTGCTAGTACGCATATAAATCATGTATCATGTGTATAATGCATTGACATTCATGTGCGCGCGCATGTGTAGCACACAAGCGAGCGGGCGAACAATCGTGCACACACACACAAACACACAAACATACACACACACAAACACACAAACATACACCACACACACAATGTGTACGCGTACATCCATATATATTAACGCCTACATACACGCACATGTTCAACTGTTCTGTGTTGTTGTTATTATTTGCGTTTCTTTGCCATGTTTTTGCAGCATATTGTTGATATGGTTTGGAATTAGTCTTTTAAATACCAACATGCACCTCTTTCTTAAAGCCCCTTATTTTATCATACCCACCCCCCACCCCTACCCTACCTCCTTCGTCTAATATGCGCACATCGTCAAACATCTTGTGCACACAT
>CM054136.1:41905952-41915952 GCA_028751875.1 Rapana venosa
AAAATAAAAAAGAAAGAAAGAAAGGAAGAAAGAAAGAAAGAAAGAAAGAAAGAAAAGAAAGAAAGAAAGAAAGAAAGAAAGAAGAAAGAAAGAAAGAAAGAAAGAAAGAAAGAAAGAAAGAAGAAGAAAGAAAGAAAGGTAAGAAAGAAAGAAAAGAAAAGAAAGAAAGAAAGAAAGAAAAGAAGAAGAAAGAAAGAAAGAAAGAAAGAAAAAAAGAAGAAAGAAAGAAAGAAAGAAAGAAAAGAAGAAAGAAAGAAAGAAAGAAAAAAGAAAAAATCCCTCGAGATGACACCTCAGCAGAGATCCAAATCCACGTTTTCAATCACCCGGCAATCCCTGAAGTCGGTATGCGGCTACCTATATAGAGGACAGAAAACGGTCGCACACGCAAATATATCATCATTGATAAACTTCAAGAGCTCTAATCGAAGAACAGAAGGGGGTGGGTGCTACCGTCAGATCACAGAACACGATGTTCTAACCACTAGGCTTGTTCCTCCCTGTGTGTGTGTGTGTGTGTGTGTGTGTGTGTGTGTGTGTGTGTGTGTGTGTGTGTGTGTGTGTGTGTGTGTGTGTGTGTGTGTGTGTTGTGTGTGTGTGTGTGTGTGTGTGTGTGTGTGTGTGTGTTGTGTGTGTGTGTGTGTGTGTGTGTGTACGTGTGTGTGTGTGTGTGTGTGTGTGTGTGTGTGTGTCGTGTGTGTGTGGTGTGTGTGTTGTGTGTGTGTGTGTGTCTGTGTGTGTTGTGTGTGTGTCTGTGTGTGGTTTGTGTGTGTGTGTTGTGTGTGTTGTGTGTGTTTTGTGTGTGTGTCTGTGTGTGTGTGTGTGTTGTGTGTGTGTGTGTGTGTGTGTGTGTGTGTGTGTGTTGTGTGTGTGGTCTGTGTGTGTGTCTGTGTGTGTGTGTGTGTGTGTGTGTGTGTGTGTGTGTGTGTGTGTGTGTGTGGTGTGTGTGTGCGTGTGTGTGTGTGTGTGTGTGTGTTGTGTTTGTGTGTGTGTCTTTGTGTGTCTTTTTGTGTGTGTGTGATATCTTCAGTTTAACGTCTATTCACAGTTAGTGGTGTGTTTGTGTTTGTGTGTGTTGTGTGCGTGTGTGTGTGCGCGCGTGTGTTTGTCTGTGTGCGTGTGTGTGTGTGTTGTGTGCGTGTGTGTCTGTGTGTGTGTGTGTCTGTGTGTCTGTCTGTCTGTCTGTCTGTGTTGTGTGTGTGTGTGTGTGTGTTTGCGCACTTAAAAGAAGGCAGCCAGACGAGGGAAAAACTGTTTCTGGCAGAGGCCTACAGAATACTACGTGTGTGAAGTCAACACAGTGGCGTTGTAGTCTGCAGGTGTTTTTCCACACATGGAGCAGCCCAGAAATATCTCACACAAAATAAAAAATCTGTTCGGAAGACAAAACAAAAATTGATACAACACACACATATACACACACACACGCACGCGCACGCACACACACACACACACACACACACACACATACACACACACACACACAAACAACCGACAAAACGACACGATGGGATGCGATGTAGGATGGATCTATGGGGGTGTGATACAATACAATTCAATACAATACAATGCAATGCAATACAACACAATGCAATATAACGCAAAACAGTGCAGTACAACACATCACAACACAAAAGAATTCATCACAATACAATACAATGCAAATCAACATAACACAACACAATACTTTTTTTAATACAACACAACACTGCACAATACAACTGAAACGCACTTCAACAACTGAGCAACCTCCACTCCCTACACCCACCCCACCCCCATCCCCAGCCAAATCAAAGAATACCAAGGAGAGCATTTGATACTTTTTCCTTACATTGTTACGTCTTCCAGTGATGTGCAGTGGTCTTGGCACTGTTTTCTTTCATCTCTCAGAGTTACACACAGAAGATATAAAGAAAACAGATAAGAACAAGACAGCTCTCTCTCTCTCTCTCTCTCTCTCTCTCTCTCTCTCTCTCTCTCTCTCATCTCTCTCTCTCTCTCTCCTTTTAGTTTTTTTAGTTATTATTTTCTTTATTTTACGTTTACTTGAAACTTAGCTCTGATTATTAAGGATAGTCCCTTCTCAGGGTAAGGGCCGGATGAAAAAAAGTATGCCGGATGAAAAAAAAGTATGTCAATGCTTATCTGTAACCCTTGGGAATAAAGATTATCAGTCTCTCTCTCTCTCTCTCTCTCTCTCTCTCTCTCTCTCTCTCTCTCTCTCTCTCCTCCCTCCCTCCTCCCCTCCCCGATGGCTGAAACATTTTTTGTTTGTTTTTCTTTTGTGTTTTATTTGAAAAGACTTCACAAGTGCGCAACACATGATCAGAGAAAGAACAAGACAGTGTAGATAGAGCGTACATCGTACTCCACAAACATGATGTGTGTGGTACAAATGCAAGCGATGGTGTGAGGTCGAGGTAACTTGCCCCTTCTACCCTGGCAAAGCAACCACGAAATCATTATAATGAATGTCTGCATTAATTTTCTATGGAGCAGAAAATCAATGCAGTACATACATAATCATATGCTATCAATAATAAAGATTTATAACAACTTGTAGAAGAGGTTGTTTGTTTGTTGTTCTTATTTTTTTAAGGTAAGATTTCTCTCTCTCTCTCTCTCTCTCTCTCTCTCTCTCTCCTCTCTCTCTCTCTCTCTCTCTCTCTCTCTCTCTCTCTCTCTCTCTCTCTCTTCCTCTCTTCTCCCTGTGTCTATTTGTCTGACTTTGCCACTCTTTATTTCTGCTTCTGTTTTGTCTTTGTGTTCTTGTGTCTGTCTGTGTGCCTCTGTCTGTCTGTCTGTCTGTCTGCCTGTCTACTGGTTAGTCTGTCTGTCTGTCTGTATCTCTCTCTATCTATCTTTCTCTCTCTCTCTCTCTCTCTCTCTCTCTCTCTCTCTCTCTCTCTCTCTCTCACTTTCTCTTTCTCTCTAAGTGCATTCATGTTTTAACTTTCAACCGTTTGATGAACTGGTACTTATAAAATGTATATGTGCAGTTCGCAAAACCAAAATAAAGTAAAATAAATGAACAAAGTGCAAGGAGCAAACCAATATACTAAGACAGACTCAGAAACAGTACACAAAGCCCAACAGTCCCCCCTCCCCCCGCCCTCCCTACTCCCGGGAAGAACACCAGCATGCTACACACACACACATACACACACACATGTACCCCTCACACATATATAAAACCCAATTATATATATATATAGAGAGAGAGAGAGAGTCAAGTCAAGTCAAGTCAAAAACACTTTAATCATCCTATGAAGGGCAATTACAATACTGACAGGCACATTGATACCTATAATTATCTCCCAAGACACTAGAAAAATACATTTCAGATTGTTATAAGCATTCCAAGATAGCTTTAAAAAATTATCATACACAAACACAAACCCAGGTGCGCGCACAACACACACACACAACACACACACACACACACACACACACACACACACACACACACACACACACACACACACCAATGTAGGAATACAATGTTGTAAATACCATTGATTGGAAAAGAAATTTTAAAAAGAATTATGCATGTATCATAGGTTCAAAAACCAGTTTACTGGCACCTGGAAACCAGCACAAATTAAAGACTTATCAAAGGTTTCCTCAACTAGAGGACAGAACATCAAACTGGCGCTGGCGCTTTACCGAGGATTTGTGTCTCCGCTTTGTGTTCGTATGAAGGAATTTTTTCTTCCATGAAGATGTCATTCGTTCCAGCTTCGTTCTCGTTCAGGTTCTTTGAACAGTCTACAAACCCAGCTAGCGGTGACGGTGACCGATGGTACGGATGACATGGATGTGGCGGTGTCGTAAAGTGGGCTTCTTGTCATTAACTGGAGTGAGGCGTTCAACTGCGCGAACCTGGTCCAAACATAAACTAGAAATACAATTTTAAACTACTTAGCACATCGCTTTATGTCAGAACACGTGAAAACACAACCCTAAAGTGAAAGGCAATTTTTAAAAAAGATATTACATAAATAAAAATTCATTTGAGTGTTCAGACGTGACAGCCCTGATGTGGCCTCTGTGGTCGGCGGGGCTAGAAACAACAGGATTGGATTGGATTGGAGTCTGCAGAGGTGAAACGAGTTCTCCCTAACTTTTCACCGGAAAGAACTGATCTTTAAACACATTTTTCACGTTCATAAAAAAAAACAATAGAAATGGTCAGATAGGGAATTGTCTGTTGAACGATTTACAGACTGTGCGCTGAAAGCCTACCTGGTGAAGTAAAAAGGTAAAATGTCAGTTTCCACAGACAGTTTCCAGACCCGGGGAGGAGTTTTTATCTCCGTTGAGCCTGTCCAGTTTACGACAACAACCACTTAATGACACAACACATGGACGTAGCAAGTATGCAGGCTGTGACTTGGAGAGGGCTGGGCTTTACCATGCCCAGCTTGTCTGAAACACTGTCCCTGAAGAATTCAGTGTAACACCCTAACCACCCCTCAATTTTTAAAAAAAAAATAACTTTAGCATGATTAGACTGGATGTGTACATAGCATTAAAGATCAAAGGCAAGGGTGTTCCCATAACCTATGTGGTCGTAGGGGAGCGAGGCATCAAGAGACCTCGGTTTCTCCAGGGGCCAGAATACTGAGGGCGGCACCCAACTCCTCTCCCTCGCTGCTTCACCTTCCCTGACCCTAAAGAGGGCAGGTACCCTTTTACAGCTGGGTGAGCTGGCGGAACTGTACTGAAGCCAAAGCGCGCAAAGTTAACGGCCACCACCCATTCGCGTGGTAACCACGCTCGATGCTGCTTAACATTGGCTTGGGGGAAAAGAGTGCTCTGACCACTGAGCTACAACCAAAGCACGTCAGCTCTCCACTAAATTCAAAAGCTTAGGGGGAAAAAATCCAGTATGGTGGACCGATCTTGACACAGCACTGCTACTACGCAAGGATGAAGACAAAGCAGCCTGGTGACAACTTTCCACCCCCCAACCCCCACCCCCACCACCACCACCCTGTCCTCCCAACCACCATGTATAGCTCAGAGAACTGATGATGATTATGATGGTGATGGCATTATGAAAACATTCCGAGAGTCGTTTATCACCACCATCTGTCTGTATATACAATAATTATATCGGAATGAATCAATAGCAAGCAGGTCGTATTTCTGGTAAGTACCTTGTCGTTTGGATCTGTCATTATGACAATCTGGCGGCACTGACATGTTATAGTAGCAATACATCTGCGTTTATTGCCGTGTGGTGGTTTTTTCCTCTCTGTTCAGTCCGTAACCTTGAGGTGTGTCATTACTTGGGTTGTTGTTTTTTTTAAGTAGCTATATATTCGTGTTTATTCTCATTTGGTACTTTTATCTCTTTTTCCATAATCTTGGGGTGTGCCATAACCTCGTCGTTATCGTGTTTCCTTTTGTTTTATATAATGATAAAACGTACCACAACTTTTATTGCCATTTCAGTGAAGTTTTCTTTTGCGCCAGCATATTCTTGCAGACACTTTTATTTTTCAGTTAAGGTTTAAGCTGATACTTGCTGCCTCTACAGTTCTTGTTATGTTTCTGCATTGTTTCTCTTAAAGGAATGAGTTATGTACAACCAATAGGAATATACAGTTAACACTGAATAGTTATGTCTAAGAGAATGGCGACAACTATTTGAATGATATGTTGAAAGGATTACGATGATGACAATCAGTTCATTGTATGAACAACAATTGTTATACTGTTGAGTTGAAAAGATGATATGATATTCATTGTAAAAGGCTAAAAGAGTAACAGAAACATACAATAGACATATATATGCAAAGTAAGGAAAGCATTGAGACCACCAACAAAGCCCTCACAGCCTCCTTCCCTCTCTAAGTGAATTTTTTTGCCGTTTCAACATCGTTCATATTAAGCATATTATTGATATGTCCTGAGAAACTGTTGTATATCAATCATGTTGAAATTAAAAAGTTCACACGTACGCGTGTGCGCGTGCGCAACATACATACACACATGTGTGCGTGCGCACGTACACACGCACACGCGCACATGCACAGACAATGGCTGTGTCATTAATAATAATAATAATGATGATGTATGGAATTTATATAGCGCTGAATCTTGTAAAGCAACAAATCAAAGCGCTCAGATGACTTCTTTTTATATCGAGGATAATGGAATAAGCACTCATGTGCTTTTTACATCCAGTCCCCGTGTGTATGCGGTTTGTAAATTTTGTCATCTGTTCCCACCGGCACACAATGGCCTACTCTTTCGAAAAGCGGAACAGGATTTAACGTTTGCGCAAGATGTTCTGCATGCGTTCGCACACGGGGCCTCGGTTTATAGTCTCATCCAAAGGACTTTAACAGTCAGTTCGATTTTTTTTGTCAAACTGGGAAGAAAGAGCGAGGCTGGGAATCGAACCCAGAACCTCACGGTTTTCTTGTTGGCAGGCAAACGTCTTAACCAT
Source organism: Rapana venosa (assembly GCA_028751875.1). Lineage (NCBI taxonomy): Eukaryota > Metazoa > Mollusca > Gastropoda > Neogastropoda > Muricidae > Rapana > Rapana venosa. The sequence goes on from CM054136.1 coordinate 41,912,413, forward strand.
CCTGCCACCTTCCTTCCTTCATTAGTGACATAAAATCCCCATACGTTCACAAGGCCAGCCACTTGATTAAGAGACACGTGATGTGCCGAAAGAAGCTGACCCATAAATGGATCATTCCCTCAGACAGGTATTGCTGTTGTCTAAATGGTAAAGGTATCGCATATATATATATATAATATATATTATATATATATATATATATATATATATATATATATATATATATATATATATATATATATATATATATATTATGATGTGTGTGTGTGTGTGTGTCTGTGTCTGTGTCTGTCTGTGTGTGTCTGTGTCTGTGTGTCTGTGTCTGTGTGTCTGTGTCTGTGTGTCTGTGTGTGTGTGTGTCTGTATGCGCGCGCGTATGGACGCACGCTTGCTTACGTGCAAATATTTTAACATATGCGCTTGGATATTGTGCGTGTCTGTGTGACTGTCCCTGTGTGTGTGTTCTAATAATAATAAACAACAAACAAATCGTTACGCGTGACTTCTGTATAAAAGGTAAAGGAGGTAAAGGTGTCCCATAACCTATAAGGTCGTAGGGGAGCGAGGCGTCAGAGACCTCACTTCTCTAGGGCCAGCATATTGAGGGCGGCGCCCATCTCCTCTCCCTCGCTGCTTTACCTTCCCTGACCCTAAAGAGGGCAGGTACACATTTACAGTTGGGTGAACTGGGGGAACTGTACTGAAGCCAAGGCGCGCAAACGGTCACCCATCCAAGTGGTAACCACGCTCGACGCTGCTTAACTTGGCTGGGGGAAAGCGAGTGCTCCGACCACTGAGCTATCCCGACTTCTGTATACATGAGAAAATAAAAGCCAGACATTTAGCCAGGACATTATTTTGTGTGTGTGTGTGTGGCTAAAAATGTCTTTCCACCGCATCAATGTGATCAGTGTGCATGCCAATATTCATCGGGGCCATTGACATTCGGAACGTCTACCTAGCTCTGTAGACACCGGTCACCCCAAACACAGGAGACACAGACAGGGAGACATTTACAAACGAACAGACTGACAGATGGACAAACATGCGGACGGACATGCAGAAAACATGAAGATGATGGAGAGAGATAGACAGACAGACAGACAGACAGACAGAGACAGACAGACATACAGACAAACGAGGATGATGGAGAGAGAGACAGACAGACAGAGACAGACAGACAGACAGAGACGCGCGCGCGCACACATATATACACACACACAAACGCACACACGTGCACATACACACACGCTCAAGTACCCATTTATACACATGTGCACGCATACATGCATGGATTCACATATGCACGCACGCAAGCATGCACGTACGTACGCACGCAAGCATGCACGCACGTACGCACGCACACCACACACACACACGCGCGCGCGCGCGCGCGCCACGTTTCGATCTCTCTCATTCTTTTCTTTCAGTATAAAAAAGTTGTTTCATTCATTCTCTCTCCTCTCTCTCTCTCTCTCTCTCTCTCTCTCTTCTCTCTCTCTCTCTCTCTCTCTCTCTCCTCTCTCTCTCTCTCTCACTGTTCTTCTCTACGCTCCCTCCTCTCTTATTCTTCACTCTATATCTATGGAATTTTTCTTTTTCTGCGTGGATTTTCTTCCTCACAAAATATCAATATAATGTCATGTTGGTATTATGTTCGTCTTAGTGCTGAGGAATGAATAAGAAAGCTATTGTATGATTGTTATGTTGTTCCTTTCCCCTACTCCCCCCCCACCCCCACCCCCCACCCCACCTAAAACTTTTTACAATCATTTTAAGAGAAAAAAAGAATAAACAAAACCGAAAGAAAAATCCGAAAACAGGAGCAAAAAGAACAAAGCACAAAAAAGCCGTTTCCCTCGTTTTTCCCTTCGATCGTTCTCTCTCTCTCTCTCTCATCTCTTCTCTCTCTCTCTCTCTCTCTCTCTCTCTCTCTCTCTCTCTCTCTCTCTCTCTCTCTCTCTCTCTCTCTCTCTCTCTCCTCTCTCTCTCTCTCTCATACAATCCTCAATAGATTATGCTTCAACCCTGTGGGATTCTGCTAGTGCAAACACTATGAAACCATTATTAAGTCTGTATAAACGTGCTCTTAAACTGGTTCTTCTGAAGAAGACTACCTTACTAGAAGTGGATTATACCCAGTTAAATATTCTTCCCCTACACCAAAGACAAAGATTTAACAAAGGCATCATGATGTTTAAGATAATGACAGGAACTTTTCCCTCATCCTTAAAAGACAAGTTCCCAATGAATCATTCCAGAAATACCGAAAAGCCATGTGTCCCAATCCCAAGAATAGATTTGTTCAAATCTAGCTTACTTTACTCAGGCCCTGTGCTGTGGAACTCCCTTCCTGACTCATTTAGACAACTCCAATCATTAACAATCTTCAAAAGTCATTTTTTCATCCACTTAATGCATCAAAAATAAAAATCCACAATTGATCTGTTGGAAACAAAGTAAATATATCCTCCCTTGCATTATACCAAATTATCCTCTCTCTCTCTCTCTCTCTCTCTCTCTCTCTCTCTCTCTCTCTCTCTCTCTCTCTCTCTCTCTCTCTCTCTCTCTCTCTCTCTCTGTAACTGACATTAGTGAGCTTGCTTTGAATTATAATGTGTGTGTGTGTGTGTGCCCTTGCTTGTTTTGATTTTGTTAACAATGAACTTGTCTGAGTTTTCCCCCCTTAAAATGAAGTTTGGGTTGTATTTTGTTGTTAATGCAGAATGGTATGGATTGTTAATTTGCAATGTTCTGTTGGACAATTTCATTACTTCTGTGGACTTCTGTATCAATTCTAATAATGTGTATATAGGATTGCGCATGCATGAATATGTGTGTGTGTATATGTGTGTGTATGTGTGTATGTGTGTGTCAATGAGTAGTAATGAGCGCCCATTCACAGTGTGTGCAGATGAGAGCGGAAAGAAAGCAGTTCTGTGTGTTTATTGTTGAAATAGCTGATGTTAGACTGGTCATTTTTCTTGATGCTTTGTGGCTTGCTGTCTTCGTACATCAAATAATGTTTATTTCCTGGTTTTGTCTGTACAAATGTACGGCTATGATATTTTGATAATTATGACATGTGTCTATTATCTTGTAGGTGAGGAAATGTGTGTGTGTGTGTGTGTGTGTGTGTGTGTGTGTGTGTGTGTGTGTGTGTGTGTGTGTGTGTGTGTGTGTGTGTGTGTGTGTGTGTGTATTATGTGTGTGTGAGTGTGTAGTGTGAGAGAGTGTGTGTGTGTGTGGTGTGCATGCGTGGCTATACGTGCGTAAGTGTGTGTGTATGTGTGTGTATGTGTGTGTGTGTGTGTGTGTGTGTGCACGCGCGCGCGCGCACGCTTGCATTTAGTCTGGACTTTTGGGGGTTGTTGTTTGTTTAGGGGAGGGGGTGTTGGGAAGGGGAGTGTTTTGTGGGTCTTTTTTCTTGTTTAATTGGTTTTGTTTATTCATTTGATTTTTCGATTTCTTGATTTTCACTAATTGAATGGGAGTTTGAGTGAAATATTTCATTGTTATTTGAAATGATCTTGTTTGTTA
>CM054136.1:41923452-41955952 GCA_028751875.1 Rapana venosa
ACCCACAAACCCCCAAACAAAAAACCCTTCTTTTTTTTTAAAAACCTCCCACCCCACCAAATCCCCTTTTTTAAAAAAAAAAAAAAACAAACCAAAAATAAACCTAAAAACCTCTTCAACCTCTAACACTCTTCCTAAACACCCCCCCAAAACATATAAACAAAAACACAAAAAAACCCCTAAATTCCTTAAAACCCCTCCCCTACCACAACTCCTTAAAAAAAACCCCAAAAAAAAAAAAAAACACAAACCAAACCCCCCCCCCAAACCAAAAAAACACCCTTAATTCAAACCCTTTTCCAACCCACCAAAAACAAACAAAAAAAACAAAACAAAACAAAAAAAAAAAAAAACAACATTCCATCTCTAAAAACCCCTTTCCAAACCCCAACCCAAACCACCCCAACAAAAAAAACCCAAAAACTTTCCAAATTTAAAATGCCCCACCACCACGGGGGCCCCACACACTTGGGGCCGGGTTTTTTGAGAAGGCCCCCGGGGGGCCTCCACCCCCATTTGGGTTTTCCCCCGGTCGGGGTTTGGATTTGGGTCCCCCACATCTTTAAAGCAATTCCAGGAATCCTTGCCTCTTTTCCCCAAAAAGCGGAGTGTTGCCGTCAAATCTTGTCGGGGGGCTTTCTCTTTTTCGCAGAGGGGGGAATCTTTGGTTTTTTTGGGTTTTTTTTGTTTTTTTTTAGGGACACTTCTTAAAAAAATTTTTTTTTATATTTATTCTTTTATTATTTTCTGTTTTATTTCTTTTTTTTTAAAAAAAGGAAACCCCTTTTTTTTTAAGGGCTTTTTTTTTTAAATTTTGGTTTTTTTTCTGGGGTATTTGATTTGTGTTTGGTTTGTTTTGATTTTTCTTCCTTTTTATGAAACTTATCGAATTCAATTTGGGGTTTATGCTTCCTTGTCGATTGCCCCGAATTGTAAAAGTTTCTTGTTCTTTTTGGGATTTTTTTTTTTTCAAAACAATCAAGACCCCTTTACAGTTAAAAATTTTTGTTGTTTGTTTCCTAAAAGGGGAAATTTCCCTTTCCGAGATTTTGTCAACTCTGAAAAATTCCCTGTCATTATTTTTTTTGGCACTTTTGGAGAGAATTTACAATTGGGGATGTCTTTTCACTGCTTCCTCCCCTTTTCTTATGCCCTTGATTAGCCCCTGTTCTTCTGATTTTTCCCCCCTCTCTCTCTCTCTTCAAACAATCAAAAGAATCAGAAGTGTTGCCTCGCTGTTAAGATTGTTTTATGTTTTTTAAAATTTTTGGGAAAATTTTTAACCCTCACTGCAAATTTTCAAAAAATTTTGAAAACAAAGTATCAGCACTGAATTGGTAACATTCGTTTGGGGAAAAAAGAAAATAATGGGTCAAACAACAACCTTTGGTTAATTTTTGTTTGTGTTTTTCTTTTTTGCTTTTTGTTTGTTATCATTCTTTGTTTCCCTTTTTTGTGTAATCCGATTCTTTTATGGGGTTTAAAATCTTTGGGTTTTAAAACCCAAACACTGGCTTCTAACAACAATTTTGAAGAATAAAACTGCAACAATATTTTCTGAAAGGTTCCATTTCTTTGAAAGAAAAATGTACAAATAAGATACAATTGTCAAATAAATAAGCTTGTTTTTCAAAACCCCCCCAAAAAATGCCCGACAGAAAAAAAAAAAACCCTTTATCCGCAGTTTGGAAAGCACAAACCCCCCTAAAAGTTCGCAAATTTTAAAAAGGATTCGATAGAGCAACAGAGTCTTCTCTTTTTTTTTCGTTTTACAGTCAAGACAAATACTCGTCCCCCCTCGGGAAAACTGTCGCTGGCACACTGCAATAATTTTTTTCAGTGCCGAATTTCACCCCAGGCCGCACGGCAGCAGAGCCCCCTTTCCCTTTCCCATTCACTCACTGATCCCAGACTCGTAAGTTTTTCAGGGCCATTCACACACAGGGGGGTGGAGGAGAAAGGGGTTGGGGGGGGGGGGGGGGGGTCCCTTCCCTCCCTCCCTTCGGGAAAAGGGGCCGAAAAAAGTCTGCAGGGGGTTAAATTTGGCCTCTCGGCCTTGACAAATCCTTTTTTTTCCTTCCTGTCAATTCCCAAAACCCCTGTTCTATAAACCCGGTGGGGGGGGCTCGAAGTAGCTAGCATAGGGAAGGTTTTTTTTTGGGGGGGGGGAGGGTGGGGTGGTGGTTGGGGTGGGGTTTGGGGTGGCTTAAAACCAAAGTCTTATCTTTTTTCACTCCTCTGAGCCTTTAGCCAACAAAAACCCCTTTATTAGAATAATACCGCGGCAACAAACACTCTTTTTTTGCGGGCAAAAAGCCGGGTTTTCTTTTCCTAAAATATCGTTCCCTGGCTTGTTTAAGGGGGGCCTTTCTTTTCTCTCATTAAAACACGAAGGTATTATTTGTCAATACGAGGTGCAATTCGAGTTTTGTGAAACTTAGAAATGGGTTGTGTCTTGACTTTTCCTTTCCGGGAGACCATCACTCCCCCTTTGTACATGCCCCATTTGAATAAAAATCTTCTTTTTTTAAAAAAACTATCAACAAAAAAAATATAATCAGACCTCCCTAAAAATTAAAAAATAAAAATCCCCAATGCAGAAATTATCTTTATCTCACTAAAAAAGCAAAACACAAAAAAAATCCAACAACAAAAAAAAAAAAATAAATCCGGGATTTTTAACACAAAACTCCTTCAAGTGACCCCCACAAAAACCACACACACAAAACCCCAAAAACAAACCCAAAAAAAAAAACAAATCCACAAGACATAAAAACACCATCCAACTCTCCACCATTCACTTCTCATCAAAAAAAAAGAAGATACGGAAATCCATGTAATACCAAACACAAAATTTTAAAAAACAAACCCCCGTGCTATCTATCTTTTCTATCACTCCGAGGCCCCCGGGGGGGGGTTTTTAGGTGGTGGGGGTTTTTGGGGGTAGGAGGGGGGGAAAAAAACCCCCCCCAAAAAAAAAATTTAGGGTCCCCCAAACCTTCCTTTCGCTTTTCCCCCTTTTTCTTCCTCTCTCCACCCCCCAAAACCTCCCCAAACCCCCACCCCCCCCCCCCAAACCCCCTCTCTCTCCCACCCCCCCCCCCCCCCCCCCCACCACCCCCCAAAAACACAAACCACACAACACAAAAACACCCGCGACACCCCAAAACACCCACCAAAAAGGCACCCCCCCCCACATTTGAAAACCCCCCCTCCCCCCTCCCCCCCCTCCCCCTTCCTTCTCTCCTCTTTTCTCTCTCCCTTCCCCTTTTCCTTTTCCCCCCTTTTTTTCTCTCCTTTTCTTTTCCCCTTTCTCTCTCTCCCCTTCTCTTTCCCCCCTCTCTTCTCTTCTTCTTTTCCCCTTCTCTCTCTCTCTCCTCTCCCCTTTTCCCCTCCCTTCTCTTCCCCCCTCTCCTTTTTCCCCCCTTTTCCCCCCTTCCCCCCCTTCCCTTTTTTCTCTCCTCCCCTTTTCCCCTTCTCTCTCTCTCTTCCCCCCTTTCTCTCTCCCCTTTTTTTTCTTTTTTCCTTTTTCTCTCTCTCCTTTCCTTTTCCTTTCTCTTCTTTTCTCCCCTTTTCTCTCTCTCTTCCCCTTTTTTTTCCCCCCTTTTCTCTCCTTCTCCCCTTTTTTCTCTCTTTCCCCCTTTTTCTTTTTGTCCCCCTTTCCCCTTCCCACCCCCTTTTCTTTCCCTTTCACCCTTTTTTTTCCTTTTTTTCTCCCTTTTTTTTTCTTTTTTCCCCCCCCCCCCCCCCGTCCCTTTTCCCCCTTTTTCCCGCTCTCCCCCCCCCTTCCCCCCTTTTTTTCCCCCCCCCCCCCCCCCCCCCTTTTTCGCCCCCCCTTTTTTTTCCCCCCTTTTTTCCCCCCCCCTTTTTTGGGGGGTTTTTTTCCCCTTTCCCCCCGGGGCCCCCCCACCCCCCCTGGGGCAAAAAAAAAAAAAAAAAAGGGTTTTTTTTTTTTGGTTTTTTTTTGGGTTTTTTCCCCGCAAAAAAAAACCCCCCCCCAAAACCCCAAAAGAAAACCCCCAAAAAAGGGCCCAAAACCCAAAATTTCTAGTGGTTTCTTTTGGACCGGGGGGGGGTTTTTTAAAAAAAGGGGGGGGAAATTTTAAATTTCCTTTTGGGAAAAAAAAAGAAGTGTTTTTTTCCCCCCCCTGGTTTTAAACCCTCTTTTCTTCGCCAAAGGGAAACCAAAAAAAAAATACGAAAGGGGGAAACAAAAAAAAAGGGCCAAAAAAAACACCCCCCCCCCCGGCCCCGGGCGGGGGCCCCCCCCCCCAAAAAAAAAAGCCCCCCCCCCCCCCAAAAAAAAATTTGGGAAAAAAAAAGGAAAAAGGAAAAAAAAAAAAAAAAAAAAAAAAAAAGGGGTCCCAAAGGGAGGGAAAAAAACCCCGAGGAGGGAGAAAAAAAAAAAAGGGGGGAAAAAAAACAAATAAAATCCCAACCAAAACCCCCCTTTTTCCCGGCTTTGGGGGGGATTTCGTGGGAAGGGAAAAAGGGGGGAAGCTTGGGGGCCCGACTAAAAAATTTGGGAAAAAGGGGAAAACGAAGCCCCCCCGGTTTTAAAAAAAAAAGGGGGAAAAAGAAAGAGGGGAAAAGGGAAAAAAAAGGGTTTGGTTTTTAAATTAATGGTAAATGGGTTTAAAGGGGTAAAAGGGCAAATGGTTAAAAAAACCCAAAAAAAAAAGAGGAAAAAAAAATAAAACCCCTTTTTTGGGGGGAAAAAAAAATTTTTCAAAAAGGGGCCCCCAAAAAAAAAAAAAAAGGGAAAAGTAATTTTGGGGAAAAAAATTTAAAAATTTCTAAAAAACTTTTTTGGTTTATTTTTAAATTTTTGTTTTTTCAAAAATTTTTTTTTCCCCGGGAAAAAAAACTTTTCCCCGTTTTTGGTTTTATTTATTTTTTTTGGGGGTTTTGTAAACCCTCTAATTTTCCCGGGAATTTTTTTGTGTTATTTGAAGGGTAATTTTTTTTTAAGAAAAGGATTTAAAAGAGTTTTTGGAAAAATTTTTAAAAAATGGTGGAAATGAAAGATTTTATAGTGGATTTATTAAAATTTTTAATATTAAGAAGATGATAATGAAATGGATAATGTTTTAAAAAATTTTTTTTATTTTTTTTTTGAGTTTTTTTGTATTTTGGGGGGGTTTTTTGCAAAAACCAATGTTTTTTAAGGGGGGAATTTTACCCTTACTAAAAATTTTTGGGGCTTTAGAAACAAAGCACAAAAAAATTTTTTTTTAATAAAAAATTTTTGAAAGGATGTTTTAATTTTTTTAATTTTAAAACAGGGAAAAAGGGGGGACACAAAATCTTCGGAAAAACATTTTTTTTGGGAGAGAATTTGACTTTTTTGGGTTGTGGGGTGTTCTTAAAATTTCAAAACGCCCTTTTGGTTTTTAACACCCCAAAGCTAAAAAGAAAAAGGGGGGCAAAAACGGTTTGGAAAAGTTTTTAATGAAAAATTTAAAGGGTTTTTTTTTGGAGTTGTGAACCCCGAAATAGGCAGGAAGAGTTTAAATTTAAAATTATTTTTTAATTTTAAAATTTGGGTGACTGAAAAGCAAAAGGTAAAAATATTTTCATTTAATAGGAAAATTTTTAAAAAATTTTTTCGAAAAAACAAAAAAACTCACTTTTTTTCGTGAAAACCCTACCCTTTTAAAAATTTTAAAAAAAACCCTTTCAAAGGGTTTTTAAAATTGAGCTTTTTTGTTTCCCGGGGTTTTTTTAATTTTAAACGTGTTCAGGGAAAAAAATCCCCCCAAAAAGAGCAATATGGTTTTAAAAAAGAAAATTCGCAAAGGGTACAAGAAAAAAAAAGAAGGGTTTTGGTTTTTTGCAGAGCTTTTTCTCCAATTTCCAAAAGAAAAAAGACTTTAAGGAAAAAAAAAAAGCCGTCCAAATTTTTTGGGGGGAAATAAAAAAAGTTTTAGTAGGCGATAGCTTTTGTAATTTTTTTTTTATTTTATGGTTAAACCCGGGAAAGGGTTTCTTGTTTTTTTTCAAAAAACGATTTTACCAAAAAAAAAAAACTTTTAAAAAAAATTATTACAGTTTTTGAAACCCAAAAATTTGGAAGGGTAAAAATCCGGGGGGTTTTTAAATGGTTTTCGAAAATACGAATTGTTTTTTAAACTTTTTCAAAATTTTTTAAAAAAAAAAAATTTTGGTTTCTTATTTTAAAAACTTTTATCTTTAATGGCTATTGGGGGTATTTTTTTAAAAAAAAAAAAAATTTTTTTTTTTTTAAAAAAAAAAAAAAAAAAAAAAATATTTTAGCTTCAAAAATTTTTTTCAGGTTTGGGTTTCTCTTCTTTTTTAAATGGGTTTAAAAAGGGGTTTTTCCTTTTTTTTCTTTTTATCAAATTTTTTTGGGTTTTTTTTAAGGTTTCATGGGCCAAAATTTTATTTACACTTTTAAAAAAATTTTTCCTTTTGTGGGGGGTTAATTTCGAAAATTTTTTCGCTTAAAATTTTAAAACTCTTTTTGGTTAAAAGGGAAAATTCAAAAAGAACAAAATAGATTTGAAAGGGGGATTTTGAGGGGAAATGATATTAACTTCGTTGTGTGTCTTAAAACTGGAAAATTTTTTTCAAAACCCAATTTTCTTTGCCTTAAATTTTGGAGTAACAAAATTTTTTATTTATTTTGGAAAAAACTTAAATATCTTCTTGTTTTTTCAATAGTTTGGCCCAAACCCTATTAAAAAAGGGGTAGTTTGGGTTTAAAAGGGTTTTTTTGAAAAAACTTTTTTTAAGAAATTTTTGGGTATCAAACCAACCTTTAAGATAGTTTACGGGGGCAAGGAACAATTTTTAATTTCCCTGGTCAAATTTTTTATTCAAAAAAAAAATGGTAATTTTCCCTGCTTTTAAAATTTTTTTTAAAAAAATTTGGGAAATAAAAAACTGGGTTTGTTAAACTAAAATTATTTAAAAAGGTTTTGGTTTGTTTTGGGGGAAAACAAGGTTAAAAAACTGGGATTTAACCCTTAAACCCAAAAAAAGGGGGGGAGGCCAAAATCGGGGAAATTTTGATTTGGTAGAAAGTAATCCTTTGTTGGGTTCCGTCTATGTTCGCCTAACGCTTAAAAAAAATGCTTTTTTTTTTTTTATTTATTATAAGCATTTTTGTTTAAATTTTTAAATTTTCTTTGATATTCCATTTTTGATTTTGAAAATGAAATCCTTTTTTTTTTTGGCCCAAACCCCGGAAAACAATTAATTCCCTTAAAGTTTTCGGCACCTTTTGTTCAAATTAAAGTGAAAATTTTTAAAAAAAATTTAAAAAATTTTTATTTACCCTTTTAAATTTTTCAAATGGTTTTTCTTGTACAAAATTTGTTTCCCGGGTTTAATTTAGGGGGGGTTTTTTTTATCATCCGTCCAAAAAAATCCCTTTTTTTTTCCTTCCTTGTCTTTTTTTTCCCTTTTTCTTTTCTTCCTTTTTCCCTTTTCTTTCTTGCTTTTTTTCCTGTTTCTCTTCCTTTCTTCCTTTTCCCCTGTTTCTTTTCCTCTCCCTCCTGTCTTTCTCCTTTTTTCCCCTTTCTTTTTCCCTTTTCTTCTCCTCTCCCCCCTTGTTTTTTTATTTTCCCTTTTTTCTTCCTTTTTTTTACTCTCTTTCCCCGGGTTTTGGGGGGGAAAGGGGGGGGAGCAATTCAGTTTCCAAGAGTGTTTAAGTGAAATTAAAAAAATTGGGGTTGTCCCTTTTGGTCAAATTTTCGAGGGGCCGGGAAAACCACAGGAAAGGACAAAGATAGACAAAATAGCGGGCAAAACCCGTGTGAAGAACAGACGAACGAAGACCCCACCCCCACCACCACCCCCCACACGCGGCGACATCTCCTCTCTCTCTCTCTCCTCCTCTCCCCCTCCTTCTCCCCCTTTCTCTCCACCACTCTCTCACACCCCCCAAAACACACACAACACACACACCCGCGTACACACACACACAACACCACACACAAACGGACCCCAAACACACGCAGCACACATTTTGAACACGCCCCCGGACTACCCCGGGGCATCCCCCAAACCCTACCTCTTTCTCTTTCCCCTCTCTCTCTTCCCCCTCTCTCTCTCTCCCCCCCTTTTTCCCCTCTCTCCCCTTCTTTCCCTTCTTTTCTCTCCCCTTTCTCTCTCCTCCTCTTCTTTTTCTCTCTCTTTTGGTCTTTCTTTCTCTCCCCTCTCTCTCTTCTTCTTTCTCTCTTCTCTCTCCCCCTCTCTCTCTCTCCCCTCTTCTCTCCTCTCCTTCTTTCTCACTCTCTCTCCCCCCCTTGTCCCCCTCTCTCCCCCTTTCTCTTCTCTTCTCTCCCTTCTCTCTCTCTTCTCTCCTCTTCCCCCCCGTTCTCTCTCTGTTCTTTCTTCTCTCTCTGTTCCTCCTTCTTCTCTCTCCCCTGCTCTCTCTCTCGTCCCTCCCTCCCTTCTCTCCTCCTCTCTCTCTCTCTCTCGTCTCTCTTTCACTCTCTCTTCCCTTCTCCTCTCTCTCTCTCTCTTCCCCTTTTCCTCTCTCTCTCTTCTGTCTCTCCCCTTTTTCTCTGTCCTCTCCTCTTGTTTTCCCTCTCTGTCTCTCTCTTCCTTCCTCTGTCTCTCCCCCGTCTCTCTCTTTCTCCCCTCTCTCTGTCTCTCTCTCGTCTCTCCTCTCCTCTCTCTCTCTCCCTCTCCCTTCTCTCTCTCTTTTCTCCCCTTTTTTCCCCCCTGTTCCTCCTCTGTCTCTCCTCTCTTCTCTTCTCTCTCTCTCTCTCTGTCTCTCCTGTCTCTCTCCCCTTTCTTTTCCCTCCCCTTGCTCTCGGGGGGCATGAAATGAATCCCACACTTTTGTTATTTTGGGGTCTCCCTTTTAAAATAGCAACAACACGATACAAGGGATTATATACTCATTTGCGCAACAGCCAAAATGACCATCCCATGGTCCATGATTTTAGGTTGGCTTTGGGGGCCTTTGTGCAACTCAACCAGTTAAAGGGATTAAGTGAAGAAAGCTTCACACATGCCATTTTAAAAAAAGGGGGAAAAGTAACGTTCTGGGGGTTTTGCCCCTCCTTGTATTTTGGGGCACTACTTTTACGTTGCGGCGCCCCGAGACAACCCTCCCAAACCCAAACAAAAATGAACAGACAGGCTTTCCAACGCCAGGGTTTTCCACCCCAGGGCCGTACGAGCAGACATTCACTCCCACGTGTTTCCTTTGACGAGGGGAAGCCCACCTTGTCTGAATGGTGGTCATCTGCTTTCCCACGCACCAGTATGGACACCGGTTGGGAGGGGAGCAGGAGGGCGGTTTGCGTAAACAACAAGGCCTTGCGGGACAGCTGAAGGACTGGGGGGGGTCACCAGGGGTTACGCCAGAAACGGAGCTGCAGAGGGGGAACAACCCTCCCAAAGGGGGGGAGGAAGGAGAGGAAGACAAACCCCTGGGGGACCCCAAACCAACAACCTCCTCTTCTCGGCTCCCGGGGAAAAAAGGGAATGGCAAAACCCCCTGGAGTGGAAGTGGGGTAAAGGGCCCCTCCTTACAGACACCTTGAACCTCAAAACTTTGATTCCAGATTATCCAAAAACCAAAAGGCCCGTTTCCCCGTGATTGCTAGATGTGTTTTTTATAAAAAAAAAGATGTACAAAAGCTAAAGGCAAACTACGGGATCTGGTTTTTTTATGGGTAAAATTATCCAAGGTTGGGGAATAAGGGGGCGACCCCACACCTAAAGAAAGCTAAAATGAGAAAGAGGGCAAAAATGACTTTTATCTCGGGCATTGACAAAAAGAAATTACTGTTATCAGACAGTATTTTTAAGAAAATAGGTGTTGGCCCCCCCGGGGACATTTTTTTACTATTTTTGGGATTTTTTGAGGAGGGACAAACTTTGGGAAAAACCGGTTTTGCACCCACAGTGTTGTCAACAACACGAATTACACTGCAGTCGGACAAGAAACAGGAGTGTTTTGATGAGTGACCAAAAGCCGGAAAATGTAAACCTGTGTGCAAAATAATGTTTCAATATTTAATAAAGAGGGGTGCAAGATGTTGATTTCCTCTTTCATACTTATTGATGATATATAATTTTCCCCCTTTGTGAAAAACCAAAAAGTTTTTTCTTTTTACATGAATATAAGGATTATTGTCTAAACTTTGATAGGTTTTTGTCATATTTTGTTCCTTCATTTTATTGCGGGTTTGAAACGTTTGTTGAAGTTTTCACTTCAGTTTTGTTGGGTATGAACTTTTGTAAACCCTACTAAACTTTTCCCCAAGGGGAAACGTAGGGGTTTTTGTTTTCCCATTAGACGGATATTCCCTTTTTGAACAATTGGATTTAAACAATTTTTTTTGTGCTTCATTTTTAATAAATCTTTTTTGGACAATGAAAGATTCTTATAGGGTGGCCATTTATTACCACCTCTTTTCACCAATTAAGAACGATGATAAAAAGGGAATAAGGGTTCTAGAAGATTTTTTTGGATATCTTTTTTGTGGGATGTTTATTTGTATTGGGGGGGATTTTAACGCAAAAAACCAATGTTTTCTTAGATTGAGACATCTACCCATTCACAAATAAAATTCAAGGGGCCCTTATAGAACAGACAGTCAAAAGATAAGTTTTAAATCATTAAAAAAATTTTTTTTAAATATGTGCACTGCTTTAGATTATTTTTTTTTGAATGGAATTGTCGGGGCAAACCGTCGGGTTGTACACAACATATCAGTGGAAGCAGGTAAATACTATTTTGTGTGTAGAACATTTCGCACAATTTTTGAGGATTGTAGAGAATTTTCTTAAAAATGAAATTGACCAACCCTTTATGCTTTATATCATTTCCCCTAATGAAAAAAAAAGAAAAGGGGAACAAAATACGGTATAGTTTAAAAAATTTTGGAATAAAACTTTTGTAAAGTTTTTAAGGGTTTAAATGATCGATGAACCAACAACGTTTAAGTATGGCTAGTGAGATTGATTTAATATTAACCAAGCTTTTTTTTAACGTTGTAAAAAATTTGCTGATTGCATAAAAAAGCAGAAATTGTAAATAAAAAATAGGTACGGGATTGGTATAAGGAAAAGTCTCTAGTAAAAAAAATGTTCGAATTTTTAAAACAAATACGTCGTCTTATCTTTTTTGATCGTGATTATACCGAACAGCGGGCTGACTTAAAAGCTTTAAAAGCAAAACGAAACTTTCAAATAACCCCTTTGGGATAAATTGTTTGCTTCTTTTGTAACCAAAAAATTTTGGAATGTAATGCTATTCAGATAAAAGAAAACCCTGTAAAAAGTTATTTTAAAGATGATTGGTTTTAAAACATTTTTAAAAAAATTGCTTGAAAAAAATGATGGTATTCAAATGAAAATAGGAAGAAGGAATTGAAAAGGGTGATTTTCGATGATGACTTTAATCGTCCAATTTCAAAAGAAGAAAAAAATTTTATTTTAAAAAATTTAAAAAATGAAAAGCCGCGGGCCCAAGGTAAATTTTTGGGAGATATAAAAAAGTGTTAAGGTGGGCGAAAATGAATTTTCTGTAAATTTTTCAATCTTTTATTTGAAAAAGGAAAACCCAAATTTGGGGACAAAATTGTTTATTTAACAAAAGGGCGATGTTAACAATACAAAAACTATGGGGGAAATTTTTTTGTGTAATATTATTAAATTATTAGTGCGTTTTAACAAAGACTAAGAAATTAGGGGAAAAAATACCGGCGATTTCAAGCTGGTTTAAACGAAATTTACCCCACGTAGTATAGTTTACTTAAAGGCCCTTTGTTCAAAAAATTCTTTTGAATGGGGAAATTATTGTGGTTTAAATGATTTTGAAAAAGCTTTTGATTTTTTTAAAAAGCATATGTGGCCTATTTTTTTAAGAATGGGAAATTTGGGGAAATTGTTTAAAAAATTTTTTAAAAGGAAAAAAAAAAAAAAATTTAAAAAAAAAAAAAATGTAAATGGTGTTTTAAAAATTTGTATTAATTTGTTTTTTATTTATAAAGAGTTGTCGGAAGTTTTCTAAGGGGCATTACAATATTGATAATTTAAAAAATATTTTACTTTTTTTTCTGTGATTGGGTTAATTTCAGAAAATTGTTGGTCAAAAACAATTAAAATTTAAAAAACGCGGTTTTACTAAGTTAAAGGTTAATATTCAAAAAGTAACATTATAGTATTTAGAAAGGGGGGGTCTTGCGAGGGAAAATGGGCTTTTAATGGAACATCGTTGTGAATGTCTATAATACTGGAAATTTTTTCAAAAAAACCAATTTTTCTTTGCCTTAAATTTGGGGAATAGAGCAAAATTCTTTATTTGTATTTTGAGAAAACAATCTTAAATAGACTCTTTTTACGTTTTTTCTGAAGTTAGTTTGAGCCCAAAACAACCTATGGTAATATGGTGAGTTTGGGGTAGATGAGGGGGTTTAAAATTTAAAAATTCATTTGTTCCCTTAAGAAAATTTCTAGGGATATCAATCCAAACAAATAATATTATTTACGGGAAACTAACGGATCCCAATTATTTAATTTCCCTGGGCCAAATGTGTTCGTTATTGGGTAAAGCTACACAAAAGGAATCCATGATTTTCCTCATAAAGCTTTTTAAAATGTTAATAATTTTGAGCCCGAAGTGAAAAACTGGGGACGATAAAACTAAAATTATATGAAATGGTTTTGGTTTCGTTTGGGAAAATCAAGGTGTAGGGGGCATAACTGGGTTAATTTAGCATTTCGGAAAAGACTGGGGGATTGAGATGGGAGACAGGGCTTTACATATTTAGAGATGATCGATTTGATTGTAAGAAGTTGAATCCTTTGCATTGGTTCCATCTATTATCAAGCCCCTAACAGACATTAAAGAATAATGACTAAATTTTGATTTGGGATTTCTATATAATTTCATTTCCCAAACGTTATAAACTTCAAATTTTGTACTTTGATATTCCATTTTTCATGACTCTTTAAAATGAAAATCCATTTTTTTTTGTCTCCCTAAGCTAAAAAATAAGAAAAAATTATTCCTTAAAATTTTCGGCAGCCTTTTTGTTCAAATTGATTTTGTTGACAATTCTAAAACAATTGCAAAAAAAGTTGTGTATTCTACACAAAGATTTTAATACGCATAGTTGTCAACAGAATTCTTAATCGTGAAAACCTACAAAATGTGTTTTACCTTGTATATATACCCCTTTAAAGGGGGGGTGGCCTTTATGAATAAAACATCCGAATCCGAAAAAAAAAACTCTCTGTCTCCTCTCTTCTCTCCCTGTCTCCCCTTTTTTGTCTTCTCCTCTTCTCCTCTCTTTCCCCGTTCCTCCTCTTGTCTCCCCTCTTTCCCCTTTTTCCCCTCTCTCTCTCTCTTCTCTCTTTCCCGTTTTTTCTCACTCTCTCTCTCCCCCTTTTCCTCTTCCTCCCTTTTTCTCTCTCGTTTTCCTTCTCTCTCTCCTCCTCCCGCTCCTCTGTTGTCTTTATTTTCTCTCTCTTCTCTCCTCTCTCTCTTTTTCTCTCCTCTCTCTCTCCCCTGCTTGAGGGGGAAAAGGGGGAGCGGTAGCAGCAATTCAGTTTCAGCAAACAGGGGTCTATAGTGAATTACCTATTCATCGGTCGGTGGGTTTTCTTAGTCGGTCAAACTTTTGCGAAGAGAGACACAGAAGACAACAGACGACAGAGAGACAGGACAGAGAGATAGACAAAATGAGACAGGGCGACAGACACAGTAGAAGGGAACAGACGAGACAGACAGACAAGCAGCATCCCAGAGAACGACAGACGAAAACAGACAGAAAGGGAGACAAAAAAGACAAAAGAAGAAAAAGCGAATGAACAAATTTAGAATGAAAATTTTTAACCCCCCCCCCCCTTTAAAAAAAAAAAAGAATGAGAAAAAATGGCTTTTTTTCTCCACCCCTTTTCAAAAAGAGAGAGACAAGACAGCAAAAGACAAAAGAAATACGAGAAAGACAACACAAGACAGAGACAGACACGACAGAGAGAGTAGAAGGGGAGTGAATAAATTGAAAAGAAGGAATTTAATGAATTTTTATTTTAAAAAGGGGTTTTTGGTAAAAAACAGGGGTTTATTTTGGGGTTTTTTTTTCATCCCCTCTAGGCAAAAGAAACAACAAAAAAACAAAAAACAAAATTCAACAAAACAAAGACAAACAAAAACTTTGTTCAAAGAAAAAGGGAAAAAATCAAAACACTTTCCCTATGTAAAGTCAAAATTTTTGTAAAACATACAGCTTAAAAAAAATAATGGGGGAGAGACAAGAAAAGACAAGCAAAATTCTTTTATGTCAGGGAAATGAAAAAACTCATGTGCTTTTTTTACATCCCGTCCCCGCCGTGGGGTCATCAATAATAACCCCAAACTCAAAATTTAGCAGTAGAAACAAAGGGGTAACCTTTCAAAAAACAAAAACAAAAAAAACAACAAAAAAAAAGACTAAAAAAAATAAAAAAGAAGAAGAAATATTCTTTCGATCCAGAAGGCCCATAGAGCCGGAGCTTACCCCCTTTCTGTGCGTTTAACAACGTGGTTTTTTCACCACCCCGTGACAGGGCCTAGTCCCGTCGCCCGTACTTCCCCAGCAACGGTACCATTTTTCACCTGGGGGGTGAGGAAAATAGGGGTAAAATGTCTTTTCCCCAAAGGGCCAAAACCGACCCAGCGGGACGAACCCGTCTTGGATCACATCGACCGCCTAAACCCCTCGACCCCGGGGTCATAAAAATAAAAGAAAAACCCCCCAAAAAACCCCCCCCCCCCAAAAAAAAAAAAAAAATACCCCAAAAAAATGAGCCCCCCCCACCCAAAAAAAAAATCAACGGGAAAAAACAACAAAAAGAAAAAGAAAAAGAGAAAAAAAACCCCAAAAAACAAAAAACAACAAAAAAACCAAGGGGGAAAAAAATAAGAAAACAAAAAGAACGACAGACAGACAGAGACAAAACAGACAGAAGAGGGGCAGCAAAACAGAGACGAGGACAAAGACAGCAAAAAAGAGAGAGGGGGGCCTCTATCGTCTCCATTCACACAACACTACACCACAGACATTTCAATTACCCACGGGCCCCCCCCCCAACCGGGTGTGGGGGGGATTTGGGCGAGGAAGAGGGGGGGGGGGGGGAGGGGGAGAGACAGAAGTTGGCGGGCAGAAACACAGGCAGGAACGGTGAACAGAGACACTCAGAGAGACAGAGGTCAGAGAGAGGATCGAGAGAGGGGAGGAGGAAGAAAAAAAGAAGATTGATTTATTGATTGAATCTTTTTGGGAAAAAAAATGGGCACAATAAAGGCCTTTTTACAATTCTGCCCAAAAAAGAAAAACAACTTGAAGAAATTTAAAAAACAAAAGAAAGAAAAAACCAAAAGAAAACGTAAACAACCGACAAAAATGGTGGAAACTCTCCCTTGAACAAATTACCAAAGAAGAAGAAGAAGAAAAAAGAAAACAACAACACAAGGACAAGAACAACAAGAACAAGAAGAACAACAACAACAACAACAGCAAAAACAACAACAACAACAACGGCGCAGGCAGTTTTCTGTTACCCTCTTTCGCCACGAAGGCCAAATAACTCAAGCATAAACAACAAAAATAACAATAACAACAAAAAAAATAAACCTCTTTCCCCTCCCAAAATAAAGCTCATAGAAATCGATACCCCACCCAATAAAACAGCTACAAACAAAACCATCAATAACAACAAAAAACAACAACCAACCGTAAAACAAAACCAAAGCAAAACAGAGCAAAAAAAAACAAAACAACAACAATAACAACAACACACAAAAAGAAGACTTTTATCGTTTCCGTGTCTTATTTATGATACTTTCTCAACCAAAGTATTTCGCGATAATAGCAGCTCAGTATTTCGATCAAATTGGGGGAAAACCCCATCTATCTAAATTGTAGATAGATAGATAGATAGATAGATAGATAGATAGATAGAAATAGATAGATAATAGATAGATAGTAGATAGTTTGGGAGGTAGGGAGGTAGGTAGGGAGGTAGGGAGGTAGTAGTAGGTAGGTAGGGAGGTAGGGAGGGAGATAGAAATAGATAGATAGATAGATAGATAGATAGATAAAATTTGATAGATAGATAGATAGATAGATAGATTTGATAGATAGATAATAGATAGATAGATAGATATGGCTTGTGACTACTTGAATTCTTTTTCTTAAGAAGATAAAGTATGGTAGTGGTATGGTACATATAGTAGAAGTAAAGGGTAAAGGTCCCCTAAACCTATAAGGGTCGTTAGGGGAGCGAAGGGCGTCAGAGGACCTCACTTCTCTAGGGCAAGCTATTGAGGAGGCGGCGCCATTCCCTCCCTCGTGCTTTACTTTCCTGACCTTAAAGAGGGCAGGTACCCCATTTACAGCTGGGTAAATTATCATCTTGTAATGTTACATGCGCGAGGTGATGGTTTCGTATGCGGTGCTGTGTTATTTTCTGTGATAAAATGTCTTTTCCTTGGTTTACTTTTTTAGTTATGGTTTAAGCCAATAAATTCTCTGTTTGTGGAGATAATTAAAGTGATTGAATGGAATCGAATGTTAAATCAGAAATGAAAAAAATGAAACCATGTTAACAAAATGATCATTCACCAAATCGTTTTTCCACCAGCCCTCGGCAAAAGCTGCAAGGTTTCACTTGTAGTGCGATTTTAGGTATGGTACCTTTCTTGCCCTTTGGGAGGTGGTTGGGCACCTCACTAGAATGCCGCCAAAACAACAGCCCTACGGGGCCTCCACACCAAACACTATGGCTGGAAAGCAGAGGTAGACAAGGTGACGATGGAGCGACTCGTGGCTGACATGCCGAGCCCATGACTGTCACTACATCAAGCCTCCCGCCTTGCTGCAGGACAGGGAGTCTGTGTCTCCCGCGCACGCCGAAGGCACCGCGGCCAGATGAAAAGCAAGAAGAAGAAGAAGACTTTTTGCCCGATTGGAGGTAGCGTATTCCGACTTCTTTGGATTGATATTAAATCCACACAAGTCTGCATGCAGAGAGGGACGGGTTAGTTGGTGGTTAGAGTGATGGTTTCGTGATCCGCTGACCCCGAGTTCGATTCCCGTGCAAGAGGATTTTTTTCCTCTGGAGTTAAAAATCTGTGCCGACTCCACTCCCCCGCCCCCCTCCCCTCCCCCCTCCCCCTTCCAAAAAACAGTCCTTCGGATGAGACTATAAACCGAGGTTTCGTGTGTGTGAATGCACGCAGAACATCTTGCGCACATGTTAAATCCCGTTCTGCGTTTTTGGAAGAGTAGGCCATTATGTGCCGGTGGGAAGGGATGACGAAATGTACAAAACTGCATACACAGGGGGAATGGATGTAAAAAATATTTTTAAAAACACATGTGTGCTTATTCTATTATCCTATCTATCTATCTATCTATCTATCTATCTGTCCCGTAGTCTGACGACCGTGGGGGCACCCTCAAAGACTCAGCAACCAGTTCCCTCCATTCCTCTCTCTGTTCTGCCTTTCTCAGGGTTTTGTTGAGTTCTAGGCCGGTCCATTCACTGATGTTATCCTCCCAGCTTTTCCTTTGGGGTCTGCCTCTTCTTCTTCCTCCTTGGACAGTGCCTTGCAAAACGTCTTTGTAATTCCTTGGGATCTTGTGACATGCCCATACCACTTAAGTTTACGCTTTTTCACGATCGTTAAAAGGGTTTCCCTCATAGGGTCCAATGGTTTGCGGGATTCTGTTATGCACGCTTCGTTGCTTAAGTGGTCTTTGTAGAGATGCCAAGGAGTCTCCGAAAGCTCTCATCTCCACGCCTGTATTCTTCTTTTCCAAATCTGCAGTCAGGGCCCATGATTCACAGGCATACAGAAAATATGGATATGACAGGGAGCGCATTAGTCTGATCTTGGAGATAAGTGAGATATCTTATCTCTCCAGTGGTGTTTAGTTTTGACAAAGCTGTTATTGTCTGTGCAGTCCTGCAAACTACTTCTGGCTTGGATCCCTGGTCGGATACAATGGCTCCCGGGACTTGAAGCTTTGAACTGTTTCCAGCTTCTGGTCATTAACCCTGATATCAGTGCTAATGCCGTTGGTGTTATTAGTCATCAGTTTTGGGTTTTCTCTGCACTGATTTCCATCCCGTATGTTTTGGAGGCCTTATCCAAGTGTTCTGTTAGGCTGCAAGCTCTTTTTCTGATCCTGCTATTCCTCAATGTCATCTGCGAACGGAGGTTTGTGATCGTTCTGCCACCAATGCTGACTGATCCTTCATGATGTTCCAGTTGCATCACCATAAATTCTCTCAAGGAAATGTTGAAAAGAGGGGGTGAGAGTAGACAGCCCTCCCTTTAAAACTCCAACTGTTGTTCGAAACCATTCTCCAATGTTGTTGTTGTAGTACACTGCACTGGGGCCTCGCTGAAACAGCTGTTTGATGACTCTGATCAGGTTTGCATTGATGCTGTACAAATTCATGGTTGCCCACAAGCTGCATGCCACACCCTGTCAAATGCCTCTTAAAATCGATAAATACGTGGAAAAGGGTCTTTTTGATGTTGAAGTACCGCTCACATAGTATTCTGAGGTTGAATATCTGTTCTGTTGTGCTGTGCCCTGCTCTGAAACCTGCTTGTTCCTCAGCAATGATGGTCTCTGCTTGTGGCTTCAGTCTATTCAATATTATCTGCAGCATGACCCTTGCTTGGGTGACATATGGGGCTGATTGTGCGGTAATTATGGCATTGTGTAGATTTCCTTTCTGGGGAGGGTGATGATGAGTGACTGGTCCATGGTGTTGCCATTTTCCTGTCTGCCAGATCTTGTTGCAGATTCTTAGTAGGCGCTGATCATGGCTTCCCCTCCAGCTTGGACCAACTCAGCTGGAATGTTTTCAGCCCTCTGACTTCCCCTTTTTCAGCGATCTGACTGCTGTTTCCACTTCTTCTTTGGGGGATAGGGTGACTGTCTTTGCCCTTTGCTTTCGGGTACATTAAGGACTTCTGGATCTCCTGCGGTTCTATAGTTATACAGGTCGGAGCAGTATTCTGTCCATCTGTTCAGAATATCCTGGTCGTCAGTGAGACACTTCCCATTTTGTCTTGGATTGTTAAACCTTTTCTCTGTTTCGTGCTAGTCAGGTCTTTCACCAGTTGATATGCTTTCTTGCTATTGTTTTTCTTGATGTTCTCTTCAATGTCTTGGCACTGTTCACCGATCCATTTCTCTTTGCCTCCTTCAGGACTTCCTGATTCTTTTGTTGACTGCCCTATATTGTTCTGCTCTTTCTTTTGTTTCATTTTTTCTTTTTCTTCAACTCTCAAACGTTTTGTCGCATAGTTGTAGGAGTTAGGTGTGACCCATGGTTTTTTGACTGGTCGGGGTTTGCCAAGAAGCTCGTTTGCTGTTTCAGTCACCGCTGTATTGAAACTATTCGTCAGTTATCTATGTCTGAGTCTATCACAGTGAGTGCTGCAAACTTTCCACCTATCCTTGCTTAAAAAATTTCTAATACCTCTGGTCCTTCAGCTTCTCAAGGTCAAATTTGATCCTGATGTTGTTCCGCTTGTGGATTTTCTAGACGTAGTCGAAAGTCATCATCACAAGATCATGATCACTCCCTATGTCTGCTCCTTGAAAACTTCGTGTCTGTGCGATGTTAACGCTAGATGAAACCGTCTTTTCACCCCTGAGTAATCTATTTGGTTTTTGGTGTCTCCATTGGGCTATGCCTGTCCATTTTCCCGGATTTCTTGTGTGGGCCAAGTGTATTCACTAGCTGGAGGTGGTTGTTACTAGGCAAACTCCAGGGGTCTCAAGCCTCTTTTATTTTATATGGTTATTACAATGTGGCCCACAAACGCCCTCCCAGTCTTTCCATGCATCTTCTCCTACCTTTGCGCTCCAGTCGCCTTTCACAACGAGGATGTCTTTCTTGGGGGTTTGATTCAGAACCTCTTGTAAACTGGGCATAAAATTCTTCTACGGCTTCATCTGTGCAGTCTGATGTAGGGGCTATGCCTGTACTATAGTTTATGTTAAAGGGGTTGCTCTCCCGGCGGATGGTAATAAGGGCTGTGGACACAGGCTGACAGCTCATGACGGGTGTTCACGGTGTCTTTGTGAACGAGAAACCCCCCGCCGGGGTTTTATGTTTATCCTGTTTTCCACTGTAGTATAATTTGTGGTCTTCCTGGGTCGTTGTTTCTCCCATGTTTTTCCAAACCTAAATTCGCAGAGCCCAAGGATGTGCCAATGATATCTGGACATCTCATGTGTCATTCTTCCACTTTGCCTGCAGCTCTTAGTGTCCGTACATTCCATGTGCCAATGATGGTGTTGTTTTTCGGGCACGAATTTTGCTGCTTTTACATCATAGCAACTTTCGACATCTGTCCTGAAGAGCAACAGAAGGCGCGGTCCTTGGGTAACCCGGGCGACGACCGACCCGGGTAATGGGGGATTCTGGCTGTCTTTGCCCAATTGGTGTATCTTGGGCAAATCAAACCTGGGGGAAAGCCCATCCCCCTCCAGGTGGGTTTTATTTGTGTTGGGTTTACTCCCCCAATGGGGCAGGTGGTAAAGGGTTACAAATGAATAAATGCAGGGTTGTTGTTTTTTTTTAATTGTCAACTGTTCTTGCGGGCAACTAATGGCCCACTCTTCCAAAGGCGGAATGGGGTTTAATGCTGGCGTCAGATGTTCTGCGTGGGTTTGCACATAGGACCTGGGTCAGGTTCATAGTGTCATCCGAAGGTCTTTCGAAAGAGTGGTGGAATACGTTCTGATGTTAACTACAGGGGAACATATCCACATCAACGGATGACTGAAATCGTATCACAAACAACATTTTTTTAACAATGCTATCATTAAAAATAATGTTTCTTTGTGAGAAAAATTGTCTGGGAGGTTTGTCCAAACTCTTGGTATTTTCTCTCAACTGGCAAATTTCAATGATTGGGTTGAAAAGTGGTGGAATTATAAGTTCAAAACCCACAGACCAACACGCGCGCACGGACACACGCACGCACGCACGCGTACATTCACACATACTTTGGGTTTTTTCTGTCTTTTTTTTTCAATTAAGTATGAACGTAAAAGAATGGATGATATTGTAACCTGATATAAATATATTTTATATATTGTTTGTTGAAATTTTTTTTAAATTTAAAGAAAATAATATCTAAGTGGGTGTACGTGTGCGCGCGTGTATGTTTTTGTGGGTGGGGGGTGCAATGTATTCTTTTGTTATTTTCTTTCTTATTTAGTCTGTTTTGTTGTTCTGCGTTGTCGTAAACCATTGCTAGATACAGTCAAACGAAGGAAATTGAAATGGTTTGGCCACACAACAAGGCATAACAGCCTGTCAAAGACAGTCCTGCAGGGAATGGTGGAAGGAGCAAGGAGGCAGGGACGACCACGCAAAAGCTGGATATCCAACATCAATGAGTGGACCGCCTCACGTACCAAACCTCCTGAAAAGCAGCCCAAAACAGAACCAATTTGGGTTTGCGGGTCCCCCCCAACGGTCGTCCCGACCAAGGGATGAGGTGAGTGAGGAGTTGTCGTAATAAAGTTTAGTTAAATATTTTTGGTGAAGTGCTTTTGCCCAGATAGATGGCTTTATGAAAAAAAGCAAATGCGTGCTCAGTTAATGTAAACCCTCGGAAAATTTACAAAATTGACTTGCTTCACACCACACACACACACACACACACACACACACATACACGCACACACTAAACACACACCTGACACACTCACACACACACACCCCCACACACCACACACACAACACACACACAGCTGGATGAAAAAAAAATATGTATCTGACACTCTTTGAAATAAAGATCATCATCATCACTCTCTCTCTCTCCCCCTCTCTCTCTCTCACTCTCTCTCTCTCTCCCCTCGTCTCTCTCTCCTCTCCCTCTCCCTCTCTCTCTCTCCTCTCTCCCTCTCTTTCCCCCTCTCCCTCTCCCCCTCTCTCTCTCTCCCCTTCTCCTTTCCCTCTCCCTCTCTCCCTCTCTCCCTCTCCCCTCTCCCTCTCCTCCCTCTCCCCTCTCTTCCCTCTCTCTCTTTCTCCCCCTCTCTCTCTCCCCCTCTCTCCCCTCCTCTCTCTCTCTCTCCCCCTTCTCTCTCTCCCTCTCTCTCTCTTCTCTCCTCTCTCTCTCTCTCTTTGTGCTTTGATCTAATCTGGTTCTACGATATTTCTGTGCTCGCAATTAATTAGTGTCACCCCTCTCAACAACAAAAACCCAAACAAACAAACAAAACGCGCACAAATGAAGAAACAAGCAAGCCCAAAAGGAAAACGAACCCATAAAACACAGGACAAGGTGATGATTGCATCTGAGGGCTAATGGTTATTACGATCATGAAGCTGTCTAGAGAGCGAGGCTATCCGGGTTCGATCCCATTGAGGGGCAGACGTTTCTGTTCGCTTGATTATGAGTGGCGACAGCCTCTCGGATGAAACAAACTGCCACCCCAACGCAACATGCATTTGCCACTCCTACAATAAAAAGCAACAACAAATAATCAAACAAACAAACGGGCGGGAAAACATCCCCACACAAACAACACCTTTCATGACTAGAGAATTGTCCGTGGCAACATTCAGTAAGGAACTAGACAACATTTGTATGGAAACAAATAAATGTGTTGCGCATGATTATAATACCATGAAAATTGTACGATTACTACTACTACTACTACTACTACTACTACTACTACTACTACTAACTAACAACAACAACACCAACTTCAGCAATGATGATGATGATGATGATGATGATGATGATGATGATGATGATGATGATGATGATGATGATGATGATGATGATGATGATGATGATGATGATGATGATGATGATGATGATGATGATGATGGGAACAGCAACAGTGATAAGAATAACAACAATAGCAACAACAGCAACAGCGGGAATAGACAGTTCTGTTAATAATAATGATGATGATGATAATGATGATGATGCTAATAATCATCATCATCATCATCATTATCACCATAACAATGAAAAAAAACGTCAATAATAATCATCAACATCATCAACATGACAATGAGATGAATTTTTAGCGTCATCATCATCATCATCTTCTTCTTCTTTCATTATTGTTGTTATTATTATTGTTTTTGTTGTTATATTATAATACCATCATCACATATTATTATTATACTACTACTACTACTGCTGGGTGCTGCTGCTGCTGCTGCTGCTGCTGCCTGCTGCTGCTGCTCGCAGCTGCGTACTACTACACTACTTCTACTACTACTACTACAACGACGACGATGACAACGACAGCAACACAAACCTACATTACTCTGAACTGTGGTAACACGTTCAGCTCAGAAAGCACAGGCTACATATTTTTTTACGCAGAGAAATCTGCTATGACTCTCAGCACCATTGCCCTGTGATGATAATACATACTACATATTGAACAGGCTGTGGGGGGGCTAGGGGTATTGATTATTCAGATGTCATACGCTTGACATTATCATAACAATACGATTACGAACTAGTAAGAACAATGTTGCGTGCATCCTGTCTTTTCCATCTCTGGGAGCTATTTTGTTAATATCCAAAACAAAGTATACATGGTATCATTATATTGACCAAATGGGACTGGACTAAAAACACACACACACACACACACAAACACACACCACACACACACACACACAAACGCTCTTCAAGAAAACAGAAGGATATTGAGGTTAAGACGATGGCATCGTCCGTATGCAAAAGAAGACGCCAGCTTATGAAGCGGGGTTCATGGGTTGCAATGTAAGGGGAAGCCCGACTCCCTCTCCTCTCTCTCTCCCTTTTCAAACTCATCTCATCTCACATCTTCTCTCTCTCTCCTCTCTCCTCTTTTTCTCTCCTCTTTCTCTTCTTTTCTCTCTCCCCTCTCCTCTCTCCTCTTTTCTTCTCTCTCCTCTCTCTCCCAAAACTCTCTCTCTCTCTCTCCTCTCTCCTCTTCTCTCTCTCTCCTCTCCCTCTTCTCTTTCTCTCTCTCTCCTCTTCTCATCCTCCTTTTTCTCTCTCCTTCTCTCTCTCTCTCTCTAACCCCTCCATTTTTTTTCTCTTCTCTCTCTCTTCCCCTCCCCTCCTCTCTCTCTCTCTCTCTCTCTCTTCCCCTTTAATGTAATGGCCTTTTGTGCGGGCGAAGGGAACTTGCCTTTGTGAAGGACACTCTGGATGATAGGAGGAACAAGAAGGTATAGGCTAGGTGAAAGTGGGGGGTGGGACAGGAGGGGGTTGGAGGGTGTGGGTTTGGTTAGAATGCCTTTTGGTCTGTTTTCTCTGTCTGTCCTATCTTCCTGACAAGCCCTTATATTCTCTCTCTTCTCTCTCTCTCTCTCTCTCTCTCTTCTCTCTCTCTCTCTCTCTCTCTTCTCTCTCTCTCTCTCTTGTAATATGTTTTATATTACTTATGCCATATGCCCTCTCTGTATGCCCATCTTTCTTTTGTATTGTGGCCTAAGGCCGATGTACAGTCTGAAGTCTTAAGTCTCTCTCTCTCTCTCTCGCCTCTCTCTCTCTCTCTCTCTCTCTCTCTCTCTCTCTCTCTCTCTCTCTCTCTCTCTCTCTCTCTCTCTCTCTCTCTAGCTCGCTCTTCTCTCTCTCTCTCTCTTTTCTCTCTCTCTCTCTCTCTCTCTCGATGTCTGTCTGTCTGTCATCTGTAGAGAAGAGTAAAGTAAAGACAGGCTATCATGCACTCAGTTAGCCAGTCTTAAAAAGATTACTAGTGATGTTTATAAAGTTGCAACATCTTCTTTTGTCCTTACATGTTTGCGGGTGATAGCAGCAACGCTTCTGCCTCACACATAACAACACACAAACAAACACAAACAACAACAAAACGCGCACGCACATAGAAAAATCTTATGCACACGCTAAAACCCGTTCCACTTTTCGGAAGAGTAGCCGTTGTGTGCCGGTGGGAACGGACGACAATTACAAAACTGTATACACACGTGGACTGAATGATAGAAAAAGCACATAAGTTCGTATTCCATTATCCTCGAAATAAAAAGAATAAGATAAGAAGAATAAATAAAATACACTAGATTCAAGGTTTAATTCGCCTTTTAGCCCTCAAAATCGACTGTAACATATATTATTTGCATTAACAAAATACGTTTTTCAACACTGAATTGGACAGAAATAGAAATGTAGTCAACCTTTTCATCAATGTCATGCAAACTTTACTCACACACACACACACACACACACACACACACACACACACACACACACACACACACACAACACAAAACACACAAAGACACAAAACATACACAAACACACACATACACCCTATCTGTACTTAAATCTAGTAAGAATGACATCACAGCAGTGTCTGTAACAGAATTCAACTAAAAATGGAGAAGAAGAAGAAGAAATGTATCGACACAGAAAACAAGGGAGATGTAAGGCCAAGATAGCAGCATCTTCCCTATGAACAAGAGAGACAGAGAGAGAGAGACAGAGAGAGAGAGACAGAAGCACAACACAGAACACCAACACAACACACAACACACACACACACACACACACACACACAGAGAAAGAGAGAGACGATAGAGAGAGAGAGAGAGAGAGAGAGGGGAGAGAGAGAGAGAGAGAGAGAGAGAGAGAGGAGAGAGAGAGAGAGAGAGAGAGAGAGAGAGACAGGCAGACAGACAGACAAGAAACCGAAACAAAAGTCACCAGCCTATTACAATAATCTTTAGTTTCCAGTGTAACATAAGACTCGCTGACTGGCGTTTGGCATAGTGACGGAGTATTCCCTCTATCTAGAAGAATGACAACCACAACTGCAATGTCTGCTGCGACAGGCAGAATTCAACCACCAATGCACCAACACACACTGGGTTTGATGAGAAAGGGAAGGAAGGTGAAGAGGCATTCGCTCTGTAAAGGACACACTGGAGGATGGCAATGTGAGAAGGAGGGTGAAAGGGGTATTGGGTTCGGAAACTGGAGTGGATGGGAGAGCTGAGGCAGTGAAAAGTACATGTGTAATACACATTATCCTCTTCCATTTACTTGTATCATGCGGTCCTACAGAGAGAGAGAGGGGGGGGGGGGAAAGGAGCGGTGTGGAGAGACAAGCAGACAGAGACAAGACAGAGACAGAGAGACAATGGGAATGACATGACAGAGAGAGAAAAATTTGTTTACATATTGCGCAGAGAATTGAAAGAAGCAAAAAATATATATATAATCATTATGTGATTCTTAGTAAAAATTAGTGTGTAGTATTGCCAGTCCCATGAACCCTTTCCTTATTTAAAAGCTTATGGCCTTTTGTTTGTGACCTTAACGCCTGAATTTCTCTGTCTCTGGGTTTTTTTCTGTCTGTAAGATTTGCCTGTCCCCTCTGTCTGAAGATAGATAGATAGATAGATAAGATTTGATAGATAGAAGATAGATAGATAGATAGATAGATAGATAGATAGATAGATAGATAGATGATAGATAGATTTGATAGATAGATAGTAGATAGATTTTAGTGTGTGTGTGTGTGTGTGTGGTTTGTGTGTTGTGTGTGTGTGTGTGTTGTGGGTGTGTAGTGTGTGGTGGTGTGTGGGGGTGTGTGTGTGTGGTGTGTGTGTGTGTGTGTTGTGTGTGTGTTGGGGTGCTAGGAGAGAGGGATGAAAAAACATCTTGTCTATGCAATTACATTCATATCTCCTTTTTGCATTGAAATGGATATCGTCTGTAGAAAACCCTTGTTTTTCCCCTATCTCCAGCTTCAAAAGACTTCAGGAGAAGAGGGATTCAGACAGGTACAGTGGAGGCAGGGGTTCAGAAAAAAAAACAAAAAATTTTGAGGGCAATGTTATTTTTTTATTTTGTCCTAAAGGTTTTTGTTTATCTTAGAGTATGCGGGCAATGAAAAAATCTAATATCGTTATTTGAGACAGCTAATTTTGCAAGGGAAGCTCGTGGTCGAGCACTTGTTTTCCCCAATAAGGTTAACCTTGAGGGTTTTTTTACCCTTTTGAAAGGGTGATCGTTTGGTGTCTCTGGCTTCATACATTCCCCGGTTCACCCCGCATAAATGGGTACCCGCCGTTTTTTAGGGCAGGGGGGGTAAAGCACGAGGGAGGGGGGAGGGAAAGGGCGCCCCCCAAAACGTGGCCCCCCAAAAAGCGAGGTCCTACACCCCCGCTACCCCAAAGCCCCCTAGATTGTGGGGAAACCTTTTTCCCTTTTCTATTTGGAGGGGGAGGCAAATACGCCTTTTTTTGACTCAGTGAAATGGAAACTTTTCTCCAGAGACAACAAGAAGACGTAAGGGGGAAACAGTAATTTTTCCATACGCAAAGAAGACCCTAGCTTTTTTTTTAAGGTCCTTACGTAGGCTAGAATTAAAAACGCCATCGATCATATGAAGAGCCCCTGGTTTCAGTAAAAAAGACGCAAACTAAAGTGGTTCGGGCACGTCACGCGAACATCTGGATGCCCAAGACTGTCCTTCAGGGAACAGTACAAGGAGGGAGCGAAGAAGAGGCAGACAGAGAAAACGATGGGAAGACAACATCAGAGAGTGGACTGGCCTTGAGTGGAATGAATTGCAACGGAAAGTGAGGACCGCGGGGAGTGGAGGAAGCTGGTTGAAAAATCTGTATTAGTGCCCCCACGGTCCAAGGTACTTGGGATAGGGTTGGAGGAAGAGGAGTTCGTAGTCTTGAGTGAAACATCCCGCCCCCTGCAAAAGCTTGTGTATTGTGATAGAGTGTAGTATTGCGTTTATAAGTGTGCTTTAAAAATGGATGGGGACTAGTAGGGTAAGTGGCGTGGGTTGTAGAGGGTGTAGAAGAAAGGGATTGTTGAGTGCAAATGCTTTTTTTTTTTATTCGTTCTGCTTGTCTCTAAGACTGAGATGAGAGGCAGGCAGACAGACAGACAGCACAGACACGCAGACACACAGACACACAAACACCCAGAGAGTAGACAGACAGACAAAGGAAAACACAGACAAAGACAGATTTGTTGTACTTATGTAAAACAACTACGAAAAAAAAAAAAAAAAAAAAAAAAAAAAAAAAAAAAAAAAAAAAAAAAAAAAAAAAAAAAAAAAAAAAAAAAAAAAAAAAAAAAAAAAAAAAAAAAAAAAAAAAAAAAAAAAAAAAAAAAAAAAAAAAAAAAAAAAAAAAAAAAAAAAAAAAAAAAAAAAAAAAAAAAAAAAAAAAAAAAAAAAAAAAAAAAAAAAAAAAAAAAAAAAAAAAAAAAAAAAAAAAAAAAAAAAAAAAAAAAAAAAAAAAAAAAAAAAAAAAAAAAAAAAAAAAAAAAAAAAAAAAAAAAAAAAAAAAAAAAAAAAAAAAAAAAAAAAAAAAAAAAAAAAAAAAAAAAAAAAAAAAAAAAAAAAAAAAAAAAAAAAAAAAAAAAAAAAAAAAAAAAAAAAAAAAAAAAAAAAAAAAAAAAAAAAAAAAAAAAAAAAAAAAAAAAAAAAAAAAAAAAAAAAAAAAAAAAAAAAAAAAAAAAAAAAAAAAAAAAAAAGGGGGGGGGGGGGGGGGGGGGGGGGGGGGGGGGGGGGGGGGGGGGGGGGGGGGGGGGGGGGGGGGGGGGGGGGGGGGGGGGGGGGGGGGGGGGGGGGGGGGGGGGGGGGGGGGGGGGGGGGGGGGGGGGGGGGGGGGGGGGGGGGGGGGGGGGGGGGGGGGGGGGGGGGGGGGGGGGGGGGGGGGGGGGGGGGGGGGGGGGGGGGGGGGGGGGGGGGGGGGGGGGGGGGGGGGGGGGGGGGGGGGGGGGGGGGGGGGGGGGGGGGGGGGGGGGGGGGGGGGGGGGGGGGGGGGGGGGGGGGGGGGGGGGGGGGGGGGGGGGGGGGGGGGGGGGGGGGGGGGGGGGGGGGGGGGGGGGGGGGGGGGGGGGGGGGGGGGGGGGGGGGGGGGGGGGGGGGGGGCCCCAAAACAAAAACCCACCTTTTTGGGTTGTTTTTCCCCTTCGGGCCCTGGCTAAGGGGTTTTAAAACCCTTCATTTTCCTCTTCCCTTTTTTTCCCTTTCCCCTTTTTCCTTCCCCCTTTCCCCCTCCCCCCCTTTCCCCGCCCCCAAGGAACCCCCCTTTACTTTTCCCCCTTATTTTTCCCCCCCAACCCCCTTTTTTTGGGATCCCCCCCCGGGGCCCCCCCCGTCTTTCCCCCAAACCCGAAATTAAAAATTTAATTGGACCCTTTTCCCATCCTAAATGAAAGTTTTTTCCCCCCCTTGAAGAGTTCCACGGGGGGCCCCTTTTTGTTTTTTTAAAAGGTTTTTAAAATTTTTTTTTTGGTAAAATTTAAAAGAAAATTTTTTAATGGAAAAACCCCTTTTAAAAAAAAAACAAAACTAAAAAAAAACTTCTTTCCCCCCTTAAGGGTTTAATCAAAAAATTTTTAATTAAATTTAAATTTGTTTTTTTTTTTTTTTTTTTTTTTTTTTTTTTTTTTTTTTTTAAAATTTTAAAAATTTTTTGTTTTTATTTTTTTTTTTTTAAAAATTTTTTATTTTTTGGGTTTTTTTTAAAATTTTTTAATATATTTTTGAAACTAAATTTTTGTTTTTTTTTTTGTTATAAGGGGGTTTGTTTGTTAATTTTTTCTATTTTTATGGAGTGTTTTTTTAAATTTTTTTAGGGGGGGGGGGGGGGAAACCCCCCATTTTTTAAAATTTTTCTTTTTTTTTTTTAAAAATTTAGGCATGCCGGGGACGTGATTTTTGAAAAGGGGTTTGATTTCAGCGGGGGGGGGCGGTTGGGGGGGTTGGGGTGTGGGGGTGTGTAAAATGTCTGGGGGGAGTTAAAATGAATTTTGTTTTAAAAAAGTAGCAAGGTTTTTTCGAAAATTTAGAGTGTTGTTTAATATTTCACAAATTTTTTACAGGGTTTGATTTTGAAAATGGTTTGGGGGTTTTTTTTTCCCGGCCAAGAAGCGGTTTTTTAAAAAATTTTGACCCCCTTTTTTGCTTTTTTTGGGGGGGTAAATGTTGTGGTTAAATTTTGGTTTTTTTATTTTAAAACCCTTTTTTTTTTTGGGGGGAAAAGGGAGAAAAAGAGAAGAAAAAAAAAAAGGCCAAAAAAAAATTTCAAAACTGTTTTTTAAGGGTAAAGAAGGAAAAAAGCAAAAATGGAGAAAAAAGTTTGGGTTTTTTTTCCCAAAAAAATTTAGCCCTTTTTTTTTTGGGAAAAGTTTTTTAAAAAGTGAAAAATCATTTTGAGCTTTTTACAACAATAAAACCCAAATTGAAATTAAAAACCTACTATTCTTTTTTTTAAAATAACATTTTTAAACTTGGATTGAATTTATGGCTGTTTCCCCCCCTTTCTTTGGTTTTTTTTCCCCCCTCCTTTTTTTTTTTTTAAAAAAGGGTGTGTTTTTTTCCTCCTGAAAAATTTTTTGGGTTTCAAAAATATTTATTAAGAAAAAAGAAAAGTCTTTATTTTATAACTTTAAATTTTTAAATTAAAAAAGGAAAATTTTTCCCCCTTTGTTTAAAAACCCACTTTTAAATTGTGGGGTTGTTTGAAATTTTTTTTGGTTTTTGGGTTGTTTTTGGGTTTTGGTTTTTTTGGGGGCCCTATTTTTCTTTGCGTATTTTAAAAAAAAATTTTTTGTTAGCAAATAATTTGTGGCTTCGGTTTTGGGGTTTTGGTTAAATTTTAAAAATTTTTTTCTCACTTTGTATAGCCCCCTCAAAACAAAAAAAAGTAAAGAAAACTGGTTTTTTAAAAATCAAACTCCCCCCCCTTTTTCTTTTCCTTTTTTTTAAAAAAATTTTTTTTTCCCCCCCAAAAATTTTTTAAATTTTTTCCCCCCCAAATCAAAAAAATTTTCCTTTTTTTCCCAATAAAAGGTTTCTGCAAATTTTCCCCTTTTTTTTTAAAGCAAAAAATTGAAATTAGCTAAAAAATAAATTTACCTTTTACGGGTTATTTGACCCCAAAAAATAAAAAAAATTTTTAAAAAAAGGTGAAAAGTAAAGGTTGGGTTTCAAAAACAAAAAAAACCCCCGTCCCAAATATTTAACAAAAAAAAATTTGGAAAAATTTTAAAATTATTATTTAAAAAATTGTTAAAAAATTTTTCCCCAAATTTTTTGCCAATTGGGTCCTTCAACGGGAAAGCCCTTCCCTTCGACCTTTTTTGTTTACATTTTTCTAAATTTAGAAAATTTTTGTTTTTTTCTTTAGGGGAAAAAAATTATTTTTAAAAAGGGTTTTTTTAAAAATTTACATTTAACTGCCCAAAACCAAACAAGGCTTTTAAATTAAAAATTCCAAAAAGGGTTTTTTTAAACTTTCCAAGGATTTTGCTTTTAAAACCCAAATTTAAATTTTTTTTTGGGTTTATCCCAAACCCTCAAAAGTACCTTTTTTTTGGGGGGGTTTTAAATTAATTTAATTTATTGCCCTTTTTCCGTGGGTAGGTTTTCCCTAAGGGTTTGGGAGGGATTTTTTTTTAAAATTTTCCCTTTTTAACCTTTGAACTTTTCCCCAAAAAATAACTTATTTAAAGAGTTTAAATTCAAAAATTTTTGGGGGGGGGGTAGAGTGAAAAATTTTGGCTCTTTTTAAAAATTTTTTTTTTTTTTAAAAAAGCGAAACAAAAAAAATAAATGGAAAAAGGGAAGAAAAAAGAAGAGCATTTTAAATTTTGGGCTTAGAAAAAAGGGGAACTTTTTTTTGTTTTAAAAAAAATAAAAAAGGCTTTTTCGAAAAAACCCTTTCAAATATTAAAAAAATTTTTTTTAAATTTAAAAAAATTATTAATAAATAATGTGGTTTTTAAATAAAAACGATCCCTTAAAAAAAATAAAGGCCCAATTAATTCTCTTGTTTTCCCAAAAAATTGTCGGGGAAAAACCCCCCCCTTTTTTTTTTTTTTAAAAATTTTTTTTTTTTAAAACATTTTCTACCCTCCTTTTTTTTCGGGGTTTTCCCGTTAAAACTTTGTCCGGGTTTTTTTCCCGTCCAAAAAATTTTAACCCGTTTATTCTCAAAATTTTTGGGAAAAACCCCATTTTAAAAAAAAAAGGGAAATTCTTTTAAAAAAGGTTTCCCCACATTTGGGGTTTTTTTTCCTTTTAACAGGGGTCTTTTGACCGTTTTTTTTTTGGGGTTTTTTTGGTTTTGGTGTTGGGGTTTTTTTTTTTTTTTTTGTTTGTTTTGGGTTTTGGGGTTTTGGGGGTTTTGGGGGGGGGTTTTTTTTTTGTATTTATTTTTTGGTTGTTTGGGGGTGGGGGGGGCGAGTCACTCTTTTTTTTTGGGTGTTGGGGGTTGTGGGGGGTTTTTTTGGGAGGGGGTTTTTTTTTGTTTGTTTTTTTTGGGGGTTTTTTTTTTTGGTTGGGTTTTTGTTTTTTTGGGGGGGTGTTTTTTTTTTAGTTTCAAAATTTCCCTTGTTATTTAAAGGGGGTTTAATTTTTAATTATAGTAAATATTAAAAAGGGGAAATTGAGTTTAAATTTTTTTTGGTGGGTGAGAAGAAAGAAGGGGGGGGGGGGGGGGGGGGGGGGGGGGGGTTTGTGGG
>CM054136.1:41960952-41965952 GCA_028751875.1 Rapana venosa
CACTCGACTAACATACAATCCATCATCTAAGGTCTTACAGTATCTTCTGTGTGCCACCGTGCCCAATGCCAAATGGGTGGGGTAGAGAGAAGGGAGAGAGGGAGAGAGAAGAGAGAGAGAGAGAGAAAAGAGAGAGAGAGAGAGAGAGAGAGAGAGAGAGAGAGAAGAGGGTGAGCAAGCAGCCTAAAGAGAAGCAGGGAGTTTGGTCTGGACAATGACAAGTAATGCTAAGGTAAAGACGATGTTTGTTTTGGCACAAACGTCTTCTCTAATCCTAAGACTGTAAGCAACGGCAATTACTAGTAGCCTTTAACCTTCTCTCTGGCAGAGGTATTATCGCACCCCACAAAAATGACCTTTATAAATAAATTTTATGCGCGTCAGCCAAAATAGGAACTCTGTCTCCACAGAAAAGAGAAAAAGTAACGAGACAAGGGGTGTTAAGACAATAGTAATCGGGCAAAAGAAGAACGCCAGTTTATTATAAGGTTTTGTAATTTGGAGTGTGTGAACATGAAGCTGCTTGAATAGCTGTCTGTATAGTAGGAGTATAGGCTTATAAGTACACGTTAGATACGGCGGGAACAAGGGGGTTAATGTTTTAAGGTGTGGGGTTTAAAGGGAAAAACGGGTTGGTGGGTGCAGATCGCTTTTTTGTTGTATTCATTCCTCTTCCTTGTCTCTAAGATTGAGAGATGGAATGTGAGATATAGATAGAGACATAGAAGGAGGAGAAGAGAGAGAAAAGAGAGAGAAACAGACAGACGACAAGACAGACAGACAGACAGAGACAGGAGACAGGAGAGAGACAGAGAGAGACAGAGAGAGAGACAGAGAGAGAGAGGACAGAGAGAGCAGACAGAAAGAGAGAAGAAACAGAGACAGACAGACAGACAGAGACAGACAGAAAGACAGACAGAAAGACAGAGTAAGATAGAGACAGAGAAAGGGGAATACAAAGAGAGATTGCTCATCAGTACAAAGTCTACAAAAATCATGCAGCCTGTATGGTGCAGTGGTTAGCACGATAGGTTCCTGGCTGGGAGGTCGATTGTTCGAATCCCACAACAGGATTAGGAATTTTCGGACTCTGACGGTGTTCCTACCCAGACTGTATTAGTTATGGACTCATTGGGATACTGGACACACAGTAGGCTTTATCCACTTTAAAGAGGCACATTTGAATGTTAGCTCTAATACATGACCAAGCTCTGTGACGTTCTCTCAGGCCCATGTGATACTACGTATAATTATAATGATATGAAATAAATCTGGCGCTTTGATTTGTTGCTTTACAAGATTCAGCGCTATAAATTCCATACATTTTATTATTATATATGGAATGCAGAGGACAGCTCTATCTATATATTATCTATCAATCTATCTATCTGTTTCTATCAATCTATCTGTGTGTATTTCTTCTATCTATCTATCTGTCTGTCTGTCTATCTACAATATGTCTATCTATCTCTCTATCTATCTATCTCTATGTATATGTCTGTATGTCTGTCTGTCTTTCTATCTATCAATATATCTATCTACCTATCTACCTATCTATCTATCTATCTATCTATCTATCTGCAAACTCTCCTTCCTCCGATCTGTACAAGATTGGATCCCCCCCCCCCCCCCCACCCCAAAATGGGAACTCTATCACTTTCTCCAGAAAACGAGAAAGACGCGGAGGCTGATACAGTAATGGCTTTCTTCCATATGCAAAAAGAGGATATCCAGCTGATGACAAGACCATCAGTCTTTGAGTGTAACATGAAGCCTCTCCTGACATGCTGTTGTCCGGGAATGAAGCGCACACTTAATACACTGTACACTTTTTTGGCTGGCTGATGGCATCTACAGGGTCAGTGGTATTGGGGTGCTCAGGTTGTAAAGAAGATAGGGTTGTCGGGTGCTCGTGCATTTGTTGGTTGGTTGGTTGGTTTATCGGCTCTGCTTATCTCTTAAGAGAACTCTTGAGTTCCTAGCGGGTTTAATATATTTGCCTTCGCCGTAATACATGGAGTTTTTCTCTGATGTGAGAGAGAGAGAGGAAAAGAGAGAGAGAGAGAGAGAGAGAGAGAGGGGAAAGAAAAAGAGAGAGAGAGAAAGAGAGAGAGAGGAGAAGAGAGAGAGAGAGAGAGTGTGTGTGTGGTGTGGGGTTGTCTTCGATTTTACGTCTGTTCACTCTCAGTGATATTAGACGAATGTGTGTGTGTGTGTGTGTGTGTGTGTGTGTGTGTGTGTGGGGTGTGTGTGTGGTGTGTGTGTGTCTGTGTGTGTGTGTGTGTGTGTGTGTGTGTGGGTGTGTGTGTGTGTGGTGGTGTGCGTGGCGCATATCTGAGCACATTCACACATACGCACCCTCCTACATATCCGCACCCACACACACACTCGCGCGCGCGCATACCCTCTGTCTAATAGTCACTTTTATAGTGAACAGACTGTAAAATACCCTGATCGACGGAACACACCACACAACACACACACACACACACACACACCCACACACACACCACACACACCACACACACACACACACACACACACACACACACACACACACACCACTCACAACTGAGTCATTCATTGAATACCTACACTTATCTCTTTGCTCTAAGCCCTCACTTCACCCATTACCCTTCCCCTCTCTCGTCTAATATCACTTAATAGTGATACAGATGTAAAATCGAGACACACAGAATCATTATTTTGTTGCAATAAAACATCTAGCGGGAAAACACGCTGAGAAGAATGAAAAAGTTAATTATTGTATGAGCAATGGGTTGAGCTGGCCTAGGTTTTCATAGAAACGTTCCTTTGACTGTGCCTGCTGCTTATGTGTCCCTCTGTTCTCTGTTTCTATCTGTATCTGTTCTGGTCTTTCTTGTTTCTGTCTGTCTGTCTGTCTGTCTGTCTGTCTGTCTGTCTGTCTGTCTGTCTGGCTCTCTCTTCTCTCTCTCTCTCTCTTCTCTCTCCTCTCTCTCTCTCCTCTCTGTGTACATGTGTGTGCAATTTGTGTATGTGCGTGCATGATGTGTGTTTACGGTTGTAAGTGTGTGTATGTGTGCGTCTGTGTTTACTTTGATGCATCCTACACAAATGTTCTTCAACAGTAGTGAGAAAAAGAGAGACACGACAGGCAGACAGACAGACATGCAGACAGACGCAGAGACAAAAACAGATACAGACGGGGGGAGCAGAAGGAAAGACACCAAAAATAATTGATTGAAATGTCAGTCGAGCTCTTCAGCAGAGAAAACCTAAATAAAGCAATTAAAGTTCAATTGATTTTTTAGAAAAAATAAACCCTCTGTCGGTCTCTGCCTCAAATGCCTCTCTTCTTTCTCTGTCTTTGTGTCTCCGTTTTCATGTACCCCCCCCCCCCCCCCCCCCCCCCCCCCCCCCCCCCCCCCCCCACGTCTTTTTATCCCTAAACTGTTCTAATTTACAATTATCACCATCCGGACAATCACTTGATTTATGACTGTTTGTCCGACGTGTTCGACGATTGACTCCAAACAGCAGAGGATGCAGCTGCTGTTTCGGAAATTGGGCAGGAATTTGATGTAGAGTGGGCGATGCTTGCCCGCAGTACATCCCCACTCCTCGGGCCGAGTGGCAATAAGGACGTCAGCGTTGGAGATGTTCTCCAAAGGCCAACTAGCCCCAGGGCTGCAAGACATACGATGTGCGAGTCAAGCTCCTAGGTCAGAGAGTCATAGTCGATCACTAAAGACTAATGCTGTAAAGTGGAATTCCCATGAATGGGAAGCCGCTGGTCATACAGCCTCCTCACTTTGCTATTGCCCCCTTCGCTTCAATGGTTTAATTATACACAACGTTAAATGTGGCCAATGGCAACCTAACGGTGGGCATCAAAGGTTGAATACGAAACATGTGACTTCGGAGCATCAGCGCGTCAGGAGGAAAGTGAATAATTCCACACACATAACACCATGAGATACGATAGATATATAGATAGATAGATTGAGAGATAGATTAGATAGATAGATAGGTAGATGAGATTAGATAGAGAGAGAGATTAGATAGATAGATAGATAGATGATAGATAGCTAGATAGATAGCATAGATAGATAGATAGATAGATAGATAGAGAGAGAGAGAGATAGATCGATAGATAGATAGATAGATAGATTAGATAGATAGATAGATAGATGATAGATAGATAGAAAGATAGATAGATAGATGGATGGATGATGGATGGTTGGATGGATGGATGGATGGATGGATGGATGGAATAGATGGATGGCTGGATGTGATGGATGGAGGGTATGGAGGATGGTATGGATGGATGGGATGGGTGGGTGGAAGGATGGATGGATGATGGATGGGATGGATGGGATATGATAGATAGCTAGATAGATAGAATAGCTAGAATAGCTAGATAGATAGAGGATGGATGGATGGATGGATGGATGGTATGGATGGATGGAATGGATGGATGGATGGATGGAGGATAGATAGATAGATAGATAGATAGATAGATAGATCGATAGATAGTTAGATAGAGTAGATAGATAGAAAGCTAGATGATAGATAGATAGATAGATAGTAGATAGATAGATAGATAGATAGATTGATTGATTGATGGGTGATGGATGGATGGCCCCCATGGATGGATGGATGGATGGATAGATAGATAGAGAGATAGAAGATAGATAGATAGATAGATAGATTAGATAGATAGATAGGATAGATAGATAGATAGATAGATGGATATGGATGGATGGGATGGATGGATGGGATGATGGGGGGGTCTGGATGGGTGGGTGGGTGGGTTGGGCGGGGGTGCGGTACGGGACGGACGGGAGGACGAACAGACAGGACAGACAGACAGTCAGACAGATGATAGATAGATAGATAGTTTAGATAGATAGATAGATAGATAGATAGATTAGATAGATAGATAGGATAGATAGATAGATTAGGTAGGTAGGTAGGTAGTAAGGTAGGGGGATAGATAGATAGATGATAGATAGATA
>CM054136.1:41973452-41980952 GCA_028751875.1 Rapana venosa
GTTTTAAAATTGATGACATCAGTTGTGAAGTTATTTATGTTGTGGGCGGGTACCGTGGTGGGCCCTCGCTTCCCCGGGTTTTGGGGTAAATTTTTATTTATATTAATTTTTAAATTTTTAGTAATAATTAGTTTTAAATTTTTTTAATTTAATTTAGGAATTTAAGCACGAGGGGGGAAACCCCGGGATTATTCGGGCTGGGGGCCATCTCGTAATTTGCTCCTCTAGATTAATTTGCCCTTTTTTATTTACTGTTGACTATTTGGATCTTTTTTTTTTTTTCCCCCTTTTTTTTTTTCCCCTTGTTTTTTTTTTTTTTTTCTTTTTTTTTCCCCCCCTCCCCCCCCCCCAAAAACCCCGGTTTTTGCCCCCAAATTTTGATAAAAATTACCAACCCCAACGAAAAAAACCAAAAGATAACAAAACAAAAACTTTTAACAAAAACTTTTAACAAAAACAAAAAAAAAAATTGAAATG
This sequence comes from Rapana venosa, assembly GCA_028751875.1. NCBI lineage: Eukaryota > Metazoa > Mollusca > Gastropoda > Neogastropoda > Muricidae > Rapana > Rapana venosa. Next base: position 41,973,930 of record CM054136.1, read on the forward strand.
GGAAAATTTTTATGCTGTCTTTTTCATGAAAATAGTACTTCTGTATCTTACTTTTGGCTTAAATGATTTTTAAATTGTGTGCGTGTACGTTATGTCTTTACTAGTCAATGTCATTATGGTGCGCGCGCGCGCGTGTATTGTGTGTGGAGTGTGTGTTTACTAGTCAATAGTCCTTATAAACTTGGTTCATATATTGGTGTGTGTATGGGTGTGCGCACGTGTGCGTGCGTGCGTGAGTGCGTGCGTGATGCGCGCGTGCGTGCGTGCACGCGGAAATAATAAGTTTAATATGTTTTTCCAATCAATGGTTTTTACAACATTGTATTCCTACATTGGTGTGGGGGGTATGTGTGGGGTATGTGTGTGCGTGCGTACGCGTGCGGTGTGTGCGCGCGCCTGGGTTTGTGGGTGATATATAATATATTATATATATTATATATAATATATATAATATATATATATAAATATATATATATATTATATTATATATATATAATATATATAATATATATATTTAAGCTATCTTGGAATGTTCCTAACAAGTTGAAATGTATTTTCTTGTGTTCTTTGTGAGCCAATTCATACGTTAAGTCCTGCCAGTATTGTAATTGCCCTTCATGGATGATTAAAGTGTTTTTGACTGACTTGACTGACTTGACTCTTTGAGTCCCCCCCCTCTCTCCCTCTCTCTCATCCTCTCCTCTCTCTCTCTCCTCTTCTCCTGTTTCTTTCCTACCTTTATCTCTTTCCTGCGTTCCCCCCCTCCGTCCCCCCCGACACGGTTTTTGCGCAACATGCTGTGATAATATATACCTAATATATTACGAAAACAAACCTGAAAAAAGAAAAAAACAGAAACGTTTGAATTCAAGTTAACTTTGGAGTGTATTTCGAAATGTAAAAAATAACAATTGATTTTCAATGAATTTTACGAAGCGTCTTTATGTCTGACAGTCTGTTTTACACTCCCCTGTCTGTCTCTCTCGCCTCTCTCTCTCACCCTCTCTCCTCTCTTTCTTTCTATATCTCTCTTGTAATTTAGTTTACTTTTCCGTTTTCATCTGTATGTCTGTAAGCTCTCTGTGTTCTCTGTCTTGTCTTTTCTGTATCTCTTTCGATTAAAGTTCTCTCTGTTGCCCGCCTCTCTTCTCCTCTCCATCTCTCTCTTGTTGTGTTCTTTTCTCTTCTCCTCACCCCCGTCTGATTCCTTTACATTTACAGATATGCCGATTTTAATTTTTAATTTAACTCTGAATGATCGATTTTCTAACATACCACCAGTAAACGAACGGAAGACGATGTTCAGAAAATATAAGGAGGGGGAAAGGAGAGGAAAGATGGGAAAGAAATCAGGGGTGGAGACTGGCTAAGGGAAACGATTCCAATGAAGATGAGAGAGAATTTGGAGGAAGCTGTTCAAAGTCCGCCCGCTTACCTATAGAAAAGGAGAGGGAAAGTTACATGGTGACAATGAAAACACCGCAAGAAAAACAGGACACGTCGGGGGTTAAAAATTGACGGTCTTTTTAATGTTAAAGAAGATTAAGCTTTTTGGGCATAGGTCTCCAATCTTGAAGGGTAACATGAAATACCCGATTTTTTTAATACCATTTTTAAGTCACGAGATTTTCTCTACGTGAAATTCGGGTGCTTCCCCGGGGGAGGCGTCGCCCAAAGCAGCGCCACCCTTTTTTTCTTTTTTTTGTGAACTTTAACTACCTTACTTGGAGTATTCAGCAACAATTAAAGGGGTCCAGTTGTCCATTTTTTTCCCTTCTGTGAGATTGCAGCTAGCTATGTTCTCCGCACAGCGCTGAGCATCAAGCCGCTGTCAAACTCACCTTGAAAACCAAAGCAACTGTGTATGGCACTGCAGTTCACAAATAGACTTTCTGTCGAAAGTGGATACACTGATCTAGATTACGTCTAGATACACTGATCTTGATTATCTCTGGATAAACTGATGGCACTTTGTAGGGCAAAAACATTCAGTTGATTTCATAATTACACACTGGATGGTAGGAACTAGAGGGAGATCTACAGGAGTGGATGCAGAGGCTTGGAAACAGAGAGGATGGAACAGCGTGAGGCAGTTGATAGGTGCATGCATTGTTTTCTTTCATTTGTTTGACCCCTTCCCTCTCCCCTCTTCTCTCTCTCCTCTCTCCCCCTTTCCTCTCTCCCCTTCCCTCTCTCTCTCTCTCTCCTCTCTCTCCCTTCTCCTCTCTCTCTTCTTTTTCTCTCTTTTCTCTCTCTCTCTGAGTATGTATGTGTGCGCATGTGAGTGTGACATAGACAGATAGTGCGTGTTTTGTGTGCGTGCGTGTGCGTGTGCGTGTGTGTGGGGTGTTGTGTGGTGTGCGAGTGTGTTGTGTGCGCGCGCGCGCTCTGTGTGTGTTGACATAGAGAGCGGTGTGTATGTGTGGGGCGGTGTGTATGTGAGTGTGTTATTGCGCGCGCGCGCGCGTGTGTGTGTGTGTTTTGGGCGTGCGTGTGTGTGTGTGTGCGCGCGTGTGTGTGTGTGTGCGTGCGTGCGTGCTGGCGGCGTGCGTGCGTGCGTGTGTGTGTGTTGGGGTGTGTGTGTGTGTTTTGTAAAAACTGACACAGACAGAGATAGGAACGGCTGTCCCCAAAAAAGAGACAGTGACGGAGACGGGCAGAAAAGCACCCAAAAGAAGCACAAAAAGGCAGACAGACACATCCATCCATACATACATACATAAAAGAATATTATGCAGCAGTATGAGAGGAACTCAGGTACAGCCAAAGATATAACTACTCGTAAATATAATATCACCATTTACTCATACATGTATGAACACGCCTATGTCCACAAGTATATATACATATACACCTCACAATTCATATAAACACATAAAAGCATACCTTCACAAGCATGGACGTTTATGTCTGGTATGCATTTGCATGTGCACGTGTGCACGCGTGCACACGCCTCACACACACACACAAAACACACCCCAACACACACATACACACACACACACACACACACACACACACACACACACACACATACACACAGAGAAACTATTTTGCCATTTTTGTCCTGGCAGGAACACAGAACCAGTTAGCACTGAACAGCAGGAAGAAATTAATCCTGCTGAGAGGACAGAAAGGAAGCCATTAACATCAAGCAACGGGCTTCAAGCACAGAGTTTCAGCTAGCCTTGACTTACATGATTATATGAATGGTAAAGGAAAATGGACTTTCACTGTCCTTCTCTCAATCTATCTTTCTATCTACTTAACTATCTGTCTACCTATCTATCTATCTGCCTATCTATCTACCTATCTATCTACCTATCTATCTATCTATCTCCTATCTATCTCCCTACATCTATCTATCTACCTATCTTTTCTACTACCTATCTATCTACCTATTCATCTATCTACATATCTATCTATCTACCTACTACCTATCTATATATCTACCAATCTACCCTTACCTATCTTTCTATATACCTATCTACCTATCTACCTACTTTTTTTCCCTATCTACCAAATTTTTATCTATCCATCTATCTACCTATCTATCTATCTCCCTATCTACCTACTTATCTATCTATCTACCTATCTATCTATGATATGTGAGGAATTGTACGTGTGTATGGATTTGTATTCTGGACGATTTGTGTGATTTGTGCAAGCTCGCACGTGTAGTTGCTTTTCCCGTGCATATGTACGCGTAGTGTGTGTATGGTGTGGTGTGTTTGTGCGTGGGTGCGCGCGTGCGTGCGTGGTGTGAGTGTGTGTGTGTGTTGATTTTTGGGGGAGGGTATCTGTTTAGGGAAGCGGGTGTCAAGGATGGGAAATTGTCAGTGTTTAACTGGTTTTGTTTATTTATTCGATTGGTTTACTTCTGTGATCTTTCATTGATTTCATGACTTCAGTCAATAATTGAATGGCAATTTGAATGATTCATTTCTTTGTTTTTTGAACTTTATTTTGTTTGTTGATCAATTGGTTTTTTTATGTTTGTTTCACTTTTTCCCCCATGAGGGCCTGGTGTAAAGAAGCCTCTGGTTTTATTCCAATTACCCTCATTAAAATATTCGAGTTCGAAATATTCGAGTTCGAGTTCTATCCATCATCTACCTATCTATCTACTGTCTATCTACCTATCTATCTATCTATCTACCTACTTATCTATCTACCTATCTACCTACTTATCTATCTATCTATCTATCTTTTGTTGCCGTTATTGTTGTTGGGGGGTGTTTTTTGGGTTTTTGGTTTTGTGTGTTCTTTGTTGCTACCCCATAATCAGGGCAAGGGCTGGATGAAAATATATGAATACTTACTCTGTAACCCTTGAAAATAAAGACCATTCATTCATTCAGTTATTCTGTCTCTATCTATAATGTCTATCTATCTATCTATCTATCTCCCCTCTATCTATCTACATCTGTTTATCCATCTATCTATATCTATCTATCTCTCTATCTATATATCTACCAACCTACCTACCCACTTGTCCATGTATCTACCTACCTACATATCTACCTATTTGCCTACCTACCTACCTACCTACCTACACTCTCTCACTCTCTAATCTATTATCTATCGATTTTTCTATCTACCCTATCGTTCAGCCCCATGGGAACTGAAATCTCTGAAAGGGGGAAAAAGGGGGGAAAGGTGAACAAGGAGAAGTAACCTTTCCCAGATGATGACGCCTGCCTGTATGCAAATGAATACACCCTCTTATTGCATGGTCTTCAGTTAGCGAAGAGAAAGATTATGTTTCCCATTAATTTGTTATGCAAATGAATACACTCTCTTATTGCATGGTCTTCATTTTAGCGAAGAAAGATTATGTTTCCCATTAATTTGTTATGCAAATTAATACACCCTCTCATGGTAAGTGAAGAAGATGAAAATCTTCCGTACGCAAATGAATTCACCCTCTTATTGCATGGTTTCAGTTTGAATTTATTCAACACGAAGCTCCTTGAAACGCTATTTACATGTTGATGGAGCATCCAGTTCAGTTGCAAGTACCTACGTACTGAATGACTGAGGACGGGATAGCTCAGTGGTCGGAGCACTCGCTTTCCCCCAGCCAAGTTAAGCCGCGTCGAGCGTGGTTACCTCTTGGATGAGTTTACCGTTTGCCCGCCTTGGCTTCAGTACAGTCCCCCAGTTCACCCGCTGTAATGGGTTGCCTGCCCTCTTTAGGGGCAGGGAAGGTAAAGCAGCAGGGAGAGGAGACGGGCGCCACCCTCAATATGCTGGCCCCTAGAGAAGTGAAGTCTCTGACGCCTCGCTCCTCTACGACCTTATAGGTTATGGGACACCTTAACCTTTACCTTTACTGGATGACTGTAACAAGCTGAGGAGATGCAGTGGGGGGATGGGAGTTTGGAGTTGAACAATGGGAGTAGGATAAGGTAGGGAGAGGCGAGATATTATAATAATAATAATATATGGAATTTATATAGCGCTGAATCTTGTAAAAAAAAAAAAACAAATCGAAGCGCTTGCACTCAATCATTTACAGGCATGCAACTCTCCTTAAACATAATGAACAACAGATTTCAAAAACCATGCGCGCGCACGTAGCACGCATGCACGCACACACACGCACATACACACACACACAACATACACACACACACACACCCCACACAACACACACACACACACACACACACACCCCACACACACACACTCGGAACAACACTTAGAAGGTGAAAGATGCTGTTGAAAATTAAGGGGCAGATATTTGGGGAAAGTCTCAGGTAGGAAATAAGTGGTTTTGAGGCTGGATTTGAAGGTATCAAGTGAAGGGTTTTGGCGAAGTGAAAGAGGGAGGTCATTCCAGGGGATGGACCAGAAACAGAGAAGGAGCGACGGCCAACAGTGGTTTGTTTGAATCTGGGTGTTCGAAAGCACAAAGTATCTGCGGCTGAACGAAGGGAACGGGATGGAGTGTACAGATGAAGACAGTTACAGAGATAAGAGGGTGCAGATTTGTGGAGACATTTGAAACAGAGGGTAATGATTTTGTACTCCAGTCTTTGCGAGACAGGCAACCAGTGAAGAGATCGAAGAAGAGGAGTGATGTGTTCAGATTTTTTTTTCTTAGGACCAGTCGAGCTGCAGAGTTTTGTATGCGCTGAAGAGAGTGGATAGATGATGCTGGTAGGCCAGCCAAAAGAGAATTACAGTAGTCTAAACGTGAAAGAAAGAGAGATGTACAAGCTTGGAAGTTGCATCAGTGGATAGAAATTGCGAATCGCGCTTATGCGCCGTAATTGATAGTAGCAAGACTGCAGGTCTGGTGATGAATTTTTTCATAAGAGGGTTGTCCAGAACTACTCCTAAAATACTTTAAGAGTTGGACAAAGGTACTGACGTATTGCCGAATTCTAATTGAAGTTTTTGTGATAGAGGAAAGTTTATGTGGTCCTATGAGCATGGCTTCGGTTTTATCGGATTAAGTTGTAACTTGTTCTGAGTCATCCAGTTTTGAATGTCCCTTTAAGGCAGTAGGACATATTTGTCGGGGGGGAAGGCAAGTTTTCAACAGTAAACACTGCACTTAAGCTGAGTATATCGGCATAGAAATGATGATCAATATGGTTGGGTTTTTTATTATATGTGAAGTGGAGCAGTGTAGAGAGTAAAGAGAACAGGGCCCAGGACTGATCCCCTGCGGGACTCCACATTCCCTTTTGAAAAGGTTTTGATTGAATTTTGTTTACAATAACTTTCTGGAACCGGTCTGTGAGGTATGAAGTAAACCAGGTGAGGGCTGTGCCGTTAATACCAACGTATTTTGGAGGGGAGAAAGAAAATTGAGTGATCTATGGTATCAAAGGCGCAGATAAGTCAAGAAGAGTGAGGAGGGAGATTTTTCCTGCATCAGAAGCAAGTAAAGTGTATCTAAAGTGTGGACTAGGGTGGTTTTTGGTGCTGTGGTTGGGGCGATAGGCAGTTGAAAAGTGGGAAGGAATCATTGGAATGAAGGTGACTGTTGAGCTGTTTGAGAAAGACTTT
>CM054136.1:41985393-42017893 GCA_028751875.1 Rapana venosa
GTACGGGTTTTAAAAGTTTTAAAGGGGAAGGCACAACTACATTCAAATCTTAGGGGATACGTTTTTATTTGGATGCTAAGGTGAATAAAAACTGGGCCACAGAAATACGCAGTTGCTTATTTAAATATTACTGGTTATGGCTGGTTAAATCAAGGTGTTGGGAATTTAAAAGAGTTTCTTGCTGCTTTTAGACAAAGATTGATTGTCAAAGGCAACGATAGAATAATCATGTTCAAACTAGTGATAGGTATAGAACTTGTGAACAATTCAGAAGCTTGCATGACATCAAACCGTATTTAACGCTTGCAAAAGGAATTTTGCATTTTAAAAGAATAATGGCGTCATTCAGACTGGGTGTGTCAGATATAAATGTTTATAAACTTAGATAAAGAATGCATAGTGAATCCGATACAACATGCTCTTTATGTAGTGAAGCAACAGAAGATGAAGTACATTATTTTCGTATTGTTGACCTGCCTTTAATAACATTAGGAAAAATATATCCCAGCAAAATTTACCAACCAGCCTAATGCACTTAGACTCTGTTTGCTCCTAGGATGTAGTAGTCCTAATAGCATTAGAAACTTAGCCATACATTTACATAGAGCCTTTAAAATAAGAGATATTATGTTGTCGTTAGCTCGCACATTTTTTCCCTGTGGAAATAAGCACTTATGTGCTTTTTGTTTTGGGTTTACATCGTTTTGTGTCTTGTCTCACTGTACTTCACCATGTTTCCCTATCATTATTCACCAAATTGATCAGCCATCCCCTTCATGTATGGGCCAATGGCCTTTCATGACAAATTCTTGCAGAGTTCAGAGTTCTCTCTCTCTCTCTCTCATCTCTCTCCTCTCCCTTTTCTCTCTCTCTCTCTCTCTCCTCTCCTCAGCAATTCAGCCTCCCAAATTCTGTCTCAAGTCAAAGTTCACCCAATGAGTGACTGTTTTTTTGTACCACCCCCCCCCCCCCCCCCTTTTTTTTTGATGTTGCTGTTGTGTTTTGTTGTTGTTTACATTGACCTTTTAAGGGGACTTTTTTCTGCTTGTGTACTTACTTTTCAAAATATAAATCCGGCTTTTGTGTATGGAATGGGCACGTAAAACGCACCCCCCCCCCTTTGCCTTTTTTTTTTTTTTTCACTTTTTCCAAAATTTTTTTTTTGTACTTTAGTCAAACCAAATCAAATTCTTTTATTTCGAGAAAATGAATAAGCACTTAAGCGTTTTTTTTTTTTAAAACCCCCATTAGTATTTATTTTACTACTTACTTAGGTCATTTTTTATCATTTATTTATCTATCTATCTATCAATTTAAAAATTCTATCTCTTATTTCGGGATCACAAAATAACCACTAATTTTTTTCTTCTTTTTTTAACCGTCCATTTCCGGTTGCAGAATAAAGGGATTTTTTTCCTTTTTCCTTGAAAAAACTGCTTTAAATGTCACACAAAAACACACACACACCCCAAACACAACACACCCCAAAAACCCCAACCACACACACACACAACACAGATCGGGAAGGAATAGATATTCATGAAAAATGCCACGTTCAAAAAATTTTTTATATGACTCCACTTTTCATAACTCTCGCTGAGGTTAATATTATTTTTCCCCCAGAAAGACTCTACCTGAGATAGTTGTGAGAAAAAAATATCATACATTGGAGAGAAGAGAAGAGAAAAGAGAGAGAAAGAGAGAGAAAAAGAGAGAGAGAGAGAGAAAAGGGAGTTATTTTCTTTAACTCCTTCCAAAACCAAAAAGTGATACAAACGATTGTGGTGGTGAAGAGAGAGAGAGGAGAGAGAGAGAGAAGAAGAAAGAGAGAGAGAAGAGGAGAGAGAGAGAGAGAAGAGAGAGAGAGAGAGAGTTTTCTTTTTAACGTCCTTCCCCACCAAAAATGATATCAACGTTTGTGTGTGTGTGTGTGGGTTGGGAAGAAAAGAGAAGAGAGAGAAGAGAGAAGAGGAAGAGAGAAGAGAGAGAAGAGAGAGAGAGAGAGAGAGAGAGAGGAAGAGTGATTAGTTAGTTCTTCATTTTTTAACGCCCTTTCCCCCAAAAAAGTGATAGCAGACGTTTTTGGTGTGTGTGGAGAGAGAGAGAGAGAAAGCGAATGCAATGCGAATGGTTTTTTCAAAACCCTTTGGGCCCAATTTTGAAGGGGAAAAACAAAAACACACACTATCATACAAGGATATTCACAAAACAACAATTTACAAAACATTAGCAAAACACGATCCTTTTTCAAGAATTAATAAAGGGTCCGCAGTCTAAATGCTTTTTATAGGAAAAAGCAACTGTTTTTTATAACTATTTATTTTCCCGACGTAAGAGCATGATTTAAACCATGGAGACATGGTTACGTAAGAACTTTTTGAGGGATAAAACTCCTCTTAATCCTAAATTTGTGAACACATGAGTAGAAAAGTATTTCGTCTTCAGTTGAATATCACAAAGAGGACAAATCAAAGCTACTCGTTTACCTGTTAAAATAGAAATAAAGCTTTTTCAGTCTGAGATCCCAAAATTTTTAAATTTTGTTAATTTTCTTTTCAAATCCCTATCCTTTTTCCCCATTGAAAGTAAAAAGGGAATGCAATTGATGGATTGACAGAATACATTAAAAATTAGTACTATTTAAATTGTGAAGCCAGTCTTGCCACCTGACATTCAATTAGCTTTCACGAAAAAGTGTAAGAACAAAGAGTGTTTTTCAACGCCCGTTTGACCACACAATCCAAAAACCGTTCTGTATAACTTTTTTTAATTTTTTGTCCCCCAGTTTGACTTGCCCTTTTTTTCATCTAACAATAAACATTTTATGGTTTACGGGAATCTTGTTGTTCCATCTGAGGCAATTTCAACAAAAAAGCGAATGCACTTACGCTGTAACAATTTGAATGGTTCTTTTCTTTTCTCCATTACAAAATTATTAGGTGTTTTTACTGATACCCCGAAAAATTTCTAAGGGAAATAAATGAACTTTCCACTATAATACATCTGCATCAAGCCCCCCATACTTCACCCCAAAAATGCTATTGGCTTTTCTTGTGGTCAAATAATTTCATAAATAAGCCAATGAATAATTGTTAATTTATTTAACTTTGCTTTTGGGAAAATTTAGACCCCCTCTTTCCCCAAGCAAGGTCCTTACAAGCAAACGTAAAACTAAAGTGTCAAAAGTACGTCTAAGTTTTTTATAGCATTTACTACACCCATAGTAACACCATGAACTCCAATTTTTTTCCTTAGCAGCAAGAAAACCCCCTTTTTCTAAAAACAATTATTTTTACTCTTAGACATATTGACCTTTAGTTGAACTTAGCGTGACTTTGTAAAAAATTTTAATTGTTTTTGAGGCCTACTACATTTTTCAATATTAATACAACGCATCAGAAAAAAGTAGAATAAAAAAATTTAAGGTTCTCAACATGAAAGGAAACACCCCTGCTTTCCATATTTTACAAAACTTTCCCCATTATTTCATTAATAAAAAAGAAAACAAAACAGGCTGCATACATCCCCCCGCTTAACCCCATAGTACATTGTACAATCTTAAGAACCCCACCCTAATTCTCCTTTCCACTTTAACAGCTATAACACAAGTAAATAATTTACCGAAATTCCTTTTTTTTTCCAAAATTGGCCATTTAAACCCCTATTGCAGAATCAAAAGCCTTTTCAAAGTCAAAAAAGGGAATGTATAGCTCGATTTAGACTAAGTTTTTCTGAAACATGCAAGAATGTGAATATTTGATCATTGTAGAATAATTGCTCTTAAAACCGCTTGAAATTCGTTGTTATATTATTAGCTTCTACCCATCTCTGAAGCTGTGATTTATAATTGAACTATAGATTATTGCAATATTACAAATCGATAACCTCTGTAGTTTTTGGATCATCGTTTTTCCTTTTTTTTACAAGGAATTTCAATAGATTCAACCAGCGTTGGAAAAAACCTTTATAAATAAAGCATTAAAAAAAAGTTACAAAAATTAATAACCCGACTACACTAAAAAAATTCTTCAAAAATTCTCCAATAATTCCATCAATACCTGTGCTTTTTTCTTTTAATTTTCTTATGGTAGAAGAACTTCATCTATAGAAATTGAACGATTAAATAAAAAGCTTCATCCTTTTTTCATTTTCTTTATTTCCAAGAAACATTACAGAATCTTTTTTCAATAATCCCGAAAATGCGACCAATTCAAATCTATTGTTTTTTAAAGGCTGCTTTAAATTTTTAGAAAAAAATTTTTCGCATATTTTTCCCCAAAACGTTTTCTGATCTTTAAAAGAGTAAACTAAAAAATAGCCTCGTTAATTTTCTCGTTTTTTTTGGGGCCCCCTCAAAAAGCTCTTAATTCACGTCTAGCACGACAATTTACTCGCCCTTCTCTTTGTAAAGTACTCAAATTTTCTGTAACAGATTAGGACAGATTTCTTAAGTTTACTACATTCCTTGTCGAACCAACTACGACTTTACTACCTCACTGTTTTTAAAAGTTTTTCTCCATGCATTCAGTGCTTCTTCGACAAATGAACAAACAAGGCCTGTAAACATCTGAGTCAAGGTGACTAATTGCACATCCATGATACTGTATGTCCTCTGAGCAAAACTTATTAAGAAGTTTTCACAGAATTATCACCCCATACATATTTTTGCAAAAAATTGTTTTGCTTATTCTTACTTGCTTTTTGGGAAATTATTTTGAGGAACTCATAAAAAACCTACAGGCAATGACTGATTCTAACGATCACTTACCATATTTGACAATGATCTTTAAACATAAAAAAAAAACGCAAGAAACAAAAAAAAAACATTCACCTACTACCACGTAAAAAATAAAAGAAACGACCAACACAATCACCAAACAAACGCCATTTTAAAACAGAGATCCAGGACGGTGCACATGTTTAGCAACAATTTTCCAAAGTTATTTAATTTGTCTCCCAGAAATTTTTATCTAACAACAGGGTTACTGCACATGTAAATTCAACATCAGAATCAAAAATTCCCGCAAAAAATAATGCGTTAGAAGTTCGGCTATTTAAGTCTCCACACAACACAAATCCATCATCTGAAAAAAATCACATTTTCACAAAAAAATTTTTTCCGAGCCAATATGCCATAACAATCTCATAATTTAAATAAAAAGGGCGCGCCCTCGGGAGGAATGTAAGTACATACAAAAAATACATCTTTCAGATACCAAAAAAAAGCTTTTTGATCAAAAACACCCCCGGTTAAAGGCATTTTTATTTTTTTACATATTTACAGAGACTCTTTTTAATCAACAAATAACCCCCCCTGATCGTCCCCTTGATTTGACAATTTCAAAGGGGTTTAATAAAAAAAAACCGTACTCAAAAAAACAACTTTTAAAATTTTCAACAAACTTTCCAGTAAGCAGACAAAAAAAAAAAAAAAATAAAAGCAACAAACTCTTATCAGAATTTTTTCCAAATGAACAAAATCCAACTCAAAAAAAAAAGGGATTTCTTTTTTTATTTTTTCCCTTTTCTGCCCCCTTTCCCCCAACCCTCATTTCCCCACCCCGCCACCGGCCGGGAAGGAACAGCGCTATTTGCCGCTGCCCCCCAGGCAAGCTAGCATCACGCGCGCGCGTGGGGGAAGCCCCCACAAATCTTGCCAAACCCCGTGTATTTTTTCCTCCACAACCCGTGCTTTTCCAAACATTACCCCCCCCTCAAAAAATCAACCACGGCCGGCCCAAAAACCCCTTTTTTTCAAAACACAGAGACACCACCGTCATACCCCATATTTCACCCATCAAAAAACAAATATCAAAAGCAAATTAGCCCGTTTGCCCTCTCACGGCCTTCTTTAAAATTGGGTTAATTTTCTTCGACATTTCGGACACGTGCGTAAAAATCTTTTATTTATATACACCTTTGTTCCCCTCAACTTCTGTCGGGCCTTTCCCCGGATGGCTTGCTTCTGTTGAAGAAATGCACATGCAAAGATGGGGGAATCTGGCCTGGGTTTAACGGTGCCCGAAAAAAACTGAATGCTTCAACAGTTCCAACTGGTCAGGATCAATCTTTTAAAACCCCCTCACAATTGTGCTTGTTTCACCTGCGAGTTTTGGGGGGATTCCGTGGACGATGAGTTTTCCTTTTGTGATCTTCCTCCAGGGCGTCCACCTTTTGGCCAGGCCCCATTCTCCTTCCGCAGCCCTCACCCTCCCTCAGCTGCTCCACCTCCCCCCAAAGGGCCCCCAGAAGCTACCATTTCTCCTTCAAGCTTCCATTTCTCTTCAAATGCAAGGGGTTTTATCGATTGCAGCGTACGATAACATCGAAATGGACGCTCCAACTGATGGCGATGGGGGGGAGAAGACGTGGCTCACTTGGGGGGTCGGTACTGGGGGGTTTTTCCTGGCGGGGAGTTGTCACGCTTTGGGGTCCGGGGTTCAGCTCAACGTCCCCACCTGCGCAATAAACCCGAAAAAGTTGGACAGGAGCAATCCCACCACGACACCGGCTTGCAGGTTTCGCATCCCCAATGTCCGGGTAAAAATTTTTTGCTTTTCACCCGGCGAAACATAAAGTTCATGGAAAAAAGCCAAAAAACCCGGGCCACTTTTTTGGCCAAATGACAATGGTTCGGGGGCAGACATGAAGCTAAGGAGAGCATTTTTGTCCGGTTTGGGTAAATTGGCTGCGCAATCACGTGCCCCCGGAACCCCGCCATTTGGTTTTTCGTCTTACGACAAAAGGGGCCCTTAACCGAACGGCCAGTCGCATTTTTTTGGGATAGTTTGTTTAGATAAAAATTTTCCCCCAACTGCAAAAAAGAGATCTGAAACTGGCTAAGTAGGAAAGTGATGCTTAGGGCCGTGGCCCTTTCCCGGGCCGTTTTTCCCCCAAATTGGGGGTTTGAAAACGACGGAAGCACCAGCCCCCATGAACTTCTAAAGTGAGTTTTTTTTTGGTTTTGATCGAGAACGTTAAACTATTACAAAAAGTTAGATGACACCCTTGTATAAGTTTTTGTGGATACCAAAAAAATTGTTATAATTGTCGAATTGGTTTTGTGTGTGTAGGGGAGGGGTGGGGGGGTGCAAGTGTGTGGGGTGTTTTGTGTGCGTTTTTTTGGGGTGAAGTGGGGGTTTTTTGGGGGTGCCCCGGGGTGATGATGAGTTGTGATTGTTTTTTAATTTTAATGAAATTCTAATTTTAAAGTAAAGGGGGACAAAAAATTTTTTTTTGTTTTTTTACTTTTATGTTTTTTTAAAATGTATTTTTTAAATGTTTAATGTTTTCATAAGGGTGTTTGTTATTTTTGGGCTGTTGTTTTTAAAATTGTAAATTGTTATTATTCAAAAATAATTTCAATTTTAAAGTCAGGGGAAATTGGGTTTGTTTTTTTTTTCCCCCAAGGGTTTTTACATTTTTTATGCCCATTAGTTTAATAATTTTTATAATTGTGTTTTTTTTTTTAAAAATTGCTGTTGATTTTAAAAAATTACATAAATTTGATTGTTTTTTGTGTACTGTGATGTCCTGTCTACTTGTTGGCCCCAACAAAAAAATTTTTCTCTCTTTGAGATAAAAAAGTTTTCCCGATTCTGATTCTAAATTCTCATTCACAGATTGACAAGAAAGGTGTCAGGGGCACCCCAAAGTCAGGCCAAAATTTAATTTAAATTTAAATGCAGTGTCATATCTTTTTTTGGTTTGTTGATTGTTTTATTTTTTTCAGGCTGTTTTCTCTTTTTTAAAATTGAAACCCGGAATGGTTAGCTAGAAAACATTTTTAAACAGAAGTGTAAAGGGTTTAAGGGAAAAATTAAACAAAAAAATTATAAGTTTTGGGGGAAAAATAATATAGGAGACAGACAAAAAAAAACTCATTTTTATGCATAAATTAAAAATTATTTATTTTGAGAGCAAAAACAAATTCGGGTCACTCATTTTGGGTTAAAGTAATTCATTCTTTTAAATTTTTTTTTTCATTTTTAGTTTTGTTTAAAAAATTTTTTTATTTGTGAAATTGTATTTTCAGTTTAAAAGTAGAGCAACTGTTTTAAATTTTTGCTTGTGGCTGGCAAAACATAATTTCATACTTTGGTGAAATAAACTTTTTTTAAAGAAGAAGATGACAACAACAAAAAATAATAATTGGTCCAAAAACATGAAAGGCCTCCCTATTTTTCCTTGTATTGTCAACCCAGTGTCCTCCAAAAAGACAATTTGAAAAAAAAGTGACATCAACATTCAGTAAAACACACCCAAAACCACCCCTGCCAAGCCCGGTAAAAGCCAAGTGGGTTTTGAAAAGGAGAGGAAGGGGTTTTCAGAGAACCATTTAAAACCCCCACCCATGCCAACCCCATTTGGGGGAAAACCCAATGTGCCACATCTCACCCAAATTTCTTTCCTTTTTTTTGAGAATGAGGTTTTGCAAATGCTGCCACAGTAGGGAAAAAGATTTTTTTTTTTTTGTTCCGAAAGAGAAGAGGAGAGAGGGGGGGGGGGGGGGAGGGATAGTCCAGGGAGGGGGAGAGGGGAGGGGGGAAGAGCTTTTGTTTTGTGTGGTGGTGTGTGAGAGAGAAGAGAAGAGAAGAGGGGGGGAGGGGGGGGGGGATGGGGGGGGAATTGGGGGGGGAGAGAGAGGGAGGGAAAAGAGCTTGGGGTGTGTGTGGTGTGTGTGGGGAGAGAGAGAGAGAGAGAAAACAGAGAGAGAAAAAAGGGGGGGATAGACAGGGAGGGGGAGAGGGGGAGGGAGAAGCTTGTGTGTGTGGGGTGGGTGTGTGTGAGAGAGAGAGAGAGACAGAGAGAGAGAAGGGGGGGGGGGGAAGACAGGGGGGGGGAAGAGAGAGGGGGGGGAGAGAGCTTGTGTTTTGTGGGGGTGGTGTGTGTGGGGAGAGAGAGAGGGGGGGGGGGGGGGGATAGAAAAGGGGGGGGGAGAGAGAGGGAGGGGAGAGCTTGTGTGTGTGTGGTGTTGTGTGTGTGTGTGTGTGAGAGAGAGCCCAGAGAAGAGAAGGGGGGGGGGGGTTTAGACGGGGAGGGGGGAGAGAAGGGAGGGAGAGAGCTTGTGTGTGTTGTGAGAGAGAGAGAGAAGGGGGGGGGGGATAGACAGGGGGGGGGAAAGAGAGAGGGAGGGGGGAAAAGCTTGTGTGTGGGGGGTTTTGTTTTGGGGTTTTAGAGGGGGGGAGAGAGCTTGGTGTGGGGTGGTGGGTGGGGTGTGAGAGAGAGAGAGAGACAGAGAGGGGGGGGGTAGAAAAAAGGGGGGGGGAAAAGAGAGGGGGGGAGAAAAGCTTGTGTGTGTGTGTGTGTGGGTGTTTTGTGTGTGTGTGTGTGGTGTTTTGGGGTGTGAGAGAGAGAGAAAAGGGGGGGAGGAGGAGGGATAGAACAGGGGGGGAGAGAAAAGGGAGGGAAAAGAGCTTGTGGGTTTTGGGTTTTTTGTGTGTGTGTGTGTGTGTGTGTTGTTTGTGGGTGTGTGGGGTAAGAAAAGGGGAGGGGGAAGAGGATAGACGGGGAAAGGGGGAGAAAAGAGGGAGGGAGAGAGCTTTGGTGTGTGGGTGTGTGTGTGTGTGTGTGTGTGTGAGAGAGAGAAAAGAGAGAGGAGGGGGGGGATAGAAAAGGGGGGGGAGAGAGAGGGGGGGGAAGAGCTTGTGGTGGTGGGTGTGTGGTGTGGAGAGAGAGAGAGAGAAAAAAAAGCCCAAACACACACGACTCAGACACCACCCCCACCCACCCACCCACTTAAAGGTGCAAAAAAAAGGAAAAACTAAACTCCCGGTACCTGCGTAAAAAGCTACACAACGCAAATAAACTTTCGAGGGCATTTTAGATCTCTAAATTTGTAAACGGAGTTTTGTTTTGGGTTTAAAGGGTTTTTACCCCGATAAAACGGCTGGCGTGTGGGGGAAGGGTCTAAAGGATGGCGCAACCAGCCCATTGTCGGGTTTACTTGATAAAAGCGGGAACAAGGTCCCCGGGATACAAGGGTTTTCTCTGTGTCTTAACTTAGAAACCCATAAATGACCTCACGGGACTCCAGCGCAGACGACCCTTTCGCCCATATAAAAGACTGACTTTTTGTTGAAAATTTTTGGGGAACAAGAAACACGGCACATTTATAGGCACCACCCACCAAGTGGGGGAAACCCAAAGGGAACCCTGGTGTTTTCCCAACTTAGAGAAAAAGGGGTCCCCAAACCCCCATAAACTGCGACACCCCGGGGGGGGTTGGGGAGCCCCCAGCAGATCTGGGCGAAAAACCTTTGGCCTTTTCTGTCTTTTTTGACTGGGGCCCCTTTGCTCCCAATCCACTTTCCCCCTAGCAAAATGATACGTCACGGTGCGAGGTAGGCACACATCACACAACTGTCCCTAAATTTACCCCAATTTTCAGGTGTGCCTGTTTGTGTGGGGAAATTTGCCCTCATCTTTTGCTGTCATCTCTGCTCTTGACATGGGACTGTTCGGGGAACTGCCCGACCAGCACAACCCCCCAAATTGTACGTACCTCCAACAAACCATAAAGGAAAGGGCAAAGGTATTTCAAAGGGCTTGATGCAGGGTTTTTGCTGCTGAAAATTGACATGAAAATTTCCATTGGGGCCACCTACAAAAAAACCCACAGACCCAGCTACGGGCAACACAACGGGCAAAAAAACCTTTTCCAAAACCCAACAAAAAATCGGGCAAAAGTTTTTCCCAAAACCCCCAAAACATCAGGCAACACATCGGGCAAAAGCCCCTCCCCACCCAACAAAACAGGCAACACATCGGGCAAAAGCAACCCCCCCCCCCAACCACACGGCAAAAGCAACCCCCACCCAACCCGGGCAAAACCACCTCCCCCCCAAACATTGGGCAACACATCAGGCAAAAGCCCCTCCCCCCCCCCAAACAAAAATCAGGCCCCCAAAACGGGCCCAAAAAGCAACCCCCCCCCCAACACATCAGGCAAAAGCACCTCCCCACCCAACACATCAGGCAACAAAAACTTTCGGGCAAAACCCCCCCCACCCAACACATCGGGCAAAAGAAACCTCCCCCCCCCAACACATCAGGCAAAAGCACCTCCCCACCCAACACATCAGGCAACACATCGGGAAAAAAAAGAAACACCCCCACCTAACACATCAGGCAACACAAAAAGGCACGGGCCCACTTCCCCACCCAAACACACCCAACACAAAAACCCCCCTTTAGAAAAAAGAAACACCCACCATATCTTCGGGGAATGGCAGTAGAAAAAAGGGCCCTACTGCTCCCCTTCACGGGCAAGTAGGTCGGCCTTTGTAAAGCATGGGAAAATCAGAAGGCACCCCGGAATAACTGATCCCTAGTCCCCTTACAAGAGTCCCTGTGCATGGGAAAAAAATTTTAAATAAAAAAAAAATTTCCGTACTCCCAAAACTCTTGTTTTCATTACAACATTCACATAACAAAATTTTTTAAGTTGAAAATGAAATTTTTTAAACAAAAAGAGGGGGTTTAAAAAAAGAGGGAAAAAGGAACATTGAAAGAGATTCCATGTCTCTGTTTTTTAAAGGGAAAAAGGGGGCCCATAAATTTACTGAAAAAAAAAAGGCATTGATAAAAAACTATTGAAAATGGGTCTTGCAAAAGTAACCCCCCAAAAACCCCAGTTCTACCCCAAAAACAAAAAAGAGCAGAAAAAATTAAAAGGCATCCAAACTGTGCAGCAAGTGCACTTTTTTATTTGAAATTAAAAACACTTTAGTGAAAATAACAAGGTGGTTGTTGAGTACTTTTTGGTTCACATGGGACATGAAATAGAGCTTTGCCCCTTTTGAATTTGTCACCAAACTACGCCCCTGTAACCCGCGAAAAACCCTTGCTAGGGGTGTGGAAACAGTAAAAATTTACCAGGGGATATTCGGACAACATCCAAAAGCATTAACGAAGCCCCCCTTACCTTACAAGAAAAATATACAAACATCAGCCCAAAAAATAAAACAAAACTCGTTTTAAAAAAAAAAGGGGCAAATGTTTCCAAAAGTGTGCGTCTCGGGTTAAGAAATGGGGAAAAAGAAACACATAACCCAATCTTTTAAACTTCAAAGCTCAAGGGGAAAATTGCCCAGGGCAAAACATTTAAAAAACAAAAGGGGGGGGGATTTTTTCATTATGTATTAAAGACCCCCTTTCAAAAAAAAATTGATGTTTTGGTAAAAAACAAAATGATCTGTCAGATTCCACTCCCCTCCACAACACAGTATGACTTTCTTTAACATCAATTCCCATCATTGATGACTTTGGGAGGGCCATTCCGTTGCATGGGCTATTAGTAAAAAGAAAAAGGATACACAGGTTTAAAAAGTTTTCATGGGGTTTTTGAGAAAGGCCCAAAAATGATAAGACTACTCTAAAACCCCTATATTTATGATGAATTTTGCCCAAAAGCATTTTATGGTGCTTGGGGTAATGTTTTCACTGCTCCGAAAAAACCTGTATTGTTTCATGGCATGTTTCCCAAAACATGGAACAAAAAAAAATTTAAAAGGGGTTTTCTGCCCGGGAAGGGGAAAAGCACAAGTTGAAAAAAACATACCCCTGTATCTTGAGGCAAGAAGTTGAGAAGCCCCAAATTTAGAAAAAGTTGACTGAATTCAGTGAAATACTTGATTTTCCAAAACAAAAAAGCCCTCTTTTTGACGATTAATTTCAAAAAACAAATGTAAAAAAACCGACAAACTGAAACTGGGGAGCCTGCTTTCCCCCAGGGTATGCTGCAAACACAAATAGGTATCCAAGGGTTTTCACCCAGTCCTTTAAAAAAATATTTTTTTTAACCGAAAACAAAAGCGTGGTTTGGGTCGTCTACTTTTGTTTTTTTTTAGGGGATCAAGAAAAAAGCTTTTGACAATTTTAAAAAAATGTGAAAAAGGAAAAACCACTCCAGGGACAGAGAAAATTTGCAAAAACCCTAAAAGTGCCCTGAGTGTTTTGGTATCTGGTTCAGGGCAAAAGAAAGTGAAAAGGGTTTTTACCCCGCTTCATTTAATACATTATTGGCTTTATTATTGCAAAAGGTACCCCGACTAAAACAGTGTCAAAAGTAAACAGTATGTCCAGACTGTAAGGTTTGCATAAAACATGTTTTCCTGCACATGTACAGATTTTTTTATCAAAAAGCTTAAACCCTGCAAAAAAATCCACATTCAAAAAACCCTTTTCTTAGATACCAATAAAAGACCCGCAATTTTTTAAACCCCCGGGACCAGAAAAAGGGTTAAAGAATCTGAAAGGGAATATTTACATGACAAGCTTTTTTTTTTTCATTTCCCAAAAAGCAGAGAAAATTTTTTTAAACCCTTTATCTCAAAGCAGAGTAACAGTTTGAAAAAAAATAAACAACTTTGAACAAGAAACTTTTTTAAATGGGAAAAGAATGGCTTGATTGATTTTAAAAGTAATTGCAACAGGCTGTGAAGCACTTAAAAGTGTCATTGACAATTTACATCAACAATTTGGGGTTTTCAAAGGGAAACAAGTTTTTAAAAGCTATGAGAGAATTGACAAAAAGTTTTGAAGTGCTTTTTAAAAATTTCAGGTTTAAAAAACATTTGAAAGTCCCGAGAAGTGTTGTAAAGTTCTTTTCAAAAAAGGGAAAATCCAAAAAAAAAAGGCCCTTAAAATTTTTTAAACCAGATACTGAAGAAAAGGGAAAAGGGTTTGTAAATGTTTCATAAACGGGCACCGGCCAAATGTTCAAATTTTCATGTTTAGAGGGAAAACAAAAGGGGACAATTGAAGAAATTCTTTGGCGGGAGTTTGTAACCCCCATTCCCGGCTTTCATGCAAACTGGGGATGAAACTCAGTGGGTGAAAAGTGAAAATTTAAAAATTGTCCTCCATGGGAGAAGTCAAATAAAAAATAAAAACCCCATGGATATCAAATAGGTTCTACTCCGGGCTTCTGAACAAAGGTCATTGATAGGCCCCTTTTTTTTTTGGGAGATATTTGTTTTTTATGTTGGGATTCCTGTAAGCCATTGAAGTGCTTTTAAAGAAAACCCTTTTGATTTGCAAAGCAACTTTTTCATTTTTAAAAAAAAATTTTAAGCAACAAACTTCCCTGCCATAAAAGTTTTTAAGTAAACCTCATCTTAATTCATTTTTTAAAAAAAAAGCATAAAAGCAAAAAGTTTTTTATAAAGCTGCTCCTGTTGTATTAATTTTTTTTTCCTCCCGTAAAAAAGTGTGTTCAAATTAAATATTTTGGAGATTTTGGTTTTTTGGTAAAGTTCAGTGCAAACAATGTAAACCCAAAAAGTCTGTACACATTTTTTATTGGGCCCCATAATCTCTAAAAAAATTCCCGCCCAGTATTGCTTTTTCATTTCATTTAAAAAATTTCAAAAGGGTGTTAAAACTATTTAAAAGGGTTTTTAAAACAATAATGATTAGCAATGAGGTATATACACTTATTAGTTTGCAAAAATTTACGGTTGGGGTTCATTCATGGGGTTTTGGTATTTTTTTTATGTCCTTTAAAGAATTGTACAAACGAATCACATTTAAAAAAGTCCCCCAGCATGGTTAAATTTATTTTGTATATCACTGCCCTTTTTTTTTGTAAAAAATTTTTGGTACTATTTTTTTTTCCCCATTTTTTTCACAAACTCTGAAAGTTCCCAAAATGACATTTGTATGTTGGGGAGAAGCAATTTATTTTTAACAAAAATTTTGTGGCCCCAAATGCCCAAAATTTTAAACAATTCAGACTGCTTGGGGCTTACTCCTGAATTCTTTTTTGGATTTAAATTGGGTAAATGATTAGCTGGGTTTTGGCTAATAAATTTTTTTGTCCTGAAAATTAAACTTCTTACACAAATACAATTTTCCTTTCAATGGATTTTCTTTTCAGTTTTTGTTTAATTTTGCTTCATTTTTGTTTTTTATGTTTATTTTAATTTTTTCATTTTTTAGGATTTAGAACAGTTTAAAAATTTACTGATGACAGAACTGGGTACTGTGATTAAAAGAATCCATGTTAGCAATTTTAAGGTTGGGAAAAATTTTAAATGAATTTTTGGCTGATTCATATGATGTTTTGGGGTTTTGTGTGTTTGTGTAAGGGGTGGGGTGTGTGTGTGGTGATTTTGTGTTGTGTGTTGTGTTCAAAGTCCCCGGGCAAAGTCCAAAGGGCAAAAAATTTTTTTTTCAATGGGACAAGAATAAACAGTTGGGGAAATTTTTTTTCCCCCCCCCCCCCTTTTTTCATCAAACCAATTTTTTAACTAAAGAAAGAAAAAAAAAGAAAAAAAAAAAAAGATAATGGGATAGCAGACCTAGAATTAAAAAAAAAAACCCCAAACTAATCTATGGGAAACCCCCTACCCAAAACAAACAAAAAAAAAAAATAACATATGCATAAAAATTAAAATAAAACAAAAAACCCAAAAAAAAGAGACCCCCAAAACCCAAATTTAAATAATTCAAAAAAAACCCTGAAAAAAAAAAACCCGTCAAAACACAAACAAAACAAAAATAAAAAAAACCAAACCAAAACAAACAAAAAAGACAAAACAGAATAAAAAAATTAAAAAAACACAACCCAAATGCTTCCCCCCCCCCCCCCCCCCCCCCTCACACACTGTACACACCCAAAATTTAACCCTAAAAAACAACTGAATAAAAACAACAAAAGGATGAAAACAAAAAAGGACAACCCCAAAAAGGAAAAAAACAACCCAAAAAAACACAAATAACAACATAAAAACAACAGCGACTAAAAACTTAACATAGGACAAAAAAAACAGCCCAAAACAAAAGGGAAAAACCCAAAATAGAACTAACAAAAAACGAGAAAAAAGTCCAAAAAATCCCCCCCCCCCCCCCAAAAAAACCACCCAAAAAACCCCAAAAAAAACAAAAGGCAAAAAAACCAAACCCCACCCCCCACCAAATACCCCAAAAAATAACAACAACCCAAAAACCAAAAAAAAATGGGAAAAAACAAGAAAAATGATGTATTTATTTAAAAAACTTACATACACATACACATCCTCCCCCCAAAACCCCTTAACCCCATAAAATACCCATGGGGTGTGAAGGGGAGAAGAGATCCAAAAACTTGTACTGGGAAAAGGGTAAGGCCCTTTTTGGGAAAACAAGGAAAAAGTTTTCCCGTTTTTACACCCGTGGCCCAAAAATTTTTAACGTCAAGAAGTACTCTACAACTTTGAATCAATTTTGTGTCGCAAAAATTTGTTTGTTTTCTGACGTCACACAGACCAAATTTTTTAAATAAAAGTCGTAAACTGGCTTTCTTAACACACTTCCCAAAATCAACGAAGCATAGAAGTAGGCCTAGAGAGGTTCCGGAAATGGGAAAGGGGTTTGACAACAGAGTCACTGTTTTTTACCTAGCGGACAAAAAAACCCAAAATGGGGGATCCGGACACGTGAATTTCACACCAATCAAAAAGCCGGACAAAATGCTCCCCCTTAGCCCTTTAAGGGGTTCGGGAGGCATGTCTCTTTTACACAAGTCCTTGCACAAAAAAATGGGGAAAAGGGAAAGGGCCCAGAACCACCGTAAAATTTTCACCAAAAACCCCAGAGCACTGAGAAAACAGCCTGTCACTGAAGGTGTGCTAGGGGAAAACCCCCCGAGGAGAGAGAGAGGAGAGGAGGTTAGTTTTTTCAGGGTTTTTGTCCTTCCCACCAAAAGTGTTCAGACGATTTTTGTGTGGTGTGTGGGGGAAATGGAGAAAGGGGAGAGAGAGAGGACGTTTGGTTTGAAAGCGGGTGGTCCTATATCCCCCAAATTTGTGAAAAGGACATTAAAAAAATAATAATAAAAGAAGAAGAATGTAAAGGAATTTAAAATAGCGACATTAAACAAAAACAAAAACACACACACACACAAAAACAATCTTCCCAGGGAAAAAGCAGTCCCTGAAAGGGTTTTTTTCTGGCACTGGACCGCTGGGTGCGCTTTCGCTCCTCCTCCCCCCTCCTCCTCCCCACGCTGCCCAAAGCACGGTCCCCGCGGCAAGGACAAATTTGGGCCCGGGGATCCTTTCATCATGGTCGAAAACCTGGGGTTTGGGGGGTACTTCCTGGAGCAAAAAGTAACCCTTTTGGCGACATGGGCACCCCGAAGCTTTGGGGTGGAAGGGGCTTTAGGAAAAAATTAAAAGCAGTTCCTGCAGTACTTTCACCCAGCCCAGAGTTTGGCAAACCCCGGGGCCCTTTCTTTAAAGGGGAAGGGACGAGGGAGGGAGGAAGTGGTGTGGGTGTGTGTGGTGTGGTGGGGGGGGGGTTGGGGGTGGGGGTGGGGGGGGTGCGTGGGGGGTTTTGGGGGGGGGTGGGGGGGGGGGGTGTTGTGGGGGGGGGTGTGTGTGGGGTGGGGGGGGGGGGGGTGGTGTGTTTTGTGTTTGTGTGGTGTATTTTAGTTTGTGTGTGTGTGTGGGGGGGGGGGGGGGGGGGGGGGATGTATGTGTGGTGGGGGGTTTTGGGGTGTGTGTGTGGGGGGGGGGGGGGGGGGGATGTATGTTGGTGTTTGTGGGGTTTTTGGGGGTGTGTGTGTGTTTATTTATTTTTAGTTTGTTTTTTTCTTTTAAATGGAAAAAGCCCCTCGCGTGTTTTTGTTTTTTTTAAAAACCAGTCCCCGTGTTGTGTGTGGGTTTTTTTTGTTTTTGTTGGGTGGTGTGTTGTGTGTTTTTTTTTGATTTTTGTTTTTTTCTTTTATAATGGAAAAAGCACTCAAGTGCCTTTTTTTTTCCCCTCCTCCCCGGTGTGTGTGTGTGTGGGTGGGGGGGGTGTGTGTGGTGTTTTGGGGTAGGGGTGTGTTGTGTGTGGTGTGGGGGTGTCAGTTTTTTCAATTTTGTCATCCGGTTCCCCCCAGCGGGGCAAAGGCCCCCCTCTTCCCAAAAAAAGGAACGGTTTTTAAAGTGTGCGCAAGATTTGTGGTGTGTGTTTATTTAATTTTAGTTTAAATTTTTTTCTTTTTTTAAAAGGAATTTTGGGACTCCAAGGGGCTTTTTAATCCAGGTCCCCGTGTTTGTGTGTGCCCGTTTTGTAAATTTTGTCCCTCCCTTCCCACCTGCACACAATGGCCCACTCTTCCAGAAAAGAGGAAAAGGGTATTAACGTGTGCGCAAGATATGTGTGTGTGTGTGTGTGTGTGTGTGTTGTGTTTTGTTTTGTGGGGTGTGTGTGTGGGTGTGTGTGTGTGTGTGTGTTTTTTATTGGCTGGGTGGAAAGTGACAAAGGGGAAGAGACAGACAGACAGGTAGGGAGACGGATAATGAACCCCCTCCCCCCCCCCCCCTCCACCACCACAAAAAACAAAAAAGATGAATAAATGAAGAAATAAAAACAGCATGCACACTAATGTCGTCTTTAGACATCATCTCTGAAGTGGGAATGCAGTTCCCTAATGGGGGCATGAAAACCGTCGCATACTTCAGACTCTCACCATTCGAAAAAACCTCGACCCTCTAGCTAAACGAACAAAACAAACAAAAACAACAAACAACAACAAACATCGGCCATCGTGGCAGAGATTCATTAATCTGAAATTCCCGAACATATGTCCCAGGGGCGTTTGAACTGCGACACAGCCCCAGTATCTTAGGGGGCAGCTTTGAGTTGCAGCTGATTTTCTCCCGCTTCGAAGTTCACCAAGGGTGAAATTTTTGTGTATGCAACCTTTTTCTGGCCCACCTCAAGAAAGCCGCATTCCGACTTGGGTATGAATGTCTAAACAGGACACCAGGGAGCAAAGCGGTTTTGTTGTTGTTGTTTTTTCTTTTTGGTTGGGCTTTGTTAGGTTGTTTTGTTGCTGTTGTTTTTGTTGTTGTTGTTGTCGTCATCCGTTCTTAAACCGGCACAAATGACCTACTCTTCCGAAAGGGAGAACGGATTCTTGAGTGTGGGGCAAGAGTTTCGTGGCGTTCACACGCGGGGTCTCAGTTTTTAGTCTCAACCGAAGGACTTTCAGGGAAATTGGGGGTCAGTATCAATATCATATGTTATAATATTTTTAAACCCTTTTGGGGCCTCATAGTTTCACAGCTTTAAACTGAGATTTAGAATGTTTACAAGGTGACACTGAGCTCTCCTGTCCCGACTCATAGCTACTTAATTAATTCGCCGGCTAATCGTTGATAGGTATCCATACAAGATGGGCTTGCAGACGAAGCAAGTCTTCAATCGCGTGGTCAACAACACCCTGGACTACAAATACAAGCTGCTGCCCCATACCTGGGGGACTAGGCTACTACACACACATGGTGGGGAAATGGCAGCGGGGTCACTCCCAACTGAACGCTACCCCCATTAGAAGAGGGGAGGGTGATGGGTTTTTTCCTCTCTTTCTGTCTCTGTCTGTCTCTGTCTCTGTCTGTCTGTCTGTCTGTCTGTCTCCTCTCTCTCCCCTCTCTCTCTCTCTCTCTCTTTTCTCTCTCTCTCACTCACTTTCTCACTCTCATCCCCTTTAAATGTAAGCAAACAGTGGAAGATGAAGTTCATTTTGTGCTGTGCTGTTCAGTATTAAAGATGTAAGACAGAATTACGTTCTGGTAAAGAAATAGTAGACAGCCTAACTTTTAAATTTAGATTCTGTTTCCTCATGGCATCTAGTAAACCCTGAGATTGTGCGCGGCCCTTGCTTTATATTTGTGTAAACCCTTTTAGAATAAGAGATATTTGGCTTCTTTAGTCATATTTTTTATAACTAAATTTTTATTGTGGTGGGTGTGGTTATACAATAACATTTTGGGGTTTTTGTGCTTATTATTTTTTCTCACTAAAATACTAAGCATTTTTGGGAACCCCCCTTCATGTATGGGCCAATGCCTTTGTGTGAATATAATTCTTAGAGTTCTGACACTCTCTCTCTCTCTCTCCTCTCTACTCCTCGTCGTCCTCTCGCGTCTCTGTTCACTCTCCTCGTCTCTCGTCTCATCTCAATCTCTCTCATCTCATCTTACTTACAGTCCATTGACTCTTCTGGTAAAGAATCAACTTTTTCTTTGGCTGTATTGTTGTTTTAGTTTTGGCTAATTTGTTTGTTTAGGGTTTTTTTATACCCCCCCCCCCCCAAAAAAAAAACACAAAAAAACGAACACAAAAAAAACCCCAACCCAACCACTAAAATATGAGCGACTGCCTTCTACATGGACTCTAGGGTCAATGACCTTTTTAATCATTCGATTCAAGTTCTCTCTCTCTTCTCTCACTCGCCTTCCCCCCCCCCCCCCCCCCGCCCCCCCCATCTCTCTCTCTCTGCCGTCTTGCGTTATGTATCATATGATTTTATCACACGCTTAACTTTAGAAATTAACTAAAAGACAATCCTTCTGGTGTGAAAGATTCCAGAAAAGGCCTTTTCTTCTCTCCCTGCTTTCCCTTTATGGGTTAGAGGGTGTAGTGGCTAGTCTGATCAGAGCTTGGCGATCTTGCAAGTCTGCCCGCTTGGGCCTCAGAGCGACACATACCCTACTTCATGCGCATCCATTCCATTGTACATTTCTGAATGCCTGGGATGTTCGTGTTTCTGTAACCCACCACACGCTTAGGATAATATGATTTACGGGATCTATAACGTGCATATTAGATCTTCTGCATGTAGCGATATAATTCCTTGCTCGAAAAACTACATAAGACATTTAAGATTTAGATCATTTTAACCAAAAACAAAAA
Organism: Rapana venosa; assembly: GCA_028751875.1. Taxonomy (NCBI): domain Eukaryota; kingdom Metazoa; phylum Mollusca; class Gastropoda; order Neogastropoda; family Muricidae; genus Rapana; species Rapana venosa. The sequence goes on from CM054136.1 coordinate 42,006,064, forward strand.
CATTTTATCACTATGTCACTTTCCAAGCTTAACTTTTTTTCCTGTAACAGATTCCACTCTCAAATTTGGGTACCATTCCACGCCAACTGGATGTATCACAACCATGCGAGAACCTCCAGTGGCAATCTGGACTGGAACTAAGAACAATGAGCCCTACTGGCAAGGCAGGCAAAAAACAGAATAGACGGGGGAGGATTGGAGATAAAGTAAAGGAAGGATAAAGGAAGAGGATAGCTATAGAATGAGGGAGTTAAGAACGAAGGATTAGGGGAGGGGGGGTGGGGGTGAGGAAAAAACGGAAGAAGTGGGTGGGGGGGAGACGTACGAAAAGTAAAAAAAGGACGCCTCCAACGCCTGGTAACCCCGCGCATCACGACGATGCTACCTCTATCTTTTCTATCTATTATATTGTCGTCTAATCTTTTATCCTGTTTTCCCATCATGCTTTCTTCATATCCCTTATTCTCCTTTTTTTGCCCGTTTCTCTTATTTCTCTGATTTCCCGAACTTATCTCTTTTACCGATGCTTATCGATTTTTTTCCCCGTTTTTAGCTTCACTCTTTTTTTAATATTCTCTTCTATTTCAATACTTTTCTTATCATTTAGTTTATATTATTAAGATCTATTACTCTGCCTTCTCTATTTCTCATGTCCCTATATTGCTTGTATGCCTGCCTTTCTCCCATGTCCTTTCGTTTGAGTATTTCACCTCTCTCTTCCACTCATTCCCGAGCTCTTTAATTCTTTATTTATCCTCTTCTTTTCTATACTAATACATCATTAGCTCTATTCAATCCATCGCCGTCTCTTTTCACATGTTATCCCTCTCCTCATTTCTTCTCTAGCGTTCCATCTATGCTTATTTGCTCTTCACTACTTTTTAAACCCCACGAGACATCCTTATTCTCTCAAGCCTTAACGCTCCTATCCTTTACTGTTACTCTTGTGGTACTGGTCTAACTTTTCGTTCCTCCCTCTCCCATACCTCCCCTCACCACGTTCCTTGAATACACTTTACGCTGCTTCTTGCATCTTCATCCTCTTTCCACATCTTACGCTGGTACCTCCTCATCCTTCCAGCAATACCCTTTTTCAGTAGCATCTTTTTTTTTTCACATCGTGCTCTTAGTCTTTACTCCCTTCTTTGCCCCGCTTTTTTCTGGGGTTCGTCTTTAAGAGTTATATTCGTGAATGGTGCTCAGCTTTGATGGTGGGTCTTGGAAATGGATCGTAGTGATGATATTGATCGTGCCTGTGGATGAGTTCGGAGTGTTTGAGATCGAACCAAGTTATATAACCTCCTGGGGAACGTGCAGTATGACCTACTCCGCGCCCACCATCAATCCACAACCAACTCACACACAGTGAATACCTGCTGACCCAACCACTTTCAAAATGAAACTACCCATCGAGAAACCCAACTTCACATTGTGTCTTACAGTTGCCCTCCCAGAGGCCGCCAATACAGGGTTAGTAATTGTCCTTTCGGATGTCAATCAATCGTTTTTTAAAATTAGAGCATACACTCATACAGCTCACGTTTGCCAAGCAAACACGGCATGCAACGCACCGCTCAAACACACACACGTGCGCGCTAGCACGCACACTGCGCACAGAAAAACGCACGCAGGCACAATGAATTGTCTAATATCACTTCTATTGAGTGAATAGGACATTTCGTTGCGAAGAAAGCAACACGAGGTGCGCGATGTACATATAGCCAAGCACATGCGTTCGCATATGGCTGTGACGATACCATATTCACATTAGTAACGTAGCACCCTCTATCCGCGAACAGGCCACACAACGCAACACGATAGTCAGAAGCTGTTAATCATCATCCTTAATAAACGCCAGTTGAAAGCATGCAAACACATGCCACTGCCTCCCTGCCCCCCCCCGCCCCCCCGCCCCCCCGCCACTTGTGGCACACACAGTCAAGGCGATACAACAGAAACGAAAGAGAAGACAATACGAGGAAGGGGAAGAGATAGAGAGAGCCGACAGCGAGAGACAGACAGACAGACAGTCAACCGACAGACAGACAGAAAGACAGGTCAAGCAGTCAGAATAGAACGCAAATATAATAAATCGAGTGTATTACCTTATTAGGCATTATCAGTTTCATTCAGATTGCTCGTTTTCACATTCCTAAAAAATATATGCATTGTCCATAAAATGTCATGTAACCTTGTCAACCTTTGTCATTAAATAAATAAAGTAATCAATCATAAGTTGCGCGTGCCTGATCAAATTTCTGACAAACTGTCCCTTAAGTTTTTTATTTTCCACCTGTTGTCTAGCTAGGATTAACGCTCATAACATACTTTTTTTTTTGGTGACCATTCTCTTTGTTTAAAACCGAACACGCACACATACACAAACACACACACACACACGCCACAACCACTACACACACACGAACAAAGAGACACACATACAAGGTAACCAAACTCATCCAATCATGTGCGTTCCTATCTATACTTCCTTCCTTCGCCTCGTCGTGCCCCATGAAAGCACCGGACAAGTATATCAACAACACCAAATGCCAAAAATCCCTGAAGAAAATCCATTCAACTCTACGCAACAATATTACCGAATATTCCCGAAACCTACTGCGGGGGTGTAGGTGCAGCCCTTGTATGAAAGTGGTGTGATGGGAAACATTCTGGGTAGCCTGGGACATCGCGAGGGGTGTGCGGCAATAAATTCTTGACCATCTTCACACAGGTGATCACGGGAGCCTCTGTGACAACGGCGGCGACTACTGACCTTTGAGGGGCAACAAACACGACGTGTTGTATGAGGGTATAGGTGAGCGGAAGGTGGCGATTGGGCGGGTGTGGGTGGGTGTGGGGGGGTGGGGTGGGGGGGGGGTGTAATGTTGTGTAGTTGTTGTTGTTGTGGTTGGGTGGGTGTGTGGTGGTGTGATAGTGTGTGTGTGTATTGGTGTGTGGTGTGGTGTGTGTGTGTGGAGGGGGGGGGAGGGCGCTGCGTGTGTGTGTGTGGATGTGTGTGTGTGTGTGCGTGCGTGCGTGCGTGCGTGCGTGCGGTTGCGTGTGTGTGTATGTGTGTGTGTGTGTGTGAGTGGGTGTGTGGTGTGTGTGTGTGTGTGTGTGTGTGGGTCCAAACATTAACATAAGAAAAGTATAGTTTCAGCTTAAACAATATTTTGCAGTTATATTATTTTATTTGAGGGTTGTCATCTCATACATCGGAGCTATCGTAGGAAAATATGTGATTTTTTTTGGTGAAAATTCTAACGATATGATATAAATCAGTTGATGGGAGACTGCAGTCTCTGATAACCCCTTCTAGGAAAAATAAGCTAAGACCTGTGCCAGAACTATCGAACAATAAGCCATCTAAGAAAAATGATGCTCAGAAACATTCTGAATAGCCCCAAATGAACATGCAAGCAGAAGAAGAACTGTCTGAAGAACAAGCTGACTACGACCTGGAAGGATACAACTGAAAACGATTTCAACTTCATGTGCTTATCATCGAGAAACATCTCCGCACAAAAAATTAAATTCACATGTAATAGATTTCAGAAAAGCATTTGGAACGAGTGTGGCATGATGGACTGGTGGCAACCCCCAAGAACTTTCAACATTGAGGAAGAGATTGGGTGGGAAAACCATTACGTACACTCTCTAACAATAGCTAGCACTGCAGTGCTTATGAGAGGCCATAATTCAGAAGATTTATTTTCGGAAAACAATAGGAGTCAGACAAGTCTAGATCTCTTGCCTATTTGATTTAATAACTTTCATGAAGAAGATCATGCAAATAGAGCCGTTCTCTAATGCTACGGACCATTCCTTTATCATCCTGAGGTGGTGATGACATCTTTACGTCATTCGCAGTTTGCTGATATGACATTGTGATTTCTTAGGAGTGCAATAACAACAGATCAGCCAAGAACTTACGAGCAATACAAGCAATCAGCCAATCAAATGAGATTTTATTATCGAGACAATGAATAAGCACTCGTGCGCTTTTTTTACACATCCAGTCCCCAGCCCTTATCAGGGATAGAATCATGAAATTAACCAACAACAACAATAATGATAATAACAACAACAAACCCAAAATACAAAAGCAAAAAACAGCATCGCAATAAACAAAACAAACAACCCAGCATCTAAAACGATTAAAATACAACAAACAGCCCAATAGACCAGATAAAACAGTCAGCCACAGCAACAACAACAGCAACAAACACAGGGAAACAGAAAAACAAAACAAAAAATCCATATCCCACCCATCCACCAAACCAAACAAAGTAAGACAAGCTAGCAATTTACTTGTACAGATACCATACAGAGAAAAGCATGGATCATTGTACAACATCCTAAGTGTCTTTAAGCATTGTCCGTGACTGCGAGAGCACGGACAAAATGTCAGAAGTAAACTCCCGATACATCTGCTCCACACTGATGAAAGTGCTGAGCGTGCGTATCATAGCTGCGTAACGATAAGAATAGCCCCGGCAAGCTCGGCGCCATTTATGTATTTATTGTATTTATTTATACCTCCTTAAAGTAGCACGCAGATTTGTTTTGTTAATTTTGATTACCGATTATCGATTGTTTCATTCTTCTTCCCCCAAGTTTTTTCAGACTTTCTTTCACCCCCAGTGCGATGATATTCGGGCTGCTCACCTCCCCGGGGAGAGCTGCGAGTCGCCACAAGACACTGCCACCCGCCCCTTTTTTTTTCAGATTTCGCAGGTCTGCAGATGTATTTATGTTTCCCATCAGAGTGGCATTTTTTCTATAGAATGTTTTGCCAGGCACAACTCTCTTGTTGCCGTGTTCTTTACGTGGCGCTAAATTTTTATGTGTAACACACGGACCTCGGTTTTTAATCGTCTCATCCTAAAGACTAGGCCCAAAGACCACCACATCATGTCGTAAATGTATGGGGATGGAGGGGGGGGGGGGTGGGAGGTTTCGTGTCCAAGACGGCCATGGGCAGAAGTAGAACAGGCTTGTGGAGCAAAGCAAGGAGAAAGCTTCCCAAACAAAGCTGGAGTTGTTGTGAGAATCACTAGCATTTATCCTACGAGCTAGCACGAGTGTGTGATGAAAGCTGGAATTGGGTAAAGAAAATCTGAGTCTTCCATATTAAAACATTCACAGTCGCTTCTACAGCGTTTCTTGCGCGTCAGTGTGCCCCATAGGATGTCAGTATTAGATCAAGAGGTGAATCGAATGAAAGCAGGGGGGGGATCACGTGTACCGCCTGTCCGTTGTCCTAGAAAAGGAGGACGCGTGGAGTGTTGTTTGGTCGACGTCAGCGAATTATATATAATATCTATTTGCCGAGATGTTATTATCTAGTACGCGGTGACTCTTCAGAGAGAAGGGTCGTGCAGTGGGTGCAGACATGAAGAACTGATGCAGAGCATCCAAAGGTAGGACCGGCCTTGGCAGGCTGTGTAGCCTTTGGAAAGGCAGATGCCAGACCGTGAGCCATGGAGTAAATTGTTCAACCACTGCCTCCTGCGTGCCCTGCCCCCCTCCCCCCGCCCCCCCCCCCCCCCTCTCACCCCTTCCCAAACACGACGCATCTTGGTCAAGGGTCTGCTGTTACTGAAGCGATCATTATATGAGTACGTGATGTTTAGTAAATCGTGGATGTGCTAGAGGTTGTGTGGTCTGGTGCAGTGTTGGTTTTATTTTATTTATTCTTATTATAAATCGAGGGATAATGAATAAGGCACTCATTTGCTTTTTTACATCCAGTCCCCGTTGTATGTCGGGTTTTGTAAATTTTGTGCACTCTGTTTCCGCACTCGGCCACACAATGGCGCTACACTTTCGAAACAGCGAAACAGGATTTTCAAGGCGTGTGCGACAAATGTTCTGGCGGAGCGTTCGCACACAGGGGCCTAATCGGTTTAGCATTCGTAGCTGCTTCCGAAGGTGTGTCTGGATGTATGTGTGATGTTGTGTGTGGGAGGTTGTGTGTGTGTGTGTAGTGTGAGTGTGTGTGGTGTGTGTGTGCGTGCGTGCGTGTGCGGTGCGTGGTGTGGTAGGTGTAGATAATTATGTACGTGTGAAGCGTGAGTGTGTTGTGTTGGTGTTTTTTGTGTATGTTTGTTGGTCGTTGTTGTTGGTTTGGTCGTTGTGTTAGTGTTTTTGTTTTTTAGTGGGGGGAAGTGGGGTTGATGGTTGTCCTCTGTGGATTCCTGTCAAATGCACATATGCACGGGGCCTAGAGTGCAGTCAGGGAGGTTTTCCGCGAAGTGGCGGGGCCCGGGGGGAAAAAAAAGGGGGGAAAAAGGGGGGGGGGGGAGGAGGGAGAGAGACGACAGACAGCAGACAGACAGACGGGACAAAAGAAAGCAGTCAAAGTCAGAATAACGCAAATATAATAATAGTGTTTTCCTTTTGATTAATCTGTTTATTCTTGCTCTTTCACATTCAGAAATATTGCGGTTAAATGTCATGTAACTTGTCAACTTTGTTCATTAATACATAAAGTAATAAATTTAATTGCGCGTGCTATCAATTTCTGAAAACTGCCCTTTAAGTTCACTGTTGTCGTAGATTCGCTTCATACTTTTTTTTTTTGGTACCAGACTTTGGTTTAAACGAACGCACCAAACATACACACACACACCACACAACCCACACACACACACACACACATACAGGGAACCAAATCACCCAATCATGGTTCCATCTTATTCTTCTGTCGCCTGGGGTCTGCCCCATGAAGCACCGGACAGTAATCAACAACACCAAATGCCAGAAAATCCCTGAAGAAATTCATCATTACGCAAATATGACATATCGCAAACCCTACGGCGGGGTGGATGGTGGCAGCCCTGGATGAAGGTGTTGGGAAGATTCTGGGTACCTGGACACGCGGGGTGTCCGGAATAATTTTGACATCTCACCAGGGAAAACGGGGGCTCTGTGGACAACGGGCGGACTAGTGACCTTGAGGGGAAAAACAGATGGTATGAGGTAGGGTGTGTGGAAGGGCGGTTGGGGGGTGTGGGTGGGGTGGGGGTGGGGGGGGGGGGGGGGGGGGGGGGAAGGTTGTAGTTGTTGTTGTTGTGTGGTGGTGGTGTGGTGGTTGTGTGTGTGTGTGTGTGTGTGTTTTGTGGTGTTGTGTGTGTGTGTGTGTGGAGGGGGGGAGGGCGTTTGCGTGTGTGTGTGGGGTGTTGTGTGTGTGTGCGTGCGTGCGTGCGTGCGTGCGTGCGTGCGTGTGTGTGTATGTGTGTGTGTGTGGTGTGTGTTGTGTGTGTGTGTGTGTGTGTGTGTGTGTGTGTGTCCAAACATTATAAGAAAATGTATAGTTTCAGCTTAACAATAGTTTTGCAGTTATATTATTTTATTTTGAGGGGTTGTCATCTCATCATCGGAGCTTCGTAGGAAAATATGGATTTTTTTGGTGGGAAAATTAACATATGATATAATCAGTTGATGAGGACGCAGTCTCTGATAATCCCACTTCCTAGGAAAAATAATCTAAGACAGTGCCAGAACTATCGAACAATAAGCCATCTAAGAAAGATGATGCTCAGAATCATTCTGAATAGCCCCAAATGAACATGCAAGCTGAAGAAGAACTGCTGGAAGAACAAGCTGACTTAAGACCTGGAAGGAGTACAACTGAACAGATTTCAACTTCAGGCTTATCATCGAGAAACATCTCCAGCACCAAAAAAAATTAATTCACATGTAATAGATTTCAGAAAAGCATTTGAACGAGTGTGGCATGATGGACTGTGGCAACCCCCAAGAACTTTCAACATTGAGGAAGGATTGGTGCAAACCATTCGGACACTCTCTAACAATGCTAGCACTGCAGTGCTTTTGAGAAGCCAGATCAGAGATTTATTTCGGAAAACAATAGGAGTCAGACAAGGCTAGGAGCTCTTGCCTATTTGATTTAATATCTTTCTTGAGAAGATCATGCAATAGACGTTCTCTAAATGCTACGCCACTTTATCTCCTGGTGGTTGATCCTTTATCAATCTGCAGTTGGCTGATGACATTGATTTCTTAGGAGGCAGTAACAACGTTCTCCAAGAACTTACGAGCAATCAAGCAATCAACCAATCAAATTATTTTATTTCGAAGACAATGAATAAGCACTCGTGCGCTTTTTTTACATCCAGTCCCCACCCTTATCAGGGATATATCATGAAAATTAACAACAACAACAATAATGATAATAACAACAACAAACCCAAATACAAAAGCAAAAAACGCAACAAAAACAAACAAACAAACCCAGCATCTAAATAATTAAATACAACAACAACCAATAGACAGATAAACAACAGCCACAGCCAACAACAACAGCAACAAACAACAGGGAAACAGAAAAACAAAACAAAAAATCCAAATCCCACCCATTCCCCAAACAAACAAAGTAAGAACAAGCTAGCATTTATGGTACAGAGACCAATACAGAGAAAAGCAGGGTCATGGTAAACAGCGCTAGTGTCTTTAAGCATTGTCGTGAATGATCACACAAATTGCAGAAGTAAACTCCAAACATCTTGGCTCCACACTGATCAAAGATGGCCGCTATATAGCTGCAGTAACGATAAGAATAGCCCTCGCAAGCTCGGCCATTTATTTATTTATTTATTTATTTATACCTCCTTTAAGTCACGGCAGATTTCCCTGCGTGATATTCGGGCTGCTCTCTCCCCGGGGAGAGCGCGTCGCCACAAGAGCAGCGCCACCCCTTTTTTTTTCTTTTTCCTGTCTGCAGATGTATTTGTTTCCCTATCAGAGTGGCATTTTTCTATAGAATTTTGCCAGGCACAACTCTCTTGTTGCCGTGGGTTCTTTTACGTGCGCTAAATAATTATGTGTAACACACGGGACCTCGGTTTATCGTCTCATCCTAAAGACTAGCGCCCAGACCACCACTCATGATCTAATGGATGGGGGGATGGAGGGGGGGGGGGGGGAGTTTCGGGTCCAAACGGCCATGGCAAAGTTGAACAGGCTTTGGAAAAGCAAGGAGATCAGCTTCCCAAACAAAGCTGGAGTTGTTGAGATCACTTAGCATTTCCATACTGCTGCACGGGTGTGAAAGCTGGAATTGGGAAAGAAAATCTGAGCCTTCCATATAAAATCATTCAGCAGGCTTCTACACGTTTCTTGGCGAGTCAGTGTGCCCATTGGGTCAGTGTTCAAGAGGTGACAATGAAAGCTGGGTCACGTGTACCCCTTCCGGTTGTCCTAAAGAGGAGGACGCTGGCGTGGTTTGGTCACGTCACGAATTATATATAATTCTTTTGCCGAGATTGTTCTACCGGGGACTCTTCAGAGAGAAGGTCGCAGGGGGCAGACATGAAGAACTGGATGCAGAGCATCAAAGGTAGGACCGGCCTTGGCATGGCTGTGTTGCTTGGAAAGGCTGATGACAGACCGACCTGGAGTAAATTGTCAACCACTGCCTCCTGCGTGCCCCTGGCCCCCCCCCCCCCCCCCCCCCCCCCCCCCTCTCACCCCCTTCCCAACACGACCATCTTGGTCAAGGGTCTGCTGTTACTGATGCTGATCAGTTATGTGTACGTGTTGTTTTAATCGTGTGTGCGAGTGTGTGTGTGTCTGTGTCTGTGTGTGTTTATTTATTTATTCTTTTATATCGAGGATAATGAAATAAGCACTCATGTGCTTTTTTACATCCAGTCCCCGTGTGTATGCGGTTTTGTAAATTTTGTCATCTGTTCCCACCGGCACACAATGGCCTACTCTTTCGAAAAGCGAAACAGGATTTAACGTGTGCGGAAGATGTTCTGCGTGCGTTCGCACACAGGGCCTCGGTTTATAGTCTCTTCCGAAGGTGTGTGTGTATGTGTGTGTGTGTGTGTGTGTGTGTGTGTGTGTGTGTGTGTGTGTGTGTGTGTGTGTGTGCGTGTGCGTGCGTGCGTGCGTGTGTGTGTGTGTAATAATTATGTACGAGCGAGTGTGTTGTGTGTGGTTTTTTTGTTGTTGTTGTCGGTTGTTGTTGGTTTGGTCGTTGTTGTGTTTTTGTTTTTTTGGGGGGATTGGGGGTGGTGGTGTCTCTGTGTGTCTGTCATATGCACATATGCACGGGCTATGTGCATGCAGGGAGGTTTCCGAGTCCGAATGCTGTTACAAGCCCCCAGGTTTCTGAGAAAAGGGAAGAAGATCGGCAAGTACAATGGCCTGATTCACGTCACAGATCTACTGCCCACTCTTCTGGAGGCTGCCAAGGGAAACCTCTCCGACATCCCAAGTGCGAATCTGTCTGTCTGTCTGTCTGTCCGTCCGTCTGTCGGTCAGTGAGTCTGTCTGTCTTCTGTATGCCTGTCTGTCTGTCTGTGGGAGTCTGGAATACTGCTTGTCGGTCAGTCAGTCGGTCGGTCGGTCAGTCGACTGTCAGACGCTTCAGCAGGCTGGAATCTCTCTCTCTCTCTCTCTCTCTCTCTCTCTCTCTTCTCTCTCTCTCTCTCTCTCTCTCTCTCTCCTCTCTCTCTCTCTCTCTCTCTCTGCTATTCAGCTTATGTGTGTGTGTGTGTGTATGGTGTGTGTGTGTGTGTGTGTGCGTGTGTGTGTGTGTGTGCGCGCGCGCGCGTGTGTGTGTGTGTGTTTGTGTGTGTGTGTGTGTGTGTGTGTGTACGTGGTGTGTGTGTGTGTGTGTGTGTGTGTGGTGTGTGTGTGTGTGTGTGTGTGTGTGTGTGTGTGTGCGTGCGTGCGTGTGTGTACATCACGGCATGAAAAGCTTAAGGCTGCGCCTCAGTGTCTGACTGCTCCATAAGAGATAGGGAAGAAGTCAGATGAAGTCAAGTCAACTTTTTGGGTGTGTTTTTTTCTTCCACGGCTAGAGCTCCGAGGTTTACCAATGGTGAGATTTTTGCGTGCGTGACCGTTTTACCCACCCTTTAGGTACCGGCTTTCCGACTTCGGGGGGGATGTATAAACACGACACCAGTGTGCATGGGTTTTTAACTTTTTTTCTTTTTTAAAAAAAATAGATTTTGTCATTCATTGTTACTGCCACGGAATGGCCTACCTTATTCCGTAGCCTAAGGCAGAACGGATTTGGGTACATGCGCAAGACGTTCTGCCTGTGTTTGTACACGGGGACCTCAGTTTATAGTCTCCTTCAAAGGACTTTTTTGGGTGGAGGGGAGTCAGTGCTGCTGTTGATTCTAGGGGGAATATCCCTTCAAGGGGGTGCTTCGGTGGTGGCTGGAACTCGGGCTATAAGATTTTTATTTATTTATTAATTTATTCTTTTATATCGAGGATAATGGAATAAGCACTTCTGTGCTTTTTTTTACATCCAGTCCCCCGTGTGTATGCGGTTTGTAAATGTTGTCATCCGTTCCCACCGGCACACAATGGCCTACTCTTACGAAAAGCGGAACAGGATTTAATGTGTGCGCAAGATGTTCTGCGTGCGTTCGCACACGGGGCTCAGCGCTCTGACCGCCAGGCTATCCACGCTCTGACCACTAGGCTATCCACGCTCTGACCACTAGGCTATCCACGCTCTGACCACTAGGCTATCCACGCTCTGACCACTAGGCTATCCACGCTCTGACCACTAGGCTATCCACAATCTGACCACTAGGCTATCCAAACTCTGACCACTAGGCAGTCCACACTCTGACCACTAGGCTATCCACGCTCTGACCACTAGGCTATCCACGCTCTGACCACTAGGCTATCCACAATCTGACCACTAGGCTATCCAAACTCTGACCACTAGGCAGTCCACACTCTGACCACTAGGTAGTCCAAACAATGACCACTAAGCTGTTCCGCCCCCCTTACCTTATTTTTTATTGGAATTGCAGGTGACATTGATGGG
>CM054136.1:42020393-42048652 GCA_028751875.1 Rapana venosa
CAAACATTATTATTATTATTAATCAACTTTCTGCCCAGTTTCCAAAACAGTAGCTGCCTCCTCTGCTGTTTTGGAGGTCATCGTCGGACACGACGGACAAACACACACACACACACACAACACACACACACACACACATATATATATATATATATTTATATATATTATAAATATATATATATATATATATATATATAATATATATTATATATATATATATATATTCACACATAGATAGATAGATAGATAGATAGATAGATGACAATTTCTTTTTTTTCCAGTGAGCCAGGCTTCAGATTCCCAAACCCTTTACCAGAAAGCAAGAAAAAGGACAAAAGGAAGATGCGCTACAACAGGAACGGCGTTGCTTACTTCCTGTACAACATGGCTGCCAACCCAGAGGAGAGGCCTCCCTACAGAAACAACACCAAGTTCCCAGATGCGGCACTAGCCAATCCAGACGTGTTAACCTTCATGAAAGACAAGCTGACAGAGCTAACCAAGGCTGAAGTGAATATCCTCTATGTCAAACTGGGTCAAATTAAAAAACGTACCAAGGAAGGCTACTGGAGAATCATTGGTTGCTAAGTGGCCCTGAAATCCTCATACAAACTGTAGATCTGATAGATATGCTGTGGCTCAAATTTCAGAAAAAGAAAATATTTTCAGGTGTGTCTTGCTATTAACTCTATCCTCACAGTGTTTCAATTTTAACTAAACTAGCTGGTGATGCAATGACTGATTATTGTCTGTTTGTCATGGTTCTTAGTTGCAACAGATTAGGCCTTTTTGTAATGTTTCATGGTCTTACGTGCTTGGATTCTAAAACAATAACTTTCACAGGCTGTAGCCATAATTTCAAAGATGACTTTCTTTCTTTAACCTTGTGCTTTGGCAAATAAACTTAAACAAACTGATTTTTAAGGAAACATCTTCTTGTCATGCGTGGGGTTTGTACCAAAGAGAACATATCTCATACATAAGCATCATATTCACGCACAGTTATACAAAAAGACGCTGAGAGAGAGGGTAGAGAGAGAGAGAGAGAGAGGAGACGAAATACGAATAAAGACGAAATCTTTTATTGAGGGTAAAATGGATAAGCTTACAGCTTTCTTACACAATGCCCTCAGAGCCCCGACATCCCACCCATTCCCTTTTCCCCCCAAAGAAAACGCAAAGGAAAAAGCCCAAAAACATCACAAGTAAAGAATTGCATAAAAAATTTCAAGTACAATAAAGATTCAAAACAACAAAAAACAAACGAAACAAACAACAAATGAGCTAATATACAAACCTGAATTTATGATTTAGCACACTGACATCCATTTTCAAACACTTCAGCAAATCCCTTCATCTCCCCAGAGAAACATCTCTAATCATGCAATTTTCAACAATTTACACACAATATGTTTTTACATATACACCTCCACCTAGAATGCAGACAAACAACAAATATACATATAAAATTAAATAAAATCGAGAGCAGCATCGAACAGGAAGAAAGAGGGAGAGAAGGAGAGAAGAGAGCGAGAGAGATGAGAGAGAGAGATAGAGAGAGAGAGAGAGAGAGAGAGAGACAGACGGACAGACAACAGACAGACAGACAGACAAGGAGGAGTGGAAAATTGAAAGACATTTCAACATGGCTTGCAAATAAGGGAATATAACCACTTAAATTCCATAGACAAAAACAAAACAAAAACAAAGAAAATAATAATCATTTCAATCAAAACGATTTGAATAGATGTCTGTGGTAACTTTCTTAAATGATGACAGACAACTTTTTTGCTTGAGATTATCAGGATTATCATTCCATATTTTTTACCACCTGAGTATACCAAAGATGACATGAAAAGTTCCAATTTCCTTGGCGGGGAAGAAATAGAACACGTTTTACCTTCGAGAAGTCTTTGACCAAAAATTTTTCATTCAGGTAGGTGGTGCTAAGATAATTCATAAATTTTGTACATGAAAATACCTTTATTAAAAGGCATTGGTTGAGGTTAAACTGGAAAAATATTAATTTCTTGAATCTTCAGTTTGCAAAGGAAGTTGAGGAGTATCACTTTCAGAGAAACGTCTGTATAAGCACTCAAGTCTTTTTAAGCATTTTTACTTGCGAGTCCCACCACGTTGAACCGCATAATCATATCTGGCTGTAAGTAAGCGTAGAAAAATTACTCCGACTAATGTTTCACAAGTAAATTTTTTATTCTGATTAGCTGAAAACATCTTTTGAGATAGCTTCTTTGATAGTTTTGAAATGTGATTTGACCAGAAAGATTGTTGTCACAATTAAGCCAAGTAACTTGTGAGAATCTACCTCTTCCAATACCTTATCATAAACTTTTAGACTTCTTGCCATTGAATGATATTTTGTCTTTTCTGCCTTGTTGTTACTATCATAAAAAATATAGATTTATCCAGGAGAAGACCATATGATTAAGATCAGCCCAAGAGATGTTTATCTCTACTTTCTGTAACACATTGCATATTAATACTTGCATTAGTACCCTTGGAAGAATTTACGTGTCATCAGCAAATCAGTTCACAAGAAGAATGAAACATTTAGTGGAAGACATTTTACTATAAATGGAAAATAAGAGTGGTCCCAAACTGATTCCCTGGGGGACACCATATGTTATAGTCATGAGAAAGTAAGACATTTCACAGTCTTGTAAAATAGCTTGCGGCCATCCTTTCTATTTTTCAAGAAGCTAGTGAGAGGGAATATAAAGTCGAAGTGAAGTTGGGGATAAACCATATGGATCACTAATTTTCCTTAGCAAAAACGCATGGTCCAATTGTGTCAAAGCCTTTGTGGAAATCCAACAAATACAGCACCAGATAAGAGATCGTTGTTAATTTTTCATGCCAACTGTTTCGTAGTGCGCGTGCAGTTACGGTGAGGGGATAACAGAGTATGACAAGAGTGGTTTTTTCCGAAATCCACTTTGATTTGGATGAAAGAAGATCATGGTCAATAACAAACAATTCTGAAGTTACTCTTCAGAGGTTATTTCAGAGGCTTTGACAATGAAGACAGGATTGATATCAGTCTGTAGTTTGATGATTTTGGGATCACCAGATTTGAGAAGGGCAACAACTTTAGCAGCTTAAAAGCACAAGGAAAACAACATTTTTTCACAAATGGAAAGATTATAGATATAGGTAATGTGCTCATATATTAAAGGGTGGCCGAGACCTTCAAAATTTTAACTGTCAAGATCATCTAAGCCTCGTGGCAATTTGATTGTTATTAAAGAACTACAAATTCTTTGTACACCTCCATGAACAGTAATGAAATTAAACTTAAACCTAGATTGTACATTTTTTGAGCAAACAAAATTTTTCTAATTTCAGATAAATCGTTTAACTTTGTAATTATGACATAATCACTTATCTCCCACAGAAGCAAAATGCTTATAGATATCTTCAGGAGAGAGACAGTTTTGTAGAAAGGGGAAAAGATTGTTAATGGTTTGCCACTAATTGATTGATTGCTTTCAAACAGATTTTTATGTATCTTTTCTTGAGTGAGATGAGATCACTAAAATATTGTTTTCTGAGCTAACTCTTTCATGGCTGTTATCTTAGTTCTTTCTTTGTTTCTTAAATCTGCATCTTTGCCTGTTGTTCTTAAAGCTTGTCGCGTACTGCAATGCTGACTTGATTCTGCATTAAACCATGGAGGTTTGCCCCTTTTAGTTTTACTCGTTTACTCTAAGTGGTGCAATGTTTGTCAAAAACAGAAAGAAAGGTATGATTACGCAAGCAGAAAGAAGCTTCATCTGGGTACGAGAATACTGATGAGACATTTGAGAAATTGCTGTTACATAAATCGGACAGGAATTCATCAGCATTAAATGTCTTATAAAACTTCGGAGAAGGAATATTATAGGGCTACATCTAGTATCTAGCACCCTTTCGAGAACCAGTCAGACATATTGGAATATATCACTTAGTCCACACCCTGGAACAGATGTTTCTATTAATTAGTAGGATTTGATACGTAAATCTGATCAAATCAATGTTTTAGAGCTAAGTGTTTTTCCGTGTCGGGGTTTTAATTTAATTGTGTATGAATGATATGACCTCAAACACACCTTCCAATTATCTTGAGGATTAAATACATCAATGTTAAGACACCTAACCAAAGAATTTCTGTTGAATGTTTAGAAACATCATCCATCATAGCCCTTACAAAACGTTCAAACCAACTAACACGTTCTTCTGGGATTTCTATACACAAAGACCAATCAAAAATGATTTAATTCCTTTTAAAAATCATTTCTAACCCAGATACTAATTCAATACCAAATTTTTCAAATTGATCCAATGGTTTAAAATTGACTGAATTGTGTAGAATATGCCTATCAAACCAGTTTCTAACTTGCTTTAGCATCTTTTTCTAATGATGGAATAACCTGAGTAGACACAACATTATCTGAAACAACATCTATAGGCGTGATTCTGCAAAACAAAAAAGCATGGAAAACAATCTTTTGAATTCGAGAGAACAGAAAATATATCCATACTTTATTTTACAAATGACATATATCCAAATAACCAACTTTAAATCCAAAATTGTTCTAACCATTTATGAGTTTGGGAATGTTTGCCATTTGAAGAGATTTTTTTTTTTTTTTTAAAGAATAAATTGAATCAATAAATAAGTGAAAACAAAATGCAATGAATAAATATAGACGAAAACCGCCTCAGTATAACAGAACACCAGTAAGCAGATAATTTTTCTTCAGGCACACACATACACACAAACTAGGATTCCCTACTTTATATATAAAAACAAAGAAATATACAACAAAGAAAACAGATCAAACAGATAGCGCAAACAAATTAGAGCTGTTTGATAAATGTAATTTTAGATTTACAAACTTGCACACAGAAACGTTCAATCCTTTTCCACGCATGTAGAAAACATCTAGAGGAAGAATCAATCTACCTAAGAACAGCAAAATGATGCACATCCAATAAATCCTCCTGTTCCTGAAATAAAAAAAAACATTCAACGTAGTCCCCAGCCTGTAAACCTCAGGGCTGCTGACATAACTCATCGACATGAGATACCACAAGTCAAGAAAACAATTTTCAAAATGTAAGCAAGTAACAAATATCAAAATATATTTCTTTATCATGAAATTTTTCCTCTTGTGCTTTACGAATGTGCTTAGAGAGAGAGAGAGAGAGAATCACAACCAACACTCACTTCCGTTTGAAAAACCTTTCTGTGGCAAAAAGCATGTATGAAAACACAGTTCTTTTCCGACAAAGACATTGGCCACCCCTTTAAAAGAGGACATCCAAATCCAGTCCTTCTCCACTGTCTTGGCACCCAACTGTTACTTTGTTTTATTCCATTCCGTACGTCCATGAAGTCATGGATTCGAATCTTGGCAGCAGCATCTGGTAAATGAGGGTAGAAAATTGTACAATCTTCCAGGTCAGCTTAAAGTGCATACCTTCCAGTGCCTTTAACCCCTTTCATGTGTGTAGGCAAGCGGATCAAGTATGCAGTTTAAGACAGCATTGGGTAGGTACGGAAACACGAACATATACCCTGCATGCATCCTGTACCTGGGTAGGGATGATTCGACAGGTTCAGCTTGTCCTGGACACAATGCCTGAAAAATTCAGTACAGCCCCAATGAGTCTTCGGGGCTAAAGGAAGAAGAAGAAGAAAAATGCAAAGAACAGTACATATTCCGGCACAGGAAACATTCCGCTACGGATAATACGTGTGTGTGTGTGTGTGTGTGTGTGGTGTGTGTGTGTGTGTGTGTGTGAGATAGTTTTTCCCACGTCAACCGCGAGTCGAGCCTACTTCTTAAAATGTCAAACTCATGAACTGATGTGACTGAAGGTGTACCGGATGGTATCTGCTTGCGTGTTTTCAGGGGTGTCTTTTCCCTAGAAATTAACATTGATACTGACTCATCCGCTGCCACTGGAAGTCCTTCGGGCGAGAACTATAAACAGAATCCCCATGTTCGAACGTGCACCGAAACATCTTGGTCAGTAAAGATCAAGGTAAACGTGTTCCCATAACCTTTCGTTGGGGAGCGCGGTGACAGAGACCTCATGTTCTCTAGGGATCAGCTCATCGAGGTAGGCGCCCATCTCCTCTCCTTGCTACTTTGCCTTCCCTGTCCCTAAAGAGGGCAGGAACCCATTTACAACTGGGTGAACTAGGGGATTGTATTAAACCCAACTCTACACCTTTTTTTTTAAACCACGCTCAATGCTGTTTGATCTTAGCTTGGGTGAAGCGAGTGCTCTGACCACTGAGTACAGGTATGTTGAATCCCCATCCACGTTTTGTGGAAGAATAGACCTGCCAGCCTGTGGCAGGGATAACACAAACATACCCAGACAGCATGTATCCCGCACCTAATGTACACCCAGACAAAGCATGTACCCTGCCCTGCTACCTTAATCTACCCAGACAGTAGGGCCTATTGTATCCCTGCTCCTGGAGATGCTTGAGCTCAGCCAGGTTCCACCTAGCCACCACAGGCAATAAGACGCTGCCCCACTGATTTTGCTTTGTATTCAAATGTCACTTTTAAGTCACGGCAGATTTCTCAGCGTAAAATTCGGGCGGCTCTCCCTCAAGAGAGCGCATCACCATAAGAGCAGCGCCACCCATAACTGTTTTTTTTTCTTTTCCTGTCTGCATATATCATTGTTTTCCTATCAGAGAGAGTGCCTTTTTTCTTGTACAGAATTTAGCACTAAGCATATCAATCTGGAATGACCTCCCTCTCTCACTACACCAAAAGCATACTTTTAATACTTTCAAATCCAGCCTAACATACTAATTTCCGACTTAAGATCTTTACACATATGGTTCCGCCTTTTAACTGTTTCTACTTTCAACAAACATCTTCATCACACTGCCCAAGCCCTGTTTGTGTGTGTGTGTGTGTGTGTGTGTGTGTGTGCGTGCGTCCGTGCCTGTGTGCGTGTGTGCATGAATGTGCAGCGAGCTATGTGTACTTGTGAGTGTCTAAATTCAAAATCTTTTGTCAATCTATTTTGAACGGTTGCATGTGTGTTGAACGATTTGAATGCAAGGTTTTGATCTGCCTGGTTACCAAGATAAAGCCACTTAAAAACTCATACATTATTACTTATTTTGTTCCTGCCAGAGTTCTGAGGTTTCACCAATGAGGAGATTTTTGTGTATGCCTAACCGTTTCTTCTCTGGCCCCCTGTCATTAGGTGGCCGCATTCCGACTCGGGATGGTGTATAATCACGCCATC
The DNA here is from genome assembly GCA_028751875.1 of Rapana venosa. NCBI lineage: Eukaryota > Metazoa > Mollusca > Gastropoda > Neogastropoda > Muricidae > Rapana > Rapana venosa. The sequence goes on from CM054136.1 coordinate 42,027,681, forward strand.
TGCATGCGGGTTTTTGTTTGTTTTTTGTTTTTTTAAACATTTTGTTATCTGCTACACCAGCACAAAAATGCCTACTCTCCAAAAGATGGAGCAGGTATTTTTACGTGTGGGCAAGATTTTCATGTGGTATATTAGCGGCATGGGCCCTCGGGTTTATGTCCATCAAAGGACTTTAACATTCATTACAATTTTAAACTACCATCAAACTGGAAGAAAAGGCAAGGCTTGAATCGAACCCAGATCCTCCAAGGGGTTTTTTTGTTTTGATTGTTGGGTTTTGGGTTGGGTTTTTTTGTAAATTTGGTGGTTGTTTGTTTGCAATTCTCTGTTTGGCTGGTCTGCCAGCATCATCAATCCTATCCCTTCAACAGTATACAAACTCGTGCAGCTCTCTAATCCTCCAGAAAGAAAAAATCTAGCATACTTACCTCCTCTCCTCATGAACGCACCGCGCATCGCGACGAGCGCGCGCGAGTGCGAGTCCATCTCGACTCGCCCACACAGAAAGAAGTAAAAAAAAAAAAAACCATTTAAATAAAGATCAGTACGCTACTGTTACAAATGTCTCCACAAAACAGCACCCCTACCTCTGTGAATGTCTTCACTTGTACACTCCTTCTCGTTCTCTCCCGCTCTGCTGCAGATATCCTTGTCCTCACGAATACCTAGATTCAACAATCCACCATCGGCCGTGGCTCTTTCTCCAATTTCTGGTCCATTGATGTGGAATGATTCTCCCTCTCCGCTCTCTCTCTCTCCGCCAAAAGCCTTCTTATGACACTTTAAATCCAGTCTCAAGATATATTTATGTCCAACCTAGATTTTCCTCCCTGCCTTATCTCATAGTTTTTTATTCCCCTGCCTTCAACAGCCATAGATTCTATTGCCTAGCCAGGGTGGTGGACCTTGTGTGTGATGGTGTGGTTGTGTGTGCACATTTGGACTTGATGGAACTCTTACTTGTCACTGGTTGGTATGACTGTGTAAGAAAGAGTTTGAGTGCAAACGCTTGATTTGTCCTCTGCAAGATATAGCGCTATATAAATTCCTTTATTATTATTATTATTATTATGTATTTGTTGTTGTGTGGTTGGGGTTGGGGGTTTTTTGGTTGGGGGGGGGGGGGGGGGGGGGGGGAGTTGGTGTGTGTGGCTGCTTGTTAGGGTTCGAGAGTGTGTGTGTGTGTGAGGGGGGGGGGGAGGGTGTTAGGGGGGGGGGGGGCGGGGGGGGGGGGGGAATCGTTTCTAAAACCTCACGGTTTGCTTGTTAGGTAGGTGAACGTCTTGACCGTCCTGCCACCTTCCTTTGTATTATCACTATTATTGTAAAGGAAACAACACAGGGAAATGCAGTTTGTTCGTTCAACTGAATGAATTAGAGCCCCTTGTGGGAGTCAGATAGAGACAACAATATTGACGTTGTGCCAGTGCCATAGTTTTGGCACTCTGTCCTTTCCTGTATGTCACCCGAAGCTACAGCATGGGGAGAAATTGGAAATATTGTTGTTGTTGTTGTTGTTAAAGAAATTTAAATCTTAAAAAAAAAGTTCAATCCAAGGGAAACTATACGGAAACTTTGACGAATTATTCCTGTAAAGGTTGTTACCTCCTTTTAACTGAAAGTCGTCTTGAATGGTCTACTTTTTGGCTTCTTTTTTGTGTGTGTGACCTATCTTGACGTAAAGCAATTTGCGTGCTGTGACATTTTGTTTTCCTTCACTTGGTGTGAAGACAAACATTTGGCTTCAGTGCTTCATGGAACATCACTTTATTGTGAAATCATGTTACCCAGTGCATGAGGTATGAATATTTCTTGCAATTCAATTAGCAACTATGCTCTCTCTCCTCCTCTCTCTCATTCTCATCTCTCATTCTCTCTCTCTCTCTCTGTTTTCCTTAATCATAAAAAATATATTGACAAATAGAAAAATCATGCACAAAAGAAAAGTTTAATTATCATATAACAAGTAGACTTAATAAACGTTTATTAGGATTACAATAAAGGCATCTGTTTTTTGTGTAAACGAAACATTAAAACTATACTACTGGCCTCAAATCAATCAGTCCTTGCCCATGTTTTTGCCAGCATTTTTACAAAGCCTGCTCCAGTTGAATGACCATATGATGTAGCGGGTCCTAAAATTTATAAACATGATGAACCATGAAGTTGCAGGAGTCAAAGTTAACTCAAAACATAAAGCTAGAATCAAAAGTTAACAAACAAACATGAAGCTAGTATCAAAGTTAACGTCAGAATATATAGCAGTATCAAGTTAACGTCAGAATATAAAGCTGATATTGACGTAACGTCAGAATCAGAAGCTGGTGTCAGAAGTATGAAAACTTTTTAGTACCGAGTTTCGTTAATATCAAAGAATCATAATTTTTATTAAATATTGTCAGCTGGGCCTGGGGTCAACAAAAATAAATGTCTCAGTTAAAGTCTTATGTCTGTGATATTCCTTTGTGGTATCAGTGGAAAAGTTGTTTTTTTTCTCGCATTTTAAGTTAGCTGGTAAGGTAAGTTATTTCCTTATATTCAGTCATTCATGGCATAAAGGTTTTTTTCTTTATATCTAGTTAAGCTGTATAAAAAAAAAGTATTGGTTTTTCCCTTCATATTGATTCTGTTGGTAATGAATGCAATTGTTTGTTTTTTAATTTATTTTAAGTTCGATCACAGTGTAAAGCTGTTCCTTCCTACTTGGTATACAAAATAGCATTCTTTCATCGATGTTGTGTTTGATACAAAGCATAAGAATTGTTGCTTGTATTAAGGTATGACATTGTAACTCTGTATATTTCAACAACTTTTTCTTCATACTGAATTAGTTGACATCAAAGAAATAATTTTTTTTGTTCCTTTGTATTGATTTATATTGGAAAGTATAAAGTTCTCTTCTTCATAGTGAGTTGGTGTTTATGCTCTTTTCCTTCTTCTTCTAAGTTAGTTTCAATTATAAAGTTCTTCAAGTTAGTTTCAAAGTATTAAGTTCTTTCCTTCATAGTGAGTTAATTTGCAATCACCCGTAACATTCTTTCAAATTGAGTTTTTTGGTATCCAATGTAAAGCTCTATCCACCTTGATCGTGAGTGGTTGAACAAAAGTATAATGGTTCCTTCCTTATAATTGCGTTAGTTGATATCAAGGATAAAGGCCTTTTTCTTCATATTAAGAAAGTAGCTTCAGGTACACATCCTTTCCCCATGTGTTCTTTCAGCTTCACCTATCCTGTAAGTCCCAGTAGGCAGTTGGGGCACCACTGAAGATTTTGCAACCAGTTTTCGCACCACTCCTCATGATTTTCAGCTTCTGTAGCAAGGCATTCCACTTGAGACCAGTCACGTTGTGTTATTGTGGTCTCTCGAGCATTTACTCTGTAGTTTTTTCTCCCGTCAGCCTCCTTCGTCTCTGCCTGTACTGTTCCCTGTTGGAACATTCTTGGCCAGTCCAGATGTTTGTGTGATGTTCCTTACCACTTTAATTGGCGTTTTTTCACTGAAGTCTGGGTTTCGTTTGTCATTGCAGCTGTGCATATTGTGTTGTAGGCACCTTCAGTCCTCATAAGACTATAGGTTGCACGCTATGTGTTTATTCTGGTAAGCTTCGGGTGTGGCTGTCCAGTCCGACCTAAGAAATGACGGTCCTAGTGCAGAGGGCACAAGATGAAATCCTGAACTACTGTGTTGTCTGCCAGGGCCGATATTGTTTAATGGTGTCAAATGTATAAAATTTTATTTTTACATTTTAGCTTGTGTTAGGTTGTATAAAAGTATCCGAATTTTTAGTATTTAATGAGATGCAGTAAGGGTTGTGTCTTGAAATAACAAAACAACCCGTGGGAACCCTGGGGGGCCTTTCATAAAATAGTACCCCCACCATCTGGAAATTCAGTGCTATGAATTCCTCTTTGCCATCCCTCTCTTTCTTCTCTGCTTGTTTTCCATTCTCTTGTCCACCTTTAATGTCTATTTTCCTGCCCTTTTTTTTTTTCCCCCTACACCTCTTTCTTTTCAGAAATATCTAGAAATAATAATTTCCTCTCCTTACCAGAGTTGATGCGCTGGGCCTGACTTGTAGGTACTTGATAGTGGCACATTTCGATCGTGGGAACGAAGGTTGTCTGAGCATCGTTGAAGAGGAAGATTGCATTGAAATAGATATGGTCCAACAGTACTATTACTAGCTTCAACGCCCTCATAGTTATGTGCCTAGATGCAGAAATACTTGTACATAACAGACAGCAAGGAAAACTCCCTGCCTAGAAATGTAAAAAACATTTGAAGTTTCTGATTCCCAAATCTTTGGGCAAAATTGCTATGGGTATATCATTGTCGCATATTTCACAGCACAAATGTGATATTTTGTCATTGCCTGCTGCATTTGCTAAAGAAGAAGTTGGGCACAACCGAGTGATAATGTTGCAGATGAAGCATTAGTTTTCCTGGTAACTACTTTCCCCTGTAGCTAGTGCTGTTCCCATTTGTGCGCTGTTCACACTTAACCTAACCCTAGTTCTTTAGCCCCATACCGCAAACCCTCACACTTGACCATGTTGGTTCTAACCTTAACACTGACCTAACTGACTCAGTTCTGCGGTATGGGGACACAGGTGTATAAGGGAACAGCAGTAGCAAAGGGAAGGAGTGGTTTAGCATATTTTATTCTGTACATCATCGGATGCGGTTTGTAAGAGAAATGACATGGGGAAAAAAATCTAGTCTTAAGGCCAACCCTTGATGGTGGCATTGCTGTAAAAAACAGTTTTCTGTAGGGTAGTCAATCCACTGTACCTACACAATATACCACTGCAAATTTGGCAACAATGTTTCAAAATTACTTGTCTAATGAATTTGAACATGTTTATCAACCTGAGTATGGCCGTGTACATTTGATACCACCACTACTGTGCAAAGAAAGCAAGTGATAGGAGTACCATTAGCACCTAGTCATAGGATACATTAGCACCTATGATAGAGTACCATTTAGCACTCAGTGATGGGAAGTAACCTTAGCACCTATGATAGGAGTAACCATTAGCACCAGTGATAGGAGTAAATAGTGATAAGGAGTACCTTACACCTTAGTGATATGGAGTGCATTATTAGCAACCTTAGTGATGGGAGTACCATTAGCACCTAGTGATAGGAGTACCATTAGCACCTAGTGATAGGAGTACCATTAGCACCTAGTGATAGGAGTACCATTAGCACCTAGTGATGAGGATTTTTAGCACCTAGTGATAGGGTGACCTTTAGCACCTAGTGATAGGGTGACCTTTAGCACCTAGTGATAGGATGACCTTTAGCACCTAGTGATAGGATTACCTTTAGCACCTAGTGATGAGGATCTTTAGAATTTTAGCACCTAGTGATAGGATGACCTTTAGAATTTTAGCACCTAGTGATAGGACCATTAACACTTAGTGATAGGACCGTTAGCACTTTAGCACCTAGTGATAGGACCATTAGCACTTTAGCACCTAGGCATTATCTTTACACTGCAGAAGTAGCCCTCTGTAGCAGCCCTTCATGGTTCCTGTCTTGTGCCTCTCAAGGCCATGTCACGACTATGTGGTGGGTTTTTTCATTTCTTGGTTAGAGCTCCAAGGTTTCAGCATGGTGAGACTTTGAGTATGTAGCCGTTTTTAATAATATATTGAAATTTTATAGCACCGAATCTTGTACAGCAAAACAAAGCACTTGCATTCAATAAATCATTCATATAAGCATGTGACCGTTTACTAAAAAAAAAAGAAATAGATTTTAACTTTATACACATGCCGGTTCTCAAGCTCTCTACAGCAAGTCATCCACTCAAGGCCAGTCCCACTCTGATGTTTTCTCATTGTATCTCTCTGCCCTCTTCATCTCACCTCCTTGTACGATCCCTGTAGGATAGTCCTTAGCCAGTGTAGATCTTGCTGTGATGTCCTAGGTACCACTATCTGTTTTGCATCTTTTCACCAGGTCAGGAGGCAGCTATGGACAGATCTTGTTTTCTTGTTGTTGTACAGCCTCCTTAGTTTGCCCAGAAAGCCGTGTGGACAAACTCTGTCAAATGCCTGCTTAAGGTCCCAAAGATGGGAAAACATCTGCTGGAGTTGTAGTACTTTTCTCACAGAGTATCTACAGTTGAAAAATGTGCTCTGTTGTGAGCCATCCTGCTCTGAAACTTGCCTGTTCTTCTCTGATAATTTCCACAGCCTGTGGCTTCAGGGCAGAATTAAAACAAGCGCCTCTGGTGGCTCTATCACAGGTCATCGGGTCACAAAAGCACCCCCTCCCCAATTTGTTCTTTGATATCGAGTTGGTGGTTGCTGGTCTGCAAGGGTTTCTAAAGCTGTATCTTGGCTGTCATTCTGTGCACTTTTTAAAAAAACCAAAAAACCCCTGTTTGTTTGTTTTTTGCAATATGACCTATATTTGTCCATTTCATTTTCAGCAGGAACTTAGGACATCTGTTAGTCCCGTTTTTTTCCTTCTGAACTCTTGGCACAGTATTCTATCTTATACTTTGACTTTAAGAATTTTTAGGACTATCGAGAGAGCAGGGTTTTCTTTGTACTCCATGAAATACTAGTTCAAACAGGATTGTTTTTTGTATGTATTATGGAAAGGGGCAGGTAATGGTCTTGTGTTATGGAATAGGAAGGAAATGTGTTGTATGTACATGTGTGTTGACCTTTACTAAATCATTCATATTCAGATAAATTTATGATTATTATTAATTAGTATTATTTTTAAAACTATTTCAAACACTTTCTTTAATCAAATAGTTGATCATTGATCAGAATTTTTTTTTTAATCAAACGGTCAGTCTATTGGAAAATATTCTGGAGCCAAGAGGTAGTTTTGTTAGGTTTATTACCTTAGCTTTGATTGATGTATTGTGAAGGAAGGTGGCAGGATGGTTAAATTAAGACGTTTGCCTGTCAACAAGTAAACCGTGAGGTTCTGGGTTCGATTCCCAGCCTCGCCCTTTAATAATAATAATAATAATAATAGCACTATATCTTGCAGAGACAAATCAAAGCGCTTGCACTCAACTCATTCTTACACAGTCATACAACCAGTGACAAGTAATAGTTCCATCAAGTCCAAATGGCAACACCACGCACGCACAAACACACACACAGCACACACACACACAGACCACACACACACAGAGTTCACACACCCTGGCAGCTTTCTTCCCAGTTTGACAAAAAAATCGAACTGAATGTCAAAGTCTTTTGGATGAGACTATAAACTGAGGCCCTGTGTGCGAAAGCATGCAGAACATCTTGCGCACACGTTAAATCATGTTCTGTTGTTCGAAAGAGTAGGCCATTGTGTGCAGGTGGGAACAGATGACAAAATTTAAAAAAACTGCATACACACCCAAACAAAAAAAGTCATCTGAGCGCTTTGGTTTGTTGCTTTACAAGATTAAGCACTATATAAATTCCATACATTATTATTATTATTATGTATTCATTCTAGTTTTATTCTGCTATTTTATAAAACTATACAAAATCCACAGATAGCACTTGATATAAGCTGGGCTAGATGTTATTTGAGGGCTCGTATTCCCATTTTCTGTTTTGATAATGGTTTTGAAATTAACCTTGAATGTTGGCAGAACTGGGGGGGGGGGGGGGAGGGGGGGGGGGGTGGGGGGGGGGGGGGGGGGGGGGGGGGGGGGGGGGGGGGGGGTGGGGGGGGGGGGGGGGGGGGGGGGGGGGGGGGGGGGGGGGGGGGGGGGGGGGGGGGGGATTTTTGTTTCATTTGCTTAGTTTGAAGTACTGAGCGCAAAGTGAAGCAAGTTTATATGCTGATAATACCCTTAGTCTATTTTTAATTAAATGGTAAATTTGCATACTGTCAACTGCTGTGTAACCCCCATATGTTACATGTAGACTCATTAATTCCCAACATAGCCTACGATAACTTTGGTTGAAAGTTTGTATCACTTTATGGTTTTTGACTCATCCAGCAATGCCCGCCTGCATACCTATTCCTCCAGGCGCTCGTAAGGACAGGTTGTGTCGAGGTGGTTTTCTCTCTATCTCCACCATCGCTGGGTTGCTTATGCAGCACGACTTTTTTTATCGCTTCGCAGTAAACAAATTAAGCATAATGATGACTCGCACCAATGAGCGACCACAATGAAAAACCTCTTCATTCAATCTTTCTTTATCAAACATTAACATTATTTCCTCATTCTCCTATGAATTACACCACAGACTTTTTTGAATGTACACTTCTTCAGTGGATGCATTTATCACTGTGCTGTACAAAATATCTCGCTTAGTATAGATTTTGAGGGCCTGAACTTCTCTGCTTGGCACGTGTGGTTGGTTTATTATTATTTACTTATTCTTTTATTTCGAAGGATAATGGAATACGCACTCGTGTGCTTTTTAAAACATCCAGTATCCCCTCTTAGCTTCTATCATTCCAGCGTCCAAAACTGGAGATTTTGTGTACTTTACTCAAAATATGTTGCAATTTAAGCTGCTTTAACAATTTCACTTCCAGGAAAGATGAATTGTGTACAGTTTTTTGCTCTTGGGTTATATCGGTGGTTTCCTTGCTATATTAGTACACTTTATTTTAAAATTCTTTTTGCCTTGAAACCCAGTTCGCTTTTTCTTGACTCCCAACTGAAGTTATTCTATGTTTGGGATAAACGTTACATACCCAATTTAATTGCCAATACCAAAATAAATATGATATAAGGTCCAAACTTGCCCATCTGAATGATGGAGAAAAATGTTACATGTTTCCTTAGAGGACCACAAAACTGCTGCGTAAACAACATTGCCTCCAATTTTCCCGTATCTCACAATATAGTTATACCTTAGAAGTGAAAAAATTAAATGTGAGCACCACAACACTGCAACTTGACTATCCTACTGACTTGCCTTCCTGAAAAAAATCCAAGCATTGTATATCCCCCTTTTTTTAACTCTCCCGCAATAAGCGCCCTTTAGTCAACTTTCCCTTTTTAATTAACATACCCCAACCCGGGGCCTCACTGATGCAGCAGCGCCCAAGGTTTGCCATTTCGCCTATAAAGCCCAAAAAGATGACCCAAAAAACATTTGAGGGGCATAGTCCCTTTGGGCACATGTGGAGGCCCTTCCTTTTTTTTCTTTGGAAAACCAGTTTGCCCCCATGCTGTCTAAAGCGGGATTAAACTATGTTTTTATTTTTCCTAGCATTCCCCCCAAATTATTGTTGCTTGTTTTTGATTTTTTGGCATATGTTTTCTTTTTTAAGGGAAAGGAATACTTACTTTTGGGGAAGGGTTTTTAAGTTTTCACCAGGGAAATTTTCTTTTTACCAAAAGCCCCGGGCTTTTTTCCCAGCTTTTGGAAAATTTAAAATCTTTCCTTCCCCCCCTGCCCCAATTTTTGAGTGGGAAAATTTGATGGTGTTATTCTGAAACAGTCTGAATGCTAAAGGAAATCATTTGAAACACGGGAAAAGTTTTTTATGCTGAAGCTAGTTTTTCAGGAAAAAAAAATTTACCCGGCCAAAAAAGGTTTAAAACTTGCAAAAAATGATGTTTTCCCATTTAAAAGCGGGGTTTGGTTTTTTTTTCTGGTTTGAAAAAGAAAACGGGCTGGAACAAAGGGAAGCTTGTGTCACTTCTTCTTTTTTAAAAACATTTTGAAGATAGTATTTGGGTTTTTTTTTTTTGGATCACTGTTTGTTTCCAGAGCATTGGGAAAACCCTTTTACTTCCCCCTTCAGAAAAAAAAAAAAAAAAAAAAAAAAGAGGCTGGAGTACAGTTTGGGGAAGGCTTTTCAGCTGAAAAAAAATTAAAAAGAAAAAGGGAAGTTCAAAAATTTTTTTTAAGAGTGGAAAAAATGGATGGGAAGGCTAACCAAAAAGAAAAACTTGACAAAAGTCCCTTTTTTCAAATCCATTCATGATTTTTATTGTGTCTCAAAGTTTGAGTTTTTGTGCCCAAAATTTTGATGCAATGACAACCCCTTTTTTGTACTTCTCAATTTTTTTCCCTTTTCCCTTTTTTTGTTTTTCTGACCCCCCCCCTCTTCCTTACATTAGAATTTACTCTATCAATCCTAAAATAAAAAAAAAAGACTACACTTTAAGTTTAAAATTTAAATGCTTTTCAGAAATAAACATTTTAAAGCTCAAAACATTTACTTTTTTGGCTTTTAAACAACTTTTCAGGTTCCCCCAAAACAAAGGAAATTTTAACCCATGCAAAGTGGCCCCCAAAGTCATTTTAAAATGCCCATCATATTTTTGACAACTTTGGGGGGTGGCAAGTGTTTTTTTTGCAGATTTTTTTTTAAACGTTGCCCGCTTTGATGGGTGATTCCCAAATTTTGGGAATGCCCCAAAAAAGGGGACTTTTCAGTATTTATTTTTTAAAATTTTCCCCCTTGGAAAATTTGTGCTTGAGATTTTTCCCCCAATTCCCCCCTCCCCTCCCTTCCTTTCTGTTTTTTTTATCTTTTTATCCTTTCTCTTGCTTGAGCATAACCTAATAAAAGTTTTGAAAATCCCCCCCCCCCCCCCCCCCCCCCCCCCCCAAAAAAAAACCCCCCCCCCCCCCCCCCCCCCCCCCCCCCCCCAAAAAAAAAAAAAAAAAAAAAAAAAAATTTTAAAAACAGTAGGCAGAAGATTCTTTACTGTCTTTTCCATGAACGGGGCATTTTTATCTAAAAAAGGAATTACATGCATTGAAATCTAAAAACGTCACAGTTTAGCAAAGCTTTTTGTGGTATCTATTTTAACTGAATTTTTTTTTATTGTAGTATATTAATATTCACTCAGTCATCAAGATTTTTCTCTCATGAAATTCAAGCTGCTCCCCCGGGGAAAAAGAGAGGGGGGAAAAAGGGCCCAAAACCAAGTCCCGGCCCCCCCCCCCCTACACCCTGCCCCCCCCCCCCCCTTTTTTTTTTTTTTAAAATTTCCATTTTTCAAGGTACCACCTTGTGATTGGTTTTTTTTAAGGGAAATTTCTGCAGGGACAATTCCTTTTGTTTTGGGATTCTTTGTGCTAAATGGAAATTAAACGGACCTTGGCTTCCCGATTCATCAAAAGACTACACCTGCCCTACTCATTTATGTTTTATGGATTGGGGGAAAATTTAATTGGGCTTAAAGGAAATCAAACCTGCAACTACTTGGTATCCAGGCAGGCATTTTTCCCTCTAGACCTAAATTCATTTTTCATAATCATTCATATTTTGTCCCACAATTCCTTTTCATTTGACTTTTTTTTAAAAAAAAGTACAAAAAATTTTATGCTTGGCTTTCTCAACATTTTTTTTTGAAAAAAAGGAAAAAAACCTTAATTTGTTATGTTTTTAAAATCGTTATGTATCCACGTGACACAACAATAATCACATGATTTACATGGTCACAGTATTCACTAACAATCCATTGCAGTAACAAGTTCATGCTTTTACTTTCTTTGAAAACATAGTGTTAAAGATGGAAAACCCAAAAGTCAGTTCAGCAATTTTGTGTCATTCTGCAACCATTTGAAAAAATTTCCATTTTCTTTGGCAACCTTTCTGATTTGTACCCCTTTTCAAACATTTTGTGTAGCAGTTTGTCCTGTTCACACCTGACGGGTTGGGTATAAACATTTATACAGTCATTAAATGGGTATTGTGTAATGGTAGTTGGTTGTAGTGGTAGTCCCTAAATTTGATAGCTCTGTGGGGACTCATAACCACACCAAACTAAGGAGAGTCATTGTGGCACTTAACTGGCTAAAACAAATGCACCCTTTTTTTGGCTGATGGTTAAAAATAATTTTAAATGGAAAGGACTTGGTATATCCCCTGTAAAAAACTGTACCCATTCTTTGCTTTAAATTTTTTAGGTAAGATGTTTTGGGGGGGGCTGTGTTTTGGTGTGTGTGTTTAAAAAAAAAAATTGGAATGATGGACTAATCACAATACACTTCCCCATTTTCATTGCGGGTTGGTGTGTGTATGTTTCTTCTTTCTTTGAGTCTTGGTTATTGTTTCTTTTTGCTTTGTTTGGTTTTGTTGTTGGGTGTTTTGGGGTTCTTTTTTGTTGGGGTTTTTTGTTTTTGTTTTGGGGGGGGTTTTGTTCCCTGGTGTTGTTTTTAACATTACTTGTTAAGCAGGTAAACGTCTAAACTGTCCTGCCATCTTCCTTCATGTAGTTTGTTTATTTTTTTTTGGTGTTTCTTCATTAAGAATTCTTTTTTTTTAGTATAATATCACCAAGGATGAATAGACTTTAAAGTAAAACACACCACCACCACCCCGCACACACAAACACACACTTTTACAGACACTTGCGTTTCTGATGTCAAAATCTGATTTATTGCTAAACCTCCTTCCTATTTTTTTCAGCTTCCACCACAGCAAGATACAATCTTCATTGTCCACTTACATATCTATGGAAAAATTCTTGACTGCACTACACAAGTAAAATACACACTGTCATTTAAAAATAATTTACATATAGCTCCTTAAACATGTTGGCTTTACCATATACTTTACCATATACTTACCATAACAAAGTCAAATCTTTAATTCTTTCAGAAAAAACAAAGTATTACTCTTCTCAACTTATTGATGCCACGTCTATGAAATCTCTCTTTTCCCTCACAACTACTCTTCTTGGATCTGTGAAGGCAAGCCCTCTACCTTCCATCCACAACCACTCTGAACTTCCTTCTATATTTTCTGCATTCTTTTCTGAAAAAGTCCATAACATTCGCTCCAAACTGGATCAGACTCCTTTCCAGCCTGCACTTCCTGATCCCCAATTTTCTGGCACTCCTCTCCTTTTCTTTCATCCAACAAGTGAGAAAGAAATCATGACAATTCTGAAAGAAATGACTATAAAATCATGTGATCTCGATCCCATACCTGCTTCTCTTTTTACACAGTGCCTACCACAACTTATACCCGCTATCATGAAAATAGTAAACTCATCTCTTGTTTCAGGAAATTTTCCATCAGCAATTGTACTACAAGTACAATTCAAAATACAAATTATTCTGTTATTTTGTCCAGTTACTCACAACATATGTCCAGTCCTCAATACGCAACCAATCAAGGATCCATCTCAGATCAGAGATCAAAAGATTCACAACTGACCAAATCAATTAAATGATCAAAAGAAAGATTAGCAATGAAAGCAATGAAAGCGATGTCGCTGAAATAGAAAGGAACAATCAATAAACCATTTGATCTCTTCATGAAATCAAACTCTATCACAGGATCAAGGATATGAATCACCACAAGACCCACACTTTCAGGTATAACATATTAATGACAACTTAATATAAATACCCACACAGCAAAAACTGAAACACTAACCAGAGTTTGCCACAATAAAACAAATCTTCAAAATGTACTCTCAGCTTACCCATTTCTCAACTCTTATGAGAATAATTATCCTCACAACAAATCTAACGTATCCACTAAAACCACCACATATAATAAATAACTAGTCTTACACATGTTTCATTTACTTGAGGACAGCTGATGGTCTATGAACAGTGTAAACAATTAATTGACATAAACTTAATTCAAATAATCCCCAATGACATTCCAAAGTCATTGCACCTGTTTAAGGATTGCTATATCATTCCTCATAAAAAATATGAATTTGCATTCTTAATAATAACAATCATTACAAAACCACACTAGGCTTTTACACACATATATTATACACAGTGATAAGCCTTAGTTTGATTTCTTCAGCATTTTGTTGGCTAAACAATATTCTGCCCAAAATCGAACCTAGTACAACAAGGACAATGACTAAGCTCATATTTGCCACTTGCCTTCTTGTTCAAAATAATCACTTCTAAATTCGCATGCTTAAAATCTTCATAAACGAAATTAAACAGATACCTCATAAACCTTTCCAGCTTTTTAAAAGAAGTTAGCTTAAAAAGAGCAACCATACCTTAATGGGGAACATCAGACTCCTGAGAGTCTCAATCGTTCATGTTTACCGCTCTATGGTCTGGGAGGAAATAAGGGTTTTCAAAAGACAGGAAGTTTAAAATCTAGGGAAATAATTCATCAAGAGAAGATTACTCTTGTGGTGCATTGGAGTTATTTCCCCTTCCTATGCTTAGTAACAACAAACACAAAAAAACTCTTTTGTGAGAGGTGTTACACACACCCTTCGCAGGAAAATGTGGCTATCTTTTCCCCCCCCAAAAGTATCAACATTTACAAACAAACAAAACTTGACCCCCCTCTGAAAACAAAACATGAAAGTCCTCAGCTTGAACAAAGATGTATACATGTATACCTAATGTAAGCTATGTACCAAAATTCAACCTAAACATTCCTCCAAGGCCAACAAACTGTAAGGCCTCAGGTCAGGAGTTTAACACTTACAGGTTCTCCCTGTAAAACAGACCTCCTTGGTGCAGGCACTGGCTTCCATTCCGACTTCTCCAATGGAGTTTTCACAGCCAGGCCTACCCACGCTAGACAAAGTACTCCTTTGACCTCCACTTCTCCAAATTATTAGGGGAAAGCCACTCTCAGGAAAACCCCCCGGCTTTTGGGGGAGAGTCGAGTCAAGTCAAGTCAAAGTCAAAAACACTTTAATCACCCCCATAAAGGGGCAATTACAATACTGACGGGCACATTGACACCTATAATTTCTCACAAACACAAAAAAAATTTACATTTCAGATTGTTATAAGCATTCCAGGCGGGCAAGCACATGCATGGGGCTCAAGCATGGTAAAACTTCAGTCTGCGCTTTCTCTTCTTTAAACTGCACTAGAAACCGACCACCAACAAAAGAACAGCAAAGATCCACTAGCTGCCAAGTTTGTCTATGATTCCAGTGTAAAGTAATGACACCAGGGGCCTGCTGTGAGCTCTTGCAACTGAACCAAATTTTTTTTATTTTATTTATTTATTATTTTATATCAAGGATAATGGAATAAGCACTCATGTGCTTTTTTACACCCCATCCCTGTGTGTATGCGGTTTTGTAAATTTTGTCATCTTTTCCCACCGCACAACAATGGCCTACTCTTTTGAAAAGTGGAACAAGATTAACGCGTGCGCAAATGTTCTGTGTGCGTTCACACACGGCCCTTTGGGTTTATAGTCTCATCTGAAGGACTTTGACATTTCAGTTCGACTTTTTTGTCAAACTGGAAGAAAGGGTGAGGTTGGAATCGAACCAAAACCCTCGGGGTTGACTTGTTGGCAGGAAAACATCTTAACCTAATTAACAACCTGTGTTAATTTTCACTAAATAAACGATTTGGCAAACTTTTACTACGGGGAGTACACCAGTCAAGTTTTCTCTTTAAAAGGATGGGTTGAGTTCTACCCAGTAAGTAAAAACCCCGCAAAAATTCTAATTCATGGGCAAAGGTTAAGAAAGTCTGATCACAAATAAAAAAACAAATCACCCATTTACTCGGGCGAATCAGTCAGTGACAAAAACATTAAAGCTAAGTGGGAATGATCAGGTGCAAAATCTCATAAGTGGTTAACTTAGCTGACCATGAGAGAGGAAGTGACGTGGTTATGTGTAATGTATGGAATGGGGGTATTGGAAAATAATCAAGAGTATCTGTAATCAATGCAAATAACATATGTAAAATACATCTGCATTCATAGACTTACGTATACACATGTACCATTTAGAAAATCACAATAATGGACTTTTTTGGGAAATCCCAACAATCAAATCCAAGCAGATAAGTAAAAAATAAATCTTTGTGAATACCTTGGTGAATGGTCCCAACTGTCTGTTCAAAATCATTAAAAAAAATCTTATTTACATGAACTTTACAAATTTCCAATGATCTCAGTGAATACCTTATCAGAAGTGGAATGAGCCACTCTGTTTAACTTACCACAAATAATACTAAAAAGTTTTGTGCTTTGCCTGCCTCTCTCTCCTCCTCTCTCGCATCCCTACTAATGGGGTGTGTAGGCCTGTCTTCTCCTTGCTTGTGACTTTACAGAAGGTCTGCCTGCTGCCTCATCGACACAATTCTGACTTCAGTGCAGCTCATTTCATTGTACAGGGTTTCATGCTGGATATGAATGTTTATGTTTTTGTAAACTTCCAAAACTGACATGAATTATTGATCTTTAACATGTTTATTTGACCTCTGCATGTGTATACATATTGATTACATGAAGCAAACTAAGGCACTGGCAGGTCTGCACTTTAAAAAGTTGACCTGGCACTGCTTCTCATTCCCTCCGTTTAGTTTCCCAGCCAAAGTTCATGACGCAGCTGGCAGCGCGTGGATATAAATAAACGGGCAAAAGGAAAGGCAGCACTAGCGGCTTGCAGCTGTAGCCGTTTCAGACCGTAAATTACCATTGTGTCTTTCACACATCCTCTTGCACAGTGAATTGTTTAAAAACGACAAGCAAAGCACTCTTTAAAATGAGCTTTAAACAGCTTTCTTTTGACTCCAACTCCATGTACTTTCTTTCATACTGGTTGATGTGACAGCAGTTCAAACAGACAGTAAGATAAACAGGAGAGGCGCAGGAAGAAACACAATCACAAAAAACAGACATTCTAACTCTCTCTCTAAAAAAGCATCTGTTTATATTATAATGAACATGAACCTAGAGAAAACATTGAATATGTCTGCATGCAGACTAACCTTTTTGGGGGGCTGCGACATTGAACCTGTTGCAGAACGAGGCCATAAATAAACACACCGTAGTGGGTAGCGCGCCGGTGATGGAGAGTGTGGGGAGAGAGTCTGGGCAGTCATTAGTGTCAGCTATCTGACTTCTCTATAAACACTCCTGCTGGTCAGGCGTTACAGCACATACACAGTCTACTGTTTCATCAGCTTTTAGTGGTATCCTTGCTACAACTGAAGGTTTGTTCATGAACCAATTCCAGTACAGCTCATAATTATAGCCCCGAGAACACACAAGAAAACAGATGTCTTGTCAGTATCCTACACTGTCATCAGACAAAGATACTCACAAATGGCTCAGGTTTTTATTTCACTGATGTTTCTGATACTATACAAAAAGCATTTTCTGATCCTGTTAAGAAATTGTTTTTTGTGATCAAATGTTTATCTACTTAACAGTCCTGTGTTGTGTAAAAAAAACCAAATTGCACACAGGCCTACACTTTGACATCAAAGCAACACCCAAAAAAATAGCAGAAAGAAAACACACACACACAAAACGATGACAAAATTTACAAAACTGCATATACACGGAACAAGATTTTTAAAAAAGCACATGAGTGCTTATTCCATTATCCTTAAAAAATAAAAGAATAAGCAAAAATAAATAAACACACACACATGAGCGCACATGCACACAACACACACACAAGCAGACAAACATTCACACACACACAAAATGGCATAAATACACGTACGCATACCCTATACCACACATACGCGCGCACGCACCACTCATACACGCGCGCGTGTGCACACCACACACATGTAACTACAAGATGCCACAGCACACATGTGCCTGAGAAATCTAACAACTTGAAACTGACACACAGCCAGGAAGCACCTGCACATTAGGTGCTGTGGCCGATCACACAAACACACACGTTCACACATGCACACACGGGCACATACGCATACACGCGTGTGTGTGTGTTCGCGCACACAGTATGTCATGTGCTGTAGGTGCTGTGGCGATCACACAAACACACACTTCACACATGAACAACACACGCGCACATACGCAACACGCACGCACACATGTGTGCGCGAACACACAAAACCACACCAAAAACCACACGTGTGCTCCCACACCACCAGCACACTCACATCCCCGTACACACACACACACAAATCCCAACACACATGCATGCATGCAGGACGCACTACACACACACGCACCACACAAAGAGATCACCCCCCCCCTCTCCCTCTTCTCTCACCCCCCCCTCCTCATTCATCTCCATTTTAGGGTTGTCTGATATCACTTTAAGTGGAAAGACGTTAAAATTGAAGACTTACTTACTTACTTACTTACACACACACACACACAGAAAACACACAAACACTCAGCCCTTCGTTTCTTGGGAAACACCGTGTTTATAAATGTTTAAAATTAGTTAACCAAAGTAGCTGTACAACCGTCACCACAAACAAGTAAAGCAGGTATTAAAGTTTTGTTCACTAAAGTATGAGTACTGTAAAAATCAAGTAGGACATCCAGCAGCGAATGATAAATAAGCCTTTCAAATAAAAATTCGCCCAGTCGCTAATAGACAGCAAAGAAAGAATGTGTGCTGGCACCGCGAGATGCTGGACTTGGACCCCTGACCGCGGTGCCTAGATAGCAGCCAGATGGAATTTAGGTTACGGAGTGAAAGTTCCAGCCGCCAACCTAAGAGTCGGGTTTTTCCTGTTTTGAGCAGCCGTGCTGGGACAGCGTAAATCCCTACCCTTAATTCACCAGACATTACTGCTGAAATTCAAACACACGACTTTTGAACCCACATGATTGAAGTCAAACGGTCTTAACCACTCAACTACAGCATATGTCATGCTAGTCTAATCTGTGTGCACATCGACTGTGAAAGAATGTGATAAAGAACTCAGCAAGACATGAATTTATCCCCATTACTGTGGGTTGTAGATTATGAGTTATATTGTGTGGTAACAGTTCTACACAATACTGATCTATATGATAATAGACAAACTGACGAAATAAACATTTGATCTACAAGATCTAAGCTTCTGCTTCAGGACTGACTGGTGTATGTGTATGAGTGTCTGTGTGTGAATTGTGAGTGTGTGCCTCTTAGTGTGTGTGTGTGTGTATGTGACACTGTGTGCATGCACACATGTGAGTGCATAAATTTATGACTGCACACCTGCAAATGAGAAAACCCTCAACGTCAAATGGCTAACAAACACAATTAAATATGAGTTCTTACAACATTAAACCGAGCAAACTGCTTCCCACATTTGTTACATGTCACATCTGAGGAAACACCCTCTCTACCATCTATAAGGCATGTTCGACACACCAAATGATACAAGGAAACTTGTACACCACCACAGCTCCTGTGGGTCTAGTCAAAACGTCTTCTGCTTCAGATGAGCCTTGCATCTACTGCATTGATTTCTTGGAGAAACGGCGACTGCACCAGCATGTCTGGGTTGATAGGGAAAGGGTGCCTGAAGAATGGCAGCTTTGCCAGCGCCTGCTATGGAGAGCTGAAGAGATTTGACCTTGATGTTCTTGACTGGTTTTTGTGCTGGGAACCATCTGTGACTGGTTGGTCGGCACACAGCCGTAGTGTTGGCTTGGTCAAAAGATGACCTCACTCTTCTGTTGCTGGTGGTGTAACACTGTCAGATTGGCCAGATGCATCTGTTTGTGCCCTCATTCTTTTGTATGCTGGTGGTGATATACCGACAGACTGGGCACCTTTACTGGTGATGTAATCTGGGAATGGCTGTTGTGATGATGTTTGAGAAGAGTGCTGCCCTGTGTCTCTTGAAAATCCACGTTTTAAGCTGCTTACTTTGCTTCCCCAACAAAGCGCCCTAGTTGAACAACTGGTCTGGTCGTTTTCCTCCATCTGCACTTTGGCCATTACACTTACTTGAGAAGTTGGGCCTTCGAGCATGACCTACAGTTCTATGTACACCATGGAGAGATGGTTCATCTGCATGCTTCGCCAGAAACTATCAAAGTAAATTTTCAGGGCAGTGTTTAACTCAGGCTTTCTGAAGGCAGTGAATGACAGACCTGTGAAGGGATCTGAAGGCTGTCGCCCATAGTTTGCTTCCTCTTCAAAAAATCTATCAAGTGTAGACATATCTACACATTGGCCTGACGGAAGGATCATTGGCACTGACATGATTTCCTGCGTCACAGCATCCAGGAATTGTTCTGGAAATTTCCATTGCACTGTTCCTTTCTGGCTTCTGTGGCACCAATATGTAACACAGTTTGAGTTTTGTGCATTGTGTAACATCTTCTGGCATGCTCACTGGCTTACAGCCATCTTCAGAAAACAACTCAGACTTCTGCGACATATTGTCATGATGGTGCTTGACATTTTGATTCTTACTCACACTGCTTGATGTCTGATGATTTACACTGCTTTCTGAAGTTCCCATCTGTGGACTTACAGCAGAGATATATTTCTGAATAAGTTCTAGCCTTTGGGGATATGCTCTGGCTGGCAAACCCCAAATTTTTCCCTTTGCCAATGGCAGGCACACTGCTGTTAGCAGTGCCCACAATGCGAACAGATATCAAGTCCACAGCCGCTAACATAGCTGCCTGGTGGTGACGAAGCTCGGAGCAGTGAGGATAAGACTGTGAAGTATGATGCAAAGCTCCAGACTGATCACCCCTGAAGCGAGGATTGTAGAACAAATCTGGGCCCGGTTCAGTACAGCGAATGATTCCAATCCTTTAAGAATTGGGTCAGTCTGAGGATGATCCCTATCAGTTCTGTTCTGGGATGATGATGGACCAGTCTGAGAAGTAACTGAAGAAGCTGCTGACCTTTCTGTTATACAGTCTGCTGCTGAATATATCTCAATGGCTGATGACCTCTGACTTCCTACTCTGGGGTTGATGATGAACTCTTCAGATGAACTGGACACGGAAGTTTGAAAGTCAGGTAACTGGTGGTTTGAGGAAACGTTCAGCCATACAGCCCGGCTGATTCCAGACCATTCTACCAGGGCACAGCAAATTCTCTGGTTCATAGCCATCACTGCAGACCTTGTCACAGCTGACTTCTGTACCCAGCACTTCAGGGTAAAGTTCACAAGGACCATGGTTGTCTATTGGTCAACACTCTGGTTCCTGGAACAAAAAGAAATTTGATAACATGAAAATAATCTTATTTTTAAGCAATTTCAGGACTATATATCTACTGTCAAGACTGATGAACTTTGATTACCCACAAAATGGCAATTTACAGGTTATTCAGTAAAGCCAGTCATGTAGTCCTATAGTTTACAAAGCGACCTT
>CM054136.1:42049152-42054152 GCA_028751875.1 Rapana venosa
TAATTGATTCATCAAAAAAAGCAAAGTATGAAATAGAAAGAGAGGGGAAAAAGAGAGGGTGAGAGAGAAAAGAGAGAGGAGAGAGAAGAGAGGATGAGAGGGGAGGGGGAAAAGGAGAGGAGGACTGAGAGAGGAAGAGAGAGAGAGAGATTATAACCAAAAAAGTTCCATTATCTTAGATTTTACCGTCAGTGTGTCAATCCTAATCCCAGGTCGTCTCTAAAATAAGGACTTTTATAATTCAACTGTGTGAACATACTGGAAGAAAAGAAGTTGGTTCAAAGAGAAAGAAAGAAATAAAGAAAAAAAAGAAAGAAAAAAAGGAAGAGAAAGAAAGAAAGAAAGGAAGGAAGGAAGAAAGAAAGAAGAAAAAAAAAGAAGAAAAAGAAAGAAAGGCAATAAAAAAGAAAGAAAGAAAGAAAGGGAAGGAAGAGGAGAGACAGAGAAGACAGACAGACAGACATACAGACACAAAGACAGAAGGACAGCAGAAAGAAACAAAGAAACAAAGATAACAGAAGGGGGAAAAAAAAAAATCGAAGAAAAGGATAGATAAAAAAAAAACCCAGGAAAGAGGCAATAAAAACCGCGAGAAGCTCCCCCCAAAACTGCACAGGAGCATTCAGGCATGCTTCAAGACATGCTGCCCTCGTAAACAGTCCACAGGCAACAGGAGCATTCAAAACATGCCGGTCTGTTACTGATACAGGCTTTGCCAAATATACACGACACTGCTATTTGGGCAAGATGCCCTGCCTCTCTCTAGGGGTGGTCCTGTTGAATTTTTATTGACTTGATGAAGTTAGCTGGCACGTAGCGACTGTGGCAGGTCCTGTTCCATAAAAGTGGAAAGAAACGTTTGTCAAAAGCTGGTGCAGAGTTTTGGTTTACGAGATAGATTTGAACAAAAAAAATAAAATAAAATACCGGGAAGTTATACATACGCTTTGCGAAAACATATGTATTATTTTTTTTATAGATTAGAGAGATTTTGTGGCTGATCTTCTAAATTTATCTGTTTATTTATTTGGGGGTTGTTGGGGGGGGGGGTTACAGAAAAGACTTTAGAAACAAGATTGTTTTCAGAAAGCTAGCTATAAATTGTCTATCTATCTTTCTAATTAAAATGTGTTTTCTCGTTATCTCTTCATATTTTGTCATAGATTTGTAGTGATTCCGTCTTTTATTTACAAATTTGTCACTTTGTTGTGGTTATGTTTTTAACTCCAAAATTGGTCCTTTTTTTAAATAGTTTACCAGAATTTTTGGAAGGAGTGAGGCCAATAGGTCTCACTAAACAGAAAACAAGAATGGAATAATTATAGTTTTTCTTAAAAGCAGACAAAAGGCACAGAACTCCAAGCACAGGATTGTTATGCTACCCAGCAGCCATTGTGGGCTCAGAATGTATACAGAAAATTTTCTGAAGAGGGAAGCCCTCCAGATTTGTATTCATCTTCTTACCCCAACACAGCAGCTTGCCTGCCCCCCTGTCAGTAGGGGATAGCCTAGTGGTTTAGAATAGTGCGCTCCCCAATCTGACGACCCGGGTTCAAATTTCCCGTTTCGCGAGGATTTTTCCTCTGGAGTTGACATAAGTGCAGACTCCGCTCTCCCTAAAAGTCCTTCGGAAGAGACTATAAACTGAGGCGCCGTGTGCGAACGCACGCAGAACATCTTGCGCACATGCTAAATCCTGTTCCGCTTTTTGAAAGAGTAGGCCGTTGTGTGCCTGTGGGAACAGAAGACAAATTTGACAAAATCGCATACACTGGGGGAAATGGATAAAAAAAAGTACATGAGTGCTTATTCCATTATTCTGATATAAAAGATTCAATAAAAGAATAAAAAAATAAATGAATGAATTCCCCAATGTGTGCCTTATTACCCGCTTTTAGTCACTGCCTTAAGGTCAGGTAAAGTCAGAAAGTTCTCTGTTACTGTACTGGTATCCATGTAACCCAGTACAACCTGTCGAATGTGGGGGAGGAAACCCAATAGAAAAAACCCAAAACATATGTGAACTTGGTGAGGGAGATTGGCGCCTCCAAGGAATATCCTAAGCCCACAAAAAAAAACATAAAAGACAATGCAAAGCCAATATGATACCGGATCGGTCGAGGCCCGGGTTACCAACGGCCGCGTTTTCCCATTGATCAACACCAGGGTGGAAGTGAAAGTCAACTACTGGATTTAAACATTACTTAAGCTCCCTAGAGAACAAATCACCATTGGTACAGGGAAAACGTCCGGACACTCTCCAGTGCGGAAAAATCAAAGAACTAGAGTATGAGCTTAGCCGCTTAAATGGACATTATTGGAATAGGAGAAGTGAGATGGACAGGATTTGGTGAGACAATTAAACTGAAGAAGGCAACAAGATTGGTACAGTGGCCAAGAGAAACATCACCAACATGGAGTGGCATTTATTGTCAGAAAGGAAGTGGGGTGCATTATCAGCTGTACCCCGGTTCAGCAGGATTATCAGCACGGGTTGTGGGCCCAAGCCCAAGAACATCACAATCATACAATCTATGCACCTTTAATCTGACCATGCAGATGAAGAAGTAGAAGAATTTTATGAAGATCTTGAAGAGACCATTATGAAAATACCAAGAAGGACATCATCATATCCAGGGGATTTTAACGCAAAGTAGGTCCTGACTCTTACAACAATGGGCCGGAAAGTTGGTCAGTTTGGAACTGGGGAGACCCAAAGACAGGGGACTACGTCTGTGGAGTTTGCCTGCACCCACAGATAAAACCCTTGCCAATACCCTCTATCCCCCCAAGCAGTCAAGGAGGACAACCTGGCATGTGCCAAACGCAAGATCCATAACCAAATAGATTTTATCTTAACACGACGGCGCTTCAAATCCCGCATCAAAAGAAGCCAGAACAAGAACTACCGGAGCTGACTTAGGCGCGACCACGACCTTGTTGCTGCTGGTATTAAAATGAAGCTGAAGAAAACAAACAGCCTGCCCAAACCAGGTATCAAATTTGACGTGGACAAACTGAAAGATCCAGTGTCAAGGAGATCTTCAAGTAAGCTTGGCGGACGGTTTTGCGGCTTACCCTCCTGGACAATGACATCAATGACCTCACCAACAACTTTAATGATGCAGTCCGAGAAACAGCAGAGGAGGTACTCGGTCGTCAGAGGAATAAACACCAGCATGGACTAACAATGACATCTTGGACCTCTGCGATACAAGAAGAGCACTGAAACAAACCAGGTCTTCAAACCTATAAAAATACCGGGGGCCAACAATCTCG
Source organism: Rapana venosa (assembly GCA_028751875.1). NCBI lineage: Eukaryota > Metazoa > Mollusca > Gastropoda > Neogastropoda > Muricidae > Rapana > Rapana venosa. The sequence goes on from CM054136.1 coordinate 42,052,432, forward strand.
TGAGAAGTCAATGTTAAAGGCCAGAGAGAAGTGGATCAGCATCAATGTGATTTAAAATCGAAAACAGCATGAAAGTGGGCAACAGTAAAAACGCATACGACACCGGAAGAAACTCACAAAACCACTTCAAAACCAAATCTCAGTCATGAAGACAGCTCCGGAAAACCTCCTCACAGAAAGTCAGCTGCATTGAACAGGTGGTTTTGAATATTGTCAAGAACTGTTTCAACTACCAAAACAACCTGACAAGAGATAATAGAAAGAGAAGCAGCAACATCAGAGACTCCCCCGCCATTACCTATTTCTGAGGGAAGAAGTGAAAGGAAGCCATCCGCAGCTTACCAGTAGGAAAGTCCCCGGAGCAGACAATTTTACCAGCAGAGTGCTCAAGCATGGTGGCGAAACAGTATCACATATGTTACAGTATCTGTCAGAAGATTTGGGAGACAAAACAGTGGCCAACAGAATGGAACAATCACTCATCATACCCCCGCCCAAGAAGGGGAATTTTCGCCAATGCCAAAAACTTTTAGAACAATCAGCCTCATCAGCCAACCAGCAAGTTCATGCTCAAAGTTATTTTGAATCGACTCAAGAAGGAGGCAGAAGACACCTTGCAGAGGAACAAGCTGGGTTCAGGGCAGGCAGGAGCACAATCGAACAGATTTTTAAATGCCCCATCCTGATGGAAAAACATTTTTTAAAATCAGAGAGACCTGTTCACAACTTCATCGACTTCAAGAAGGCTTTCGCAGAGTATGGCACGAAGGCCTGTGGCAGGTCCTCAGAATGTTTGGATTGAGAAGGACTAGTGCAAACCATTCAAGCACTATACAACACCGCAAGCAGTGCAGTCCTTCTGAACAATCAGGTCGGAGACTACTTCAAAACCACAGTTGGGTTCCCACAAGGATGCCCGTTATCTCCAGTCCTGTTTAATCTGTTCTTGGAAAACATTATGAGAGGGGACCCTCCATGATTCCACTCTACCATCTCCTTGGCGGCGACCCTCAACAACTTGCGGTTTGCCGATTTACATTGACCTCATGGGCGGAAGTAACCAGGGGCTGCAAGATCTTACGACCAGGGCTTTAGAACAGAGCTGGAGCATATGGGATGGAGGTGAGCTCGGAGAAAAGTAAAGTACTTGTGAACAGCACGGCAACGCCACTGCTAAATTTACATGAAACGGCCAACAACTGGAGGAGGTAGACGCTTTTAAATACCTTGGCGCTACACTCACAAAGGAGGGCGATCGACGACAGAAAACAAAGTCAGAATAGCCAAAGGCAACATCTTCCATGACAAAATCACCACCATATGGAAAAGTAAAGAGATCAGTTTCCCAATCAAACTAAAGCTCTACCCAAAACCTAGTTCAGACGATCCCGCTGTACGGAAGTGAACCTGGCATTGACTGCTGAAACAGCAAAGCGAATCCAGTCATTCGAAACAAAATGCCATAGAAAACTATGGGCATATTGGAGAGAACGAAAGACCAATGAATTTTTCAAGAGTCAAATAACCGGCTGGCAGGTCCACAGGAACCCTTCTCACCATCGTCAAGAAGAAAAGCTGACATGGTTCGGCCACGTCACCCGCCACAACACTCTGCCAAAAACAGTACTGCAGGGAACACTCGAAGGTGGCAGAAGGAGGGGAAGACAGAACAAGTCATGGATGGACAACATCAGAGAATGGACCAGGATGAATGATTCGGC
>CM054136.1:42059152-42071652 GCA_028751875.1 Rapana venosa
AGAAGGTCAGACATGTTCTGGGTTTTGTTTTTGCTTTAGCTTTCATCTTTTGTTCATGTTATGGTTGAAGTTTTATTTCGGATCTCTTTTTTTGTTAGAGACTTACGAGTTATGATTTTGTATAACAGCTTTGTAACTGCCCTTTATGGGATGATTGAAGCGTTTCTTTCTTGACTTGACTTGGTGATGCGTTTAGAGAGCAGGCCAAGTCCTTCTATCAGATTTGAGCAGTTTTGGAGCCAGATGAACGACACTCTTTACGACTTTCGGTAATGGACATTGTTAACCAATTCTTGGTACTTTTAATGACTATATTTCTCACTTTTTAGTGGTCTATTCCATTCACAGAGGAAAAATTACGCTTCTGGAATCTACAAAAGCTGTCATCTAAAAGTAAACAACAGGAAATAGACCAAACCAGTAACTTTAAATCAAGAAACGAAACTAACAACTTCTGCAAGTGCGTGCATTACTTACATTTGAGGACCAGAAAGAATGGTATAAAATCAAAATAAGTGCGTACCGTGGCGATTAATGTTGTCTGCCTCAAATGTGTTAAAGACTGACTTACTGGGCTGTCTGACTGACTGAATGACTTACCATTCACTCACTCACTCACTGATTCACTGACTCACTCACTCACTCACTCACTGATTCACTGACTCACTCACTCACTCACTCACTGATTCACTGACTCACTCACCAACTTCATTCTGTCCGTCCTTACTTACTGATTACTTAGTTACTGTACTGTGGCCTTACTTATCTTACGTTACTTACAAACTTCCTTCTTTTCATCCTAACTTACGAAAGTATTTGCTTACTTGCTTGCTTGTTTGTTTCTTTGCTTACTTATGGACTTATGACTGACTTACTGACTTCTTTACTTACTTATTTGCTTGTTTGTTACTTGTTTGCTTGCTTGCTTACTTACTTACTTATATCACTTGACCTACTGACTACTTTTATTGCACTCAGTGGCACACTCCTTTCGCTGACTTGCATTCTCTGCCATTCGTTTCTTCAGTCCTTGACCATTGCGAAGAAAAAGAAAGGAAAGAAAAGAAAGAAAGAAAAGAAAGAAAGAAAGAAAGAAAGAAAGAAAGAGAAACAGAAAGAAAGAGAGAAGAAAGGGGGGAAAAAGAAAGAAAAGAAAAGAAAAGAAAGAAAGAACTGAATTCATACGGCCCGCTTTCATCTCTATATCTCAGAAGGTAGCGGGCACTCAGAGGGTTAATTGCCAGCTTGTGGGAGAGTGGACACAGATGTACTGACAGTGGGCTGCTGATGTTGTCGCTTAATACGATAATGCTTAGGTCAATATGTTCTCCTGCAAGAGGGAGGAAGGGGGGAGGGGGGAGTGAGAGAGAGGATTTGGAAAAAAATATATAGTTCGTTTCAACAATAGGTCAATGCTAACTGAAGGGAGAGGGGGAGAAGGGCTGAGTATACACGAGAGAGAGGGGGAGTGAGAGAAGGGGGGGAGAGAGAGAGTGAGAGGAGAGAGGGAGAGAAAGAGAGAGGGGGGAGAGAGAGAGAGAGGAGAGAGATAGAGAGAGAGAGAGAATGGAGAGAGAGAGAGAGAGAGAGAGAGAGAGGAGAGAGAGAGGAGAAGAGAGGAGAGGAGAGGAGGAGAGAAAAGAGAGAGAGAGATTTGGAAAAAATATATATACTTCATTCAACACTAAATCAGTGCTTACTGAAGGGAGGGGGAGGGCTGAGTTTACATCACAGAGAGAGAGGGAGGAGAGAGAGAGAGAGGATGAGAGAGAGAGAGAGAGAGAGAGAGAGAGGAGAGATGAGGAGAGAGAGATGGAGAGAGAGAGGAGAGGGGGGGGGGGGAGGAGATTTTGGAAAAAAAATATTCCATTCAACAAAGGCTTAGTGTTTGTTGAAGGGGAATCTAAGCATACACGACACAGACAAGTCTATGTTGCAGACCATTATAACACGTATCAGTAACTACACATAGTGTTTCATACTTTCAATTCCATGCCTTTGTACAAAACAAAGAGTGAGGTCTTGATGACACTGCTTTCCTCAGAAACCATGAACAATGATGGTCCAAAGATATCGTCTAATATGTTGTCTGAATGAAATGTATTCTGAGATCGTGAAAGACTGGACAACGAAGCTCAAAATCAACTTTGGTTTTCTTAGCACTGTGACACAAAAGGTAAGCCAAGTCGCGATAATTGCTATACTTTTTATTATAGCAATGAAGGATGAAGATCAGAAATAGCAACCCTGCCCCCTTGATTTCAACAGCTTTTTTTCAATGAATGATGAAATAAAACACTAGTCAATGATAGCACAAAAGGGTAAGAGCATCAAGCTACGACTTATTTTAGTCCCACTCTTGTGGCGAATCCGCAACACTTAGTTCGTTGTGAACGATAGGGCAACAAACCTCCTCAAAAAGCTGTATCACACATTGTGTTATCAAGTTAATCAGATACATAACTATCAGAATAACTGTGTGAGTAATTGAATAAAACAAGCACCTGAATTGTTTTTTATTGTTGGTTTCTTTTCTTCCAATTGAATATGAAAGGAAGTCGAAAACAAAATCACTCAGCTAAAAAAAATAGTTATTCAGGAGAAGATAACTCATCACATCAAGAGGAGAGAATTACAGACGACGAATGGTATAGGATCAAAATACGGTCAACTGCAATAATTGGCTGAAGATAACGAAAAATCAGTGTAGCACCTTATCACAGAACTGTTTCCAGAGCATTCTCAGCCTACCAGAATCGTCTAGATGTGTTCGTTTACTCATGTACAACTTTAAAAAATCTTGCTATTTCTGTCTTTGGAGAGCTAAACTATAAACATGCTATCTATTTCCATTTCTAAATGTGCCTGGATACCACACACTGGACTAACAAATCAAACCACTATCAAAAACATAAGACCCTTGCTTGCCATCTACAATCAATAAATCTGGTTCATATTGTAAAAAAAAAAAACCCTACTTTTTCCTCCATTACACACTGCTGAAACCAAACATGACGAAAACTTGGTTCAGCTAACCTCCCTATTCACCTCTGCTGCTCAGTCTGTCTTGCCCTTAGCATCCAGATCGTAAAGCATGCTTGTTGCTCGCTTTCCCTAGGCGACCCCCACGCGTCTATCTGCACCATTTTCAACCAGTAACCCACACGCTTGTCAACAGAACTGGAATATAGTGGAAATAGGTTTTGCTTCACCCACACACTAAATCAGTTAGGAGGTGCTTGGTCTCTCCTAGAAAATGTCACAGTGTGGATAAATGAGAACAGACAGACAAACAGACAGGCAGGTACAGACACACAGACACATGCAGACAGAGATATTCAGTGATAGAGAGGGATAGGGAAGGAAAGAGAGAATGGCCAAGACAAACCACATGCGCGCGCACGTGCACACACACACACACGCGCACGCGCACGCGCTACGAACGCACACACACACACACACACACACACACACATGTGCACAGAGTCATCAAGAAAACAGCCACGCAGAAAACACCTTGGATATGCAGTACAGGGGTAATGGCACATTCTGGCTGAAGCTAGAACAAACCACGCAGATGTACAATTAGCTCTCTTTCTTTGATTCCCCTCACAGCCACCCAGTAGACAGGAATAGCTTGACACCAGCATTGACCCCCACCCACCCACCCCTCTCACTCCTCTCTACCAATTTGAGTACTTTATCTTCTGGTCAGTCAAACCAACTGAGATGGATCAGCATGTCATCCCATGGGAAACCACCGAATGTCCAAACAACTGCTGTACGGCGAACTTGCAAGTGGCAAAAGAAATCTCGGGAGGCACAAAAAAGCGTTTCAAGGACACGATAAAGGAAACACTCCAGTTTGCACAGGTTACCCCCAAAGAACTCGAAAGAACTGCCACCGAAAGGAACGCCTGGCGCAGGGCCGTCCATCTTGCCAGCAGAAACAGCGATATCAACTACAGGGAGAGGCTGACTATCAGAAGAGGGAGGATACATAATCCAACCACCCCAACCACGACATTCCAGTGTCCCCACTGCAACAGACATTGTACATCCAAGATCGGATTGCACAGCACACCACATGCGCGTCCACAGATGAGCTGCAGGATTTCATCGTCATCTTCGGCGAAGAAGGACTACCTGACCAGTCAAACCTGCATCTCAACACACACACACACACACACACACTTGCATGCACGCACACAGGCATGCATGTGCACCCACCTAATGCATTAATCATTTGATTAAGAAAACCAATTTGTGTCTTATTTAATGAACCACCTGGAAATAAACTTTTGTTTCATTTGTTCATTGTTCTTTGGCTAGAGCTCCAAGGTTGATAATTGTGACATTTCAACTGGTTTTGCCTTCCATGCAGGTGGCCACATTCCAACTTCAGGGATGGAATAAACGCATACACACATACACACACATGCACGCACACACACACGCGCGCGCGCGCACACACACACAGAGTCATAAAGAAAACCAGACACACAGACACATGCAGACAGAGATATTCAGTGATAGAGAGTGACAGGGAAGGAAAGAGAGAATGGTCAAGACAAACCACATGCGCGCGCACGTGCATGCACACACGCGCGCGCACGCACCTACGAACGCACACACATTTAGGCACACACACACACACACGTGTGTACAGAGTCATCAAGTAAACCAGCACCACAGAAAACACCTTGGTATGAAGTACAAAGGTAATGGCACATTCTGGCTTCAGCCAGAAACAAACCACACAGACTGTACAATTAGCCCTCTTTCTTTGATTCCCCCTCACAGTCACCCAGTAGACAAAAAAGCTTGACCACCAACATTTACCCCCACCCTCTCACCCCTCTCACTCCTCTCTACCAGTTTGTCTGAACTAGTACATTATCTTCTGGTCAATCAAACCTGCATCTCAACACACACAAACACACACACACACACACACACACACACTTGCAAGCACGCACATAGCATGCATGTGCACCGCCTCCCCTCCCATACTCCACACTCACACACATAATGCATTAATCATTTGATTAAGAAAGCCAATTAATTTTGTGTCTTATTGAATGAACCACCTAGAAATAAACATTTTGTGTCATTTGTTCTTTTGGCTGGAGCTCCAAGATTGATAATTGTGACATTTCAACTGGTTTTGCCTTCCTGCAGGTGGCCACATTCCAACTTCAGGGATGGAAAAAACGCATGCACACATACACACACTGCACGCACACACGCATACACACACGCAACACACGCATACACACACATACACACACACACACGCACACAGAGTCATAAAGAAAACCAGACACACAGACACATGCAGACAGAGATATTCAGTGATAGAGAGGGATAGGGAAGGAAAGAGAGAACGATCAAGACAAACCACATGCGCGCCCACGCGCCCACGAACGCACACACTTCAGGCACACACACACATACCACACACACACACACACACACAGTCATAAAGAAAACCAGCACCACAAAAAACACCTTGGATATGCAGTACAAGAGGTAATGGCACATTCTGGCTTGAGGCAGAACACACCACACAGACTGTACAATTAGCCCTCTTTCTTTGATTCCCCCTCACAGTCACCAGTGGACAAAAATAGCTTGACCACCAGCATTGACCCCCACCCACCCCTCTCACACCTCTCACTCCTCTCTCTCCTCTAGATGGCTTGATGAAAACAGCAAATGCACTGCTTATTCAATGTACCATCTGAAAATAAAAGTTTGACTTTGACTTTGACTTTGACTCCCTTCCTCCCCTCCCCCCCCTTACCAACTTATCATATCTCCTTGGTTAATTTTTGGTCGGTCAAGCGTGGACCTGAACAGATACACACACACACATCTCGCGCACACACACACACACATCTCACACACGCACACATACAAACACACACACACACACACACACACGCACACACACATACACACATCTCACACACGCACATATATACAAACACACACATATACACACATCTCGCACTGGCACACTCACGCGCGCACACACACACATCACACACATATCGCACAGCACACGGACACGCACGCACAACACACACACTTACAGAGAGAGAAACAGAGAGAGAGAGAGAGAGAGAGAGAGAGAGAGAGAGGAGAGAGAGAGAGAGATAGAGAGAGAGAGAGAGAGAGAGAGAGAGAGAGCACATAATATCCTACACACACACACACACACATACACACACATCCAAAGAAAGAAAGCTAAAGAAAGAAAGACAGAACACACAATATCCAGGCCCACACTATCCCACAACAGCACCGCACTACTACATTTAAAATTCTGCCCTTTTCCCTTTGATGCCTGGTCATGGCAAGCCTACCAATTCATCCACGTCAGACTACACTCCCACCCCCCCCTCAACCCACCCACCCCTCAACCCACCCACCCACCCACCCCTCAACCCACCCACCCACCCACCCATCTTTCCCCTCCTCACTCCCACCAACCATGAATCCTTCCTCCCCCTGACCCCCCTCCCTTCCCCTACTCCTACTCCCACCCCTACCTCCCACCTCCTCTCACTTCTTTATCATCATACATTCCAACTGTCCACTGGAAACTGTCTACTGAAGTGCAAGCGTTTCGTTATGTTTTATGTTGTGTTGTGTTGTGTTGTGTTGTGTTGTGTTGTGGCGCGTTGCATTGTGTTGTGTTGTGATATGCTGTATTGTGTAGAGTGTTGTATTGTATTGTATTGTATTGTATTGTATTGTGTAGTTTTGTGTGTGTGTGTGTGTGTGTGTGTGTGTGTGTGTGTGTGTGTGTGTGTGTGTGTGTGTGTGTGTGTGTGTGTGTGTGTGTGTGTGTGTGTTTTGTGTGTGGTGTGTGTGTGTAAGTAAGTAAGTAAGTAAGTAAGTAAGTAGTCTTCAATTTTAACGTCTTTCCACTTTGAGTGATACCAGACAACCCTAAAATAGGAGACTGAATGAAAGAGATAGATAGATAGATAGATAGATAGATAGATAGATAGATAGATAGATAGATAGATAGATAGATAGATCTACTCTGCGTGGTGCGTGCGAGTGTGTGTGTGTGTGTGTGTGTGTGTGTGTGTGTGTGTGTGTGTGTGTGTGTGTGTGTGTGTGTGTGTGTGTGTGTGTGTGTGTGTGTGTGTGTGTAATAAAGAGTACCAACAAGGGAAATACACAAATAGTATTCTTAACATAAACAGATCAAGAACAACTTTTTTTTAAGAAGGAAAAAAAAGAAAAGAAATTCAAACAGAACTACAACTACAATAAACGCCCTATAGGACTTAACAATAAACCTTCATCAATGTCAAACGTTAGCTTTACATTGTTCAAAACTTCGTCAGTGGTATTCTCAGAAAAGGAAGGGAGATAAGTCTTTAAATTCTCACATTCAAGTATGATATGGGTATTTGAAATATTTTCACCACATAAGCATTTAACATCCTTGCTGAAATTTGTAAGATATACACACTCACGCGCGCAGACGCACACAGACCAGTCACAACAAACAGACACACATATACACACACACACACACACACACACACACACACACACACACACACACTTACACACACAGAACAAGCAGAAGTCAAGTCAAGTCAAGTCAAAATTGTATTTCCAGATGGTACATTGAATAAGCAATGCATTTGTTTTTTTTTCATCAGCCATCTATCTAAGAACAGAAGGGGCGTATGTGTGTGTGTGTGTGTGTGTGTGTGTGAAGTGTTTCACTTGCCCACAACCCCTTGCCCACAACCTCCGCAAATGGAGCCAACTGGTGCAACGTTCGACACTGCAGTGCCCCTACGACCCTGAAGGGGTTATGGGAGCAGATGAGATGAGAGAAGTGTTGTACTGCATTTTGTGTGTTGTATTGTTCTCAACTATACCCATATTATTGTCTGACATTGTATTATATTGAACTATACTGTGCTGTGTTGTGTTGTACAGTATTGTGTTCATTCTTTTGCATTGCATTGTAGTGTTTCTACTGTACTGCGTTGCTTTACGTTGTAATTGTATTGCATTGTACCGCAGGCAGGCAGACAGACAGACAGACCAGCGTCAGACTTCATCTGTGCCCTCTGCCATAGGGATTGTTTGTCATTCCCGTGTCGGACTGGCCAGCCACAACCCAGCTGTACCAGATTTACAGCCACAGCGCAACTCATAGTCTGAGACTGAAGGATGCCTACTATCTGTATTGTTCTGTGCTGTATTAACATGTAATGAGTTGTTTTGTATTGTATTTGTATAGTACTGTTCTGTACTGGATTGAAATTTAATGTTTGTTTTGTATTGTATTGCATTTTCTATCCATTGCCTGCTCCGTAGTTTGTTATATCGGACTGTATTATATTATATTTTAATGCACTGGACCGTATTGCAATTCATTATTTTCTATCGTATGTGTATTAAATTGTATTGCGGTGTATTGTAGTGTAGTGAATTGTATTGTACTATGCTGTATGTACTATATGTTACGTGATTGTATTACACAGCATTTGGGTTGTATTCAATTGTCTTGCATTGTATTGGACCTTGATTGTGTTACATTAATTTTGTATCATATTTATTCGTTTTGTATGGTACAGCACTCGCTTTCCCCCAGCCAAGTTAAGCAGCGTTGAGCGTGGTTACCAGTTGGATGGGTGACCGTTTGCGCGCCTTGGCTTCAGTACAGTTCCCCCAGTTCACCCAGCTGTAAATGGGTACCTGCCCTCTTTAGGGTCAGGGAAGGTAAAGCAGCGAGGGAGAGGAGATGGGCGTCGCCCTCAATATGCTGGCCCTAGAGAAGTGAGGTCTCTGACGCCTCGCTCCCCTACGACCTTATAGGTTATGGGACTCCTTTACCTTACCTATGGTACAGCATATATTTTTTCGATCACTGTTGCAGCGACGACCTTGCTACTATATTATTGATTCTGTTTGCTATGGCTTGATGTTCTTTCCCTGTTGTTCTACTATTGACTTCTGTTTTTTGTAACCACTTAATGAGTAAACATGATTGTTTAAACCAAGAAACACTGACAGGTCTGCACATTTAATTTGAACCTGGCAGACCACAGCTGCAATGGACAACTGAAAGTCCTCTGGAACGACAAGTACATCGCCACTAGCTTCAAGATCAGACTGATGCGTTTCTTGATCATGTTCCTATTTTTGTACGTACGTGAAACATGGACCATAACAGCAGACACTGAAAGAAGGATACAGGCAATAGAGATGAGGTGCTTTCGCAAACTCCTTGGTATCTCATACAGAGATCACATCACTAATGAGGAAAGGAAAACCATAATTAAAAACCTCCATAGGGCCATAGAAAGAGCTCCTGACTTCAGTGAAAAGACGCAAACTAAAGTGGTTCGGGCACGTCACACAAACATCTGGACTGGCCAAGACTGTCCTACATGGAACAGTACAAGGAGGGAGATAAAGAGGCAGACAGAGAAAATGATGGAAAGACAATATCAGAGAGTGGACTGGCCTTGAATGGAACGATTTTCTGTGGAAAGCAGACGACCGCGGGGAATGGACGAAGCTGGTTGCAAAATCTTATGTGGTGCCCCCACGGGACCACGTGACCACAGGTGAAGGTGAAGAAGATTGGAAAAACTACCATCTTTAATTCACCAGACGCTGATGATACCAAGATTCGAACCCACAGCTTCAGGGGCACGCAGCTGGAAGTCAGACGATGTTACCCACTCAGCAGTAGCGTACCACCGTCCCTAAGACCATCAGAGGCACTTTCCACAGGGGCAGACGACCCAATCCCCCCAGGCCACCACTAACAAATTATAAGCTGTCATTTTGACACGGTCGCACGTGGGCTATATTCTAAGGCGATTGACAGAAAACAGGGGGGACCACCCGGGCAGGAAAGACACAAACCTGACATTATTTTGGCAAGTGTGTGTGTGTTTTGGTGTGTGTGTATGTGTGTGTGTGTGTGTGTGTGTGTGTGTGTGTGTGGTGTGTGTGTGAGTGTGTGTGTGTGTGTGAGTGTGTGTGTTGTGTAGTGGTGTGTGTGTGTGAATGTGTGTGTGTGATGCGTGTGTGTGAAAGTCAAAGACATTTTTGTTTATTTCCAGATGGTACATTGAATAAGCAATGCATTTGCATTTTTCGCGCGCGCGCGCGCGCGCGTGTGTATGTATGTATGTATGTATCTATGCGTGCGCACGTAAGCAAGCGCGCATGTGTATGTGTGTGTGTGTGTAAAAAGGGGGCGGGGTGGAGAAGTCTCCATTTCATGGAGTGATGATGAATGCTCCTCCCCCCATATAAACACCTTTTTCTTCCGATGGACAAAGACAGCAATGGAAGGGGTTGTGGTCAAGGAGAGAAAGAATGAAGGAGAGAGAGAGAGACAGAGAGAGAGAGAGAGAGAGAGAGAGAGAGAGAGACGGCAGCCCAACTTTTTTGTGGTTGTAATAATAGCCAGTCAGGCCTACAGGATTGGTGTTTTAGTCTGTCGGATAGTTCTTGTGATGCTTTGTGCTCTTTCTCTTCTCTCTCTCTCTCTCTTCTCTCCTCTCTCTCTCTCTCTCTCTCTCTCTCTCTCCTCTCTCTCTTCTCTCTCTCTCTCTCTCTCTCTCTCTCTCTTCCCTACAACATAGTGTCAAATGTATTTGTATATTCTCTGTATTTCTGTCTCTGTCTCTGTATTTCTGTCTTTGTCTCTATCTCTGTCTCTGCCTGTCTGTCTGTCTTTCTGTCTCAATCTTTGTCTCTTTCTGTCTCTCTTTGTCTCTCTCTCACTCTCTCTCTCTCTCTCTCTCTCTCTCTCTCTCTCTCTCTCTCTTCTCTCTCTCTCTCTCTCTCTATCTCTGTGATCTTCATCTAACTATTATTAGTAGTAGTATTTCATTATGATGGTCATTGGGATCTTCCTTTGATTATTACTGTTTGCATATGTTTGTTTTTTTGGAGGTTTTTGCATTGGTGTGTGTTTGTCTGTTTGTTGCTGTTGGTTTTGGTTTCGGTTCTTCTGTTTTTGATTAGAGAGAGAGTGTGTGTGGGGGGGGGGGGGGGGGTCCAGATTTTTTTCGGCTTTGCTTTTTCTTTTTTCTCTTCTTTTTCTTTTTTGTGAAAGCATGGTGTAAGAAGCCCTGTGCTTATCCATTTTCTCTCAATAAACATTTCGAGTTCAAGTTCTCTCTCCCTCTCTCACCAAGAGATAGAGAGAGACTGACAGACAGACAAGCAAATAGATATAGATAGATACAGAGAGACACGGACAGACAGACAGTGAGTGACAGACAGACCGACAGACAGAGTCATACACACACATACACACACAAACGCACGCACGCACAGACAGAGACAGACAGACCGACAGACATTCAGACAGACACACAGACTGACAGACCAACAGAAAAACATACAGACAGAAAGATAAAGAGAAATGTAAACAGGACAGAAGAGAGAGACACAAAAGAGCAACAATTGCCCTGCTCATGTCCTTGTCCTTTGTCATAGTCCATATAAATTCAAGGGGGGGGGGGAGACAGAAACAAAAGAAGGAGAAGAAGAGCCTCTTTTCATCCGGCATGTAACAACAGGATGTCCAGTATCCATTTTCAGATATTGACAACAGGCTCCTGGGTGTTCATCAGGGGAGACGACTGAAGCTTAAATGTCGTGCGTGAGTTATGGCGCCTGAACGTGAGAACTGCTTCCGGGCCAAACAGCTAATTTGGCCTGTCTGTCTGTGTCCCTGAAGACAGGGTTGAATTTTCGGTTTATGTTGAACACATAGAGAGACAGACAGACAGTCAGAGACACAGACAGACAGAGAGATATGCAGACAGACAAACAGAGACATAGAAAGAGAGAGAGAGAGGCTCAGAGAGACACACACATACACGCAGAGACACATTGTTTGATAAATGATTGTTATTCCTGAGGGCGAGAGAGAGAGAGAGAGAGAGAGAGGAGAGAGAGAGTGAGAGAGAGAGAGAGAGAGACATACATACATACAGACAGACAGACAGAGATGGAGACAGTACAGGGTCAGGTAGAGAACTCTGAACTCTGAAATGATTTAATGTATAATTAGCCTCGGGCCACGACACATCTGTTAGGCTTCAGGAGTGAACAATGGCTTCCTTCATGTCATTGGCAGAGCAACTGCACAAACAAGTCACGATTTATGACTGACCTGCGAAGAAAAACAGACTATTTTGATTCCAAGGGCCATGATCCTTGTAACCAAAATTTATCAAAATAAACTATCAAGACGATTTTTTTAAAACTTCAAGCAAAAGTGTGGAGATTATGCATATCCATTGCATATTTTCTTCGTTAAAGTTATTTAGAAGAATGTTTGAGTCCACATTGCCTTAACTTTTGTTAAAAGAAGAGAATCTATCGAGACAGCGTGTGTCTCTGTGTTCATCGTTTGTGGCTTTTGAACAGATCTGGCAATGGTAGACTGACATATTTCTGACTATTTCTGGTCCATCGAT